>CM055205.1:11146318-11726318 GCA_029224185.1 Karalla daura
GCTGCATGCAGATCGGCTGCCGTCGTTGCAGTGCTTCGTCGTCCCACAGTCGCAGCGGCACTTGGAGCGGATCCTCAGCACGGTGGACTCGTTGTAACCCACGGGCCGAACCAGCACTGTCACATCTTCATCTTCGCCATCATCAGGGCAGGAGCGCAGTCCGATGGTGATGTTGAAGTAGACCTGCATGAGAAGAAGTCTTGTCATAAGAAAAATAGGTAGATTTTTGATACTTGCTGATTTCTGCTGCATAAAGACAGGATAAGAAAAATCCAATAAATGAGAGCAATGACTGACTACAGATCTTTCATTCTCTCCCGGTCTTTTGCAGAGACAGGGTGCAAAAGTGTATTTTCACATGAAACTTTATACTTTTCATAATTATGGTAATCTCTGATTGCACTTGAATAGATGGTTAAGTAACCCGGAACCGGAATCCAAGAGAGACTTATAATTGTTTAGTTGATGTGGTTGGAAAACTGTGCTTGCCAAAGCTTTGAATCCATAGGAGGGCCTTTTTCATGACTTCTAGCACCATTCTGGTAAATGTGGGTACTTCCCGTAATTCACTTAAATCCACCCATGGATTAAGGGGCTGAACTTCAGTCTTTTGGTACAATGGAGTCACTATAGAGCAGTGATTAAGCATCTTGGTGTTTCACAAAGTCCTATGAGCAAAGGAGGAGATAAGTCTTATGAACAGTTCAAGAGAATTTCCTGAAAACGCTCTGGCAGTTATAGCTGACCTCTCTCGACAGAAGCCCTTTACTTAATCATCACTGTTGCAGCAGGAAAGCCGCAGAATGGTGCTGAGAACTCTCTACAGACCATTTAATGCTGTTCTCCACTGGATAAATAAAGTATGAGCGCAGAGAAAGTCAAATGACATACATCTAAATATAAATGTTCTTCTTCCTCTCTGTTTGCATAAAGGACCTCATAGTAGGTGAGCTGAGGATTTTGGGGCAAAAAGGTCATGCAATCACATGGAAATGTTTTCCTGTTAAATAGCCTTTAATCCGCTCAACTGGGATTATTTACTCTCAGCTATTTGTATGTTTGCGTGCCTGTGTGTGTTTACATGTGTCAAAGTAATCAGATACAAACAACAAATGTCCTGTGACATCTGCAGAGGCTTGAGCACAGCCCTCTGTGTAAATACAAGTAAAATGTAGCTAAATTCCATCCAGTGTGTTTACCGTCTGGTTGGGCTGTACCCCCGAGCAGCTCCGCTCCTTCGCTGTGGATCCATCAGGACAGAGAGGAGATACAGACACCCAGTACCTGCTGTGTGCCTTATCCTCCACCGATACTGATAGCTCCACCTCTGACAACAACCTCTGCGGAGACAGATAAAAACACAGCACTGAGTTGACTGCCCCGGTCCCCAAGAGAGGGAATGTAGGCTAAGAGAAAACAGAACGGGAGCCACAGTGACAGCTTAAAGTTTTAATGAACATAATCTGTGTGAGTGAAAAGTAATGAGGCAAGCGCGAGAAACAGAGACAAAAAGGGAGAGTGTGATTAATTAAAGTTGTCACATGTGCCCAGAAAGACTTCATTGTAGTCCTCCCTTTCGTACTCAGATACGGAGGAGGGGGTTATGGGAACAAGGAGGTGGGGCCAAAAATAGCATCTTTGTATTCGTCCATGATAAGGACACATGGTTTCCGCGGGGATCTGATAGCTATTATAATGCGAGCTTCTGTTCGGGCTCTGCTGCTTGTGTATGCGTAAGTGTGTGTGTGTGTGTGTGTGTGTGTGTGTGTGTGTGTGTGTGTGTGTGTGTGTGTGTGTGTGTGTTAGCACGTATGCACGACTGTGCACCCAGATCTGTGGATTCGGCAGATTCTGGAAGCAAACAATGGAGCGCTGTGCCTGAGGCTAGATTACAGCCCAGGCTGCTGCCAATTGAATGGACCCCTAGTCTCACACACACACACACACACACACACGTACACACATACAGACACACACACACACAAAGGCCTTATCCCTCAATAACCTCCAGTTCTCATCTGTGTTTTTCTGTTTCATTAGGCCTTCAGCGACCAACAACATCCCTGATCATCTGTTTCCCTGACTTCAGAACTCTGTGTGTCATACCTAACTTTCTCAGATGAATTCAAGCTGTGCAGAAACACCCGGGAGTCTCCCTGATTCAAAGGCCTTGTGCCGATTGAGGAATGTGCTATTAGTCAACCTGCATGATAAACCACGCAGAACACAAAACGGTTTATGTTGGCTCAGCAGATGAGAAAAATAATGGCTCAACATCCTCAAAATGACAAATGCGTGGGCTCCAGATCTGGCCTCCTGCTGCGCCACTGCACCCCTCTCTCTGACCTTTGGCCCTTCCCTGTGTTGTCTGAATGATTTAAGAGTAGACAACGTGATCTGAAAGAGAAGTGGTTCTCCCAGGCTGCAGGAGCAGGAAAGGTGAGTGCTCTGTACCTTGTATGCCTCCACCACCAGCTCAATGAGGTTTGGAGCCTGGAAGATCCCCAGCTTTCCCAGGTAGGATCCTGGCAGCAGGCGGACCAGCTCCTGCAAATGTACAAGGGAAACCCAGGTGAGGGACTTTTAAATGGTCTCCCTCAAATCTGAACCTCATTTGATCCCAAGCATGACGCAGTTTATGTAACCATAAATGTGCATGTATGTACAGATTTCCAGACATACCAAAAATGACACAGGTATCCCAAGTTAATGTCTAATTCAGAGGAGATTAACTTGTTTCTCTGTTCATACCTCGTACCACTGATACTGCTGCTTCTCCACAGCAAAGATGGAGTAGATGTTGTTTTCCAGCAGCTTGTCAGATAGCTGGCCCACACTGGGATGGTCCTGAAGAGAGATGACAGAGAGGCTGAATATAAAACAGTCTTGGATGTACCCGTGAGTATATCACGAAAGATTCCTCCTCCTCTTCCTCCTCCTCCTCCTCCTGCTCCTCTCACCAGCCTGGTGCTCCCGGTGTAGACATTGTTCTCCAGGTGGCACAGGCCATCATGTGGCGTGACGATCCCCGCCAGCCGACTGTCCAGAGCCAAGTGAGACGGCTGGTCCGTCATCAGCAGCAGCAGGCGCTTAGCATCGGGCCGCCAGCCCACGGCTCTCTGCAAGATTGACAAGGAGAAATCAAGACTTTGTACAATTGAGGTAAATTCTGGTCGACTTTTTCCCATTTTGTACTTTTTTTATTTTTATTTTTATATTTGTCCATAAACCCAAAAAGAAAAGACAAGGGAGTTATCCAAATAAATGGTTGTGCACCCTGATGCCCAGTAGAGGTTTCCGCAGCTCTTCTTTTCTCTCTACTAGACTATATCCACCTGTTTTGAAAAAAAAGACAAAATGCTGTGTGGTGCTACTTTGTGGTTGTAGTTTTTCATACTCTCTCACTTTTATTCCCTCATTTTACCAGTCAGCAACAGTGACACAGAGCTGATGTGAAAGATGAGTGAATGCTTCATATCTTGAAGGTTTACACATGTGGCGAGAAAGTGCTCATTCAAACGTTTCCCTCATCTGATCCACATTAGTTCCCGTAGCGATCAGCTCTTTGTCTAATTCCCAATTAAAGGCAAAAGCAGCAGAAATTCCTGCACCGGTCGCAGTCTCGGTCGCTGTGTCTGTGACTCGTCATGGGCCGTGAGAGCAAAAACAGCTCAGCCTCTGAGCTAGTGTGTATTTTAGGGAACCCAGTGATCTTAAAAGTAGGTCTGACATAATGGAGCATCTATTTCTGGAGTCATGACCACCATGGTGTTCCCCTGCAGGCTGGTTACTCAAAGCCCCCCTGCATGGTGTGAATCACAGCCCTCCTGCTGCCAATGTATAAGCAGTTCTGTGTGTCTTCCATACCCCAGCCCTGTCGTCATTACTTCATGGGATTCCAGTGGTAATATCCAATGCTGATTCAGAGCACCGCATGCTCTCAGAATACAGGCATTTCTCACCCATGTGCAGAATTACTACCAAATTTGGGGCTTGAATCCCCCCTAGAAGCTCAAGTAAATCACCTCCAAAGTCTTTTACCGTAACTCTGTTGTTTTTTTTTTGTTGAACATGTCAAGCACCATTTACCCTTCAGTATACACATACCTGGCAGACGGCAGCTTGCAGCATAGCATCCAGTCCCCCCTCGGGGGTGTCCATGTTTCCAGAGATGCGTTGGCGTTTGATGACACGCGTGAACTCGCTCATGTTTCCCGTCATGCTTAGAACGTGGTGGAAACCGTGGGTTGGCCGGCACCGAATCTGATAATCGCTGGAGGGGACAGAGAGGGAGACAGTAGGTTTTTAAGAAAGGTCCCCAGTTCGAATGCTTATCAAACCATGGGCCTCACTGTATGGAGTTTCCCCAGATACTGCAGTTTTCTCAGACAGACCCAAAAACATTAGGTCAGTTGGAGACTCTGAATTGGCCCTAGATGTGAGTCTGAGAGTGAATTGTGCCTGTTTCCTGTGATGGACTGGTGGCCTGTCCAGAGTGTATTATCTGCCTTTGCCATATGTGAGCTGGAGATAGGCTCCAGCAGACTCCAGGAGAACAAAGCAGGTAAGATAATGGATGGATTGACATTCAGAAGAGAAGAAAAGACCTTTCTGCTCCAGTGAAATAAAGGTACATTTCCATAAGTAATGGATAAGGTAAGGCCTTTCTGCATTAAATATCACCCCAACCTCCCAACTCATGATCGTTGATCAAAACTCTGTATTACCTGCAGGGGTTGTTGATTTTGGAGGGATGAACGTTGATGTAAGGGGAAACAGGTTTGTCCACAAACGAGCCGAAACCGAGCCAAAGGTCTGAGGAGTGCTCTGTCATCCGGAGAGACAGAGCTACGCCCACCGTCTTCAGCTGCACCGTAGAACACATGCAGGTAGGCACAGGAGGGTAAGAGCGAGACAAGATGGAGAGAGCTGTCACAAGGCTCCAAACTGTTAACAATTCATTCCATGACAGTGGCACGGAGGGTATAATCTGATATGACGATATGATAACAGCTATCTGTGTTCGCAATCTTTGTTTTGCTCCACAACCACAAAGTTGTGAGAGGGAAATGCAGGCTTTGGTAAAAAAAAAAAAAAAGAAGAAAAAAAACAGAAATAACATCAGCACTGACTTTTTGAGAGAGACTACACCTACGTGATCAAGGTTTTCCTGCATAGACGCCGATACATCGACCAGGTAGTAAAGATCCACGGGGTAACGCTCCAGCTGCTTCACGGCCACTATGACGCTGGCCTCTGAACCTGTACGCACACAGACACGCACATCATGAAATAATTCGGCTACAAATCAGCTGTTTCATTGCCCACCAAAGACCAAACAGATCAGAAGCTTTACGTCTGTTGTCTACCTGGCCTGAGGGTGACACTGATGTCTTGTGGGGACACTTGCGTGCTACTGGTGGTGGCATTGACCTCCACCTTGACCTCCAACTGCTCCATGAACTCCGGCTCACAGCCCCTCCTGCGCAGGTTCTCAGGCAGGTCGCAGCGCTGGCTCGGGTCCGCCCCATCTGGAAAGTCCTACAGGTCAGAAAAGGTCAAAAAGATGAACATTTAATGTATACATATAACATTTTATATGCTTTGCAGTTCTGACAGTGCCAGAAAATCATGTATCAAAGAAAATGCCTGAGAATAAACATGACACCGATCCAATTAATCCACCATGTCATGCGTCATTGCCACTTTTCAAGAATGAGAGCCAGTTCCAAAAGTAAGCGGGTCAAGATGGATCCTCTGTAACTCCAAAGGCAGGGCATGATGATGCTGTGCCCACAATGAAATCTCCTGTGTAGGTGGGGTTTATGCAGCTGTAATCTTTCAATTTGCATGATAATCCGCCTGCTTGAGTCACTGTGTGAGGCAGATGAAGATTTCAAGGTCATATGGTCAGGTTTCCCGCTCCACCGTGGAACACTGCGTCCATTCACAAATGCCTGAGCCCACACACACAAACACATCTATGAGCACAGGGCGTCCTTTTTTTTAATTTTCTATTCTAGGTAAAAAGGGGCTTTTGTCCCCTCCTCCCCCTCCCACCTGAGAAAACACAGCAGAGTGTGGTTTCACAATTACTTGGGTTTCATTTTTCACTTCTGTCAATTTCAGGACATTGGTGTCGATTCATCGCGTTACACCGTCACAGGTGGCGTCATTTCTCTGTTAAGCGATCCCAAAGTTGCTCTTTGGTTTAGCATTTCGGGAAGTGGCGTTTTGTCATCCAGATCCCTTAAGATAACATTGTTCCGAAGGATAGAAAACGGCTTCAGTCCTGCCTGCTGTGTCACAACAACATAACAGAATCATGCTTTGCGGCTTTGGAGTGGATTAGTGACCTTTGGTACCTCAAGTCTCTGAGAAACACTCACATGCAGGCTGGAAACATAAAGCGAGACCATTAAATGTGTGTATTTATAGCGCGTCATGGGCCTGATCGGTTTGAGTCCAGTTAAAGCGACACGGCCAACTAGATCGCGCAGATAGGGAATGAAACAGGGCAGCAGCAAGCAGTCTTCATTGAAAAACTGGAGCTGAATATGTGACCATGGTCTGAACCTGAGAGCAAGACTGAATTCAGTTTATTTATGGCTGTCCCTGTGGCTATAATTTGTCTTGTAACAGCTCTGCATACCAGAAAGTTTCTCAGCGACTTTCCCGGACTTTCCTTATACAGTTTGTCTTCTCCTCTGACGCTGAACGCCAGCAGCAAAATGCAAACATGCGGAACTATGTCCGCACTACCTGTTCCAATCAAACACGGCTCAGTGACTTTGTGTGTGTGTGTGTGTGTGTGTGTGTGTAATTTTGTGTGTGTGTGTGTGAGGGGGGGGGGCTGTTGCGGAGGTGTTTGAATGTTTTAACACACATCAGTGATCCCGTCCCCCCTCCCTGCCCTCCATTAAATGATGTCAGTTAAGGTGAGGATTCACATGGTGGGAAAGCACCTGAAGTCTGTAAACACACACATGTTGAGTCTGGAGGGTGTGTCTAGTCTAGTGTGTGTGTGTGTGTTTTTTGAATGGAGTAGTGCTGGGAAGCTTTACTGCTTCTCGAGTCGGGGTGGGCTCTTTATGACACTGTCTGACACCCAGGAAGAAAAGACAGACACACACTCACATACACACACACACACATGGGCGGATGCACACGCAGTGATATGTTTGAGTGCCCAGACTAAACACATGCACGCAGAGCGTCTCCGTCTCTGTGGCCACATGAGAAAGCTCGCACACAGGTCAGAGGGCAGGGCCACTGAGCCCCAACATGCACATTATATTCACATCTGTGGGTGGCATCAAAGCTTTGGTGTGTGTCATCTGAGGAATGCTGCTGAATGTCTGCCACGTTCACTTTTTTTATCCTCTCTCTCTCTCTCTCTCTCTCTCTCTCTCTCTGTCTCTGCCCAACACAAACACACTCTTTTATACACATTCCTACCTCCTTAAAGCACCAGGCACACTGTGGTCCGTGGCGGAGACACTCTGCGCAAGAACCGATACCGGGGGACCGACACACACTGTCACCTGCAGATAAGAACGGGGAGGCGGGTGGAGGGGAGGGCGAGGGAGCCAAACATGGAGAAGAAACAGGGATGGAGAGAGGAATTTGCGATTAGCATATGAAAGAATGCGTGTGTCAACACTCATTAGCCATGCAGTCGAGCTCCCGTGGATGTTCAGAGATCTCATGAACACTTTGGATGATGGAAGCACCTCTTAGCATCTCATATGAGGCTATTCACTGTGTATAGGGGGAAAACGACTGGGAGTGTGGGAACAGGTGCTTGAGTTGCTGGAGTGGTGCAATGTATCATTCCCCCCTCCCCACACACACAGAAAGCGAGACAGAGAGAGAGAGGGGACATGTAATCATACTTGGATAAGATGATGAGTGACTCTGTGACAAATGACTCCGGGGGAGGTACTTTAATTTGGTGGTAGCTGAAAATTAAAGAAAGGCAGAAAATGGACCCCTGGCTGGAGTGGGTTTAATGATTCATTGAAGTGATTTAGCTGCTGAGATCCACTTTTTTCCAGAGCCATTTGTGTGAGCTACAGGATTGGAATGTGGGACAGTGAGAGGCTGCAGGTCTTCCTGCATCACTAACAGCCCACTAACAAACCACTGTGACCCAATTAAGCACTGTTGGCCCCTGGCAATCTCCTGAACAGCCTAGGTGGAGCATTTAACTCCTAATTATAATCAATACGTGCTCCAACCAGAAGTGAATGTTTCCTCTATTCATTGCGTTTAGCCTCTATCTAACCAGACTGACATCAAAGACCTGTCTCTCTCCACATACTGCACTTGTATTGCAGATTTTAAACACATCGTTAAGTGCTAAACCATCTAGAAACTCAAGATAGATAGATAGATAGATAGATAGATAGATAGATAGATAGATAGATAGATAGATAGATAGATAGATAGATAGATAGATAGATAGATAGATAGATAGATAGATAGATAGATAGATAGATAGATAGATATCAGATTTGTCTCTAGTCCTTTTAAAACACTGAATGGCGTGGTGTGGATGTGTTGGAGCTTGACAGAGACCTCCAAATGGCCTCCTTGACACGTGATGATTGTGATGAGGCATCAGCATCCTTGCATGACAACATTAGGAGGTGCCCACCACACACACACACACACACGCACGCACACAGACACACACACACGCACACACACACACACACACACACACACACACACACACACACGCTGAGAACACACATGGGCGGGAGGGGAGCGGATGCTGCGCAGTGATTGCCCTGACAAGATGCATGATGTAAGTGGCCCCTAATGAGCCTCCACTCACCGGCACCGGAGGCTTGTGCGCAGACAGCGAGCAGCGAGCAGCAGAGCAGGAGACACAGAGGGACGCTGCTGCCGTCTGTGCGCGGCCAGGGAGTCATATTATCCAACCCGCACCGGGAGGGCGACCTCACAGGAGCTCACAGGAGAGGAGCCGGGAGAGGAGACCGGGCACCGCCGTGCGTCCGCCGCCGCCGCCGCACCAACAATAGCCGGGAGTGCATTGTCCGTGCTTTCACCCAATAACCTTCTAATCCCGGTGGAGGTGTTCACCAATAAATCAGCTTACAAGTGCGCTCCCCCGTGGACCACAAGAGGAGGTGAAGCGAATGCTGACGGCGGCGCAAGTTTCCTCCATCTATTTCCATCCGGGCGGCCGCAGGTGTGCGACGTCTCACAGGCTCATCCCGGGACAGAGCGGCCGCGGAGTTACGCACGCACTCACTCACTCACTCGCACTCACGCGCGCGCAGACGCACGTGCGCGCGCGCAAACACGAGGAGGCGCACGCGTAGCAGCAGCAGCAGCGGAGCCCGGCGCGCGTGCTGTCCGAGCATCCCACAGTGAGGCCGGGAGAGCGACGCTGCTTTTAACCGGCTGCCCAAGGTGCCATGACAACGACGCCTTTCCTCGCTTTATCAGTGGAGAGAGAGAGAGAGAGAGAGAGAGAGAGAGAGAGGGAGGGAAGAGAGAGAGAGAGAGAGGAGAGACAAATAAGGAGAGAGAGAGAGAGAGAGAGAGAGAGAGAGTGAGGGAGGGAGGGGGAGCTTAATGTGCTTAATAGAAGGTGGGTGAACCACGGCCTTGAATTGAAATACTGACGTTTATATTGCTTCCTCAGGGAACTCTCTCCCTCTTTTTGTCGCTCCCTCCCTCCCTCCCTCCCTCTCTCTCTCTCTCCGTCCACTTCCAACACGTTTGTTGCAGATTTTACACTCAAACACATCATTAATTAGATTAATTAACCATGTATAAACTGTTTTAATCCGTCAACGGTGTTTTGTGCTTCCATTAAAGTAGTCAGACAGACCTACACACGCACAGATAGATAGATAGATAGATAGATAGATAGATAGATAGATAGATAGATAGATAGATAGATAGATAGATAGCAGTATAACATTAAAGTGTAGCCCACATGTTCTTAAGAGTGTGTGCTTTGTGCTTTGCAGCATTTAACTAAAGTCCAAAGCTTTAATGCTACGTTACATTAAAAAAAAACCTTGGAGTAAAAATAAATACTGACTGCTGTTTTCAGACTACCAATGAATGAGAATAGTGTAAGAGCTAGTACAAGTGCCGCTTCAGCTCAGTGGGGGCAGGAAGAATAAGGTAGATGTTGATGTGGATGTTGGAGTAAAAGGAGTTTTAGAGAGGTTTTTCGGGATTGAAGGGGGGGCTGATAAAAGCTCTTCCAGAGGGGGCTCAGAGGCTGGTGTTGAGGAGGAGGAGCAGGAGGAGGAGAAGGAGGAGGGGGTGGGTTGGGTCCATTGTGCACAGATTCCAATGACATAGAGTAACCTCGTCTTGCCGGCTGCTGGGCTGAGCAGCAACCAAAGACTTGCTAAACAACTCAGCGTTTTAATGCCAGAGGGAAAACAGACCCACGCCGGCACAAAGGACACAATGCTGCGCCGTCTTTGGCCTGATCCTGTGCGTGTCCCCCAGTAGAGGTCTACCGGAGAAAGGCAACATGTTTTGCTTGGCACACAGCCCAAACTGTGATTGTGAGAGCGTGCCAGCAAGTCCCAAACCAAAGCACACAGACATGCACAGTCCTATATCTGTGCGGTTTGACCCCATCTGTCGCTCAGCATCGGGGTCCCGGCCAGCTCCGCCTCTCCTCTCATTCATTCACATAATTTGTCAAAGGGGAATTTCAGGGGGAGGGTGGTTGATGCCAATGCCTCCCCCGGTGTGCTCTCTCAGCAGTCGCTCTCAATTATGGTAATGATGCAAACACACACCATATTCTTTTTTTGTAAGTGTGTGAAACATCTCCAAGATCTAGTTTCCAGGCCCCTCCACTTGAAGGCCCTCTCTAACCCAGGCCAGGCATCTACTCTCCAGGCAAAATATGGACCCTTCTGATGAACTGATGAACTTGATAATGGACTCCTGTGTAAACACTCCCCAGGCATTGTCAATACTGCTCAGCGTCAGCATCTTAATGACAGCTGTCACCGCTGCAAAGCTGACAAAAAACACTCTTCTTCTTTGTCATTCCACCCCCATGTTTTTAACCTCCCTGCCCACCACACCTCCTCTCTGCTTCTCTCCCCCTGCTGTATGTTTGTGTTAGCAGTCGGCTGCGCTTTCCATCACGCTGGTCTGCTCTCATCATCCTCCAACCACACATTCAAACACACACGTACACATACACACACACGCACACACACAACCGTGATCTTCTCCACTTTTAAACCGCTCTCCACCTGCTCAGCTCTCTCTTGTCAAATCGGCCTCAAGAAGTCAGCGTTTTCCAACACTTGGGGTCAAAGGCGAGGTGGGAGCCGATAGGGGCATTCCCATGTACAGACACAAACCAGATACCACAAAGTGCACTATGTGAGCCATTTATTTGACGTGATGGTCATTCTTAGTTTTTTTTTGTTTGTTTGTCTATCTGAATGTCAGCCATTTCCCACTTGGTGCAAACTGAACAGACAATTGTAAACTATATAGCACTTCTCCTCCTTGTTAGTTAAAAGATCATCAATCTGAATTCCCCTCATCTGTATGTAAAGTTCTAACATTTACACAGTTGTGCTTTCCCTAATCAAACCATTATCACCCACCTTGACGCCCACGTATTTGCATACGCACACATGCTGATTCTGTACAGACTGTGTTAACTGCTTACTGTGGAGTTCAGAGTTGAGGTGTCTCCCCTGTGTCTGTTGAAATACAGATTTCAATTTGGAAACCACAGTTATTCACACACAGACAGATACGTTTCTCTTTATGATGCCACAAGGGTTCAGAAATAGCAAAGGAACCACCTCGTTTCCTCTTTTGTTTGTAGCATTTTATATTTCCACTTATCTGGCCTGTGTCTCTCCTCCGCGGAAACTTATGTAGAACTGAAATTTTAGAGGTCAAGACAATGCTGTCACATTGACTGTCTGCCATCCTCGTGCTACTATTGTAAGCACCTCTAAATGTCACGACTGCTGAACAAGTTTTTCTTGAAACTATATCTTTGTCTAGCACAGAAGATGTATTACAATGAACCTTAGTTTCACACGTTCTCTTGTGTAAGACGTTTCTTTGGTTTAATTTTTGATGTTCACATAGGATAAATATTAACTATGTCTGAAGCAAAGCATTTTAAAGACCAAACCCAGTGAAACATTTTGAGAAGTTGATGCTGAATAATTATAAAGTTGATGCAGTTTCTCTGTGATAACTGAGGATGTAAGTCTTTGAAAGAAACATCAGGTTCAGTCAGTTTTACAAGTCGAGAAAAAAAGTTGCCTTCTTGCTATGAGGTGACAACGATATCCACCAAACCACCATGTCGTCAACCCAACCAGTGCACAAATTAGGCTTTGATGTTTGTCAAAGATGAAAAACATCAGGCTTTTTGATGCAGTGTGTTTAACGTTTCCTGGCTTTTGTCTCCTGAAGGGATCTGTTGAAGGCATCTGGCCCTTTCCTATACGCAGCCCTTCCAGCACAGGTATACATTTACTACATGATTTTTCCCTCATTGAAAATACATTTCTTGTGGCTTTGGTATTTGTTTGTTTATCTGGAAATAAGTGTCCATCTGTTGTTCATGAATAATGTATTTGTTGACCCTCAGAGCAGAACGGCAATTCTGCAGAAAAACATGAACGAGAAAATCAAGTGAAACACCAATGACAGCAAGGTGCTGTTTCAGCATGGGAAAAAAAATCCTTGAAATAAAAAAGATGAATCTTCTAAATGCATAAGGAATGAATGTGATCTTTGGCACATCTCTACACAGCTTATATATATATATATATATATATATATATATATATATATATACATATATGTCAATTTTGAAACAAAATGTACAAATAAGAGTGGAGAAATTGGTTATCTGGACCGAGATACCTTCTCCTGGATGTAACCAAAGATGATGAAACCACAGGGTACTGTCCTCACTCACTGTTGAACCTACATGTGAGTACAAAACTTTATATGACTATAAAAAATCCCTTCGAATTAGAGCAGCAGCAGTGACAGAGAGAGCAGTGGAATCACAGAAAATATCCCCCACAGATCTAGGTAACCTAATTTTAAAAAGCCTTTCAAAACATTTGCACTAAATGTCAGAGAGACAGTTCGATACTATCAGAATAAAAAAATCCCCCACCTTCTCCAGTGATACTGTTTTCACAACTGTTTTTTTTCATACTCAGACCACATTACCCATAAACCCTGTTGCTCAGCGTTGCAAAACCCTCTGTGCTTGTTTGACCAACTTCCCTCTGAATCTTTCACTTTCCCAGAGACAAACATCTCGGGTCGATGTTTTATGTAGACATTTGTTTTGCCCGGTTGCCAGACTTAAAGTTCTGCCCTTGGAGGACATTATTTTCAGAATGGGAATATAACTTTTATGATCATTGAAATTTGTTTTTTTTTGAGAGAGGGAGAAAAAAACAGGATCCAATATTTCCTCTGTGGTTATATGGTTGGTATGAAAGCATGCACTTGAATTTCAGAAAACATCCGTCTGCTGGCTCCTGGAAACCCCGCGGTTCTAAGCAGGTCAATGCTGACATTTGCACTGACCATCAGGGGCCCTGTGGTCTGACGTGTTCACGCACAGACGCAAGCAGACACCAACGCCTCACGCAACCACCGGCATGACTGTCAGCAAATAAGATGTACACCCCGAAGACCACATCACTTACAAAACTAGCCAATTCTCCCAAATGACTCTTAGCTACGTAGAAAGAAAACCCACTCAGTCGGTAATTGTTCACTTGTTTTTCTGTCACAGTCGCTGGCTCATAATACGCTGAAAAATACTTGACTTTGTGATCGCATCATACAAGCGGCCACATGTGAAACTTGGTTCGATTTCACAGGGAACTGCTCCAAAGATCAAACCGAGAGCAGGTGAAGTGAAAGCTTTCAGAGCTGCTCCCAATACAAGATAAATCAAAATCGCCCCAAGGGCAAACATTACGCACAAAAACAAATCTACTGCAGTCCATTAACTGTAAAATCACCTCTATGTATACAAATTCCTTCAGTATCTTGCTGTGTTGTACATAAACATGACTCGCAGATGTTTTGAAAATAGGCTGGGAAACTGAAACTGTTGCCGAAATACAAACTTAGTTAAACGTTTTGACTGTAAACAGTGGAAACAAAATCCAACAACACTCCCAAAACTCCCCAATTAACACATTGTAAGTATGAAACTTTGAAATAACTGTTTCATATCCCGAACATTTTTCAGGCCACCGGCTGAGATGGAGAAATCACACGTTGAAGGTCATGTGAGACATCCTGAAACACCTGGGTAGTCACACCTTTCACTGAGAAATGAAACTGCTTTTTCTTTCATTATTATGTCATCAAGAGCTTCCTAATACTGAATTGGTTTAAACACAATTTTAATGGACCATGACTATTCACAACATTTTCAAAATTCATAAGCTACACATGAATAAAGCGCGGTCACCTTACTCCAAGCAGGACCTGGCCTCAGCTACTGAACTGGACCTTTTTCTGAGTAATACATGTTCTTCTCATGTCTTCTCCATTTTTCTCTGTGTTTTCTGCAGATGTTCCAGATTCCTTCCCACAGCCCAACACATTTATGTTTATATCAACTGGAAACTCCAAAGTGTCTCTTAGTGTGAATGTGTGTGAGTCCTGTGATGGACTGCAAACCTGTCCAGGGTGACCTTTCTACTCTCTCAAGAAATTTTGGAGGTCCAGTCTATTTTCTCACAGGCCAAACTCATAAAACATGACCTAATCTACTCATCCCTTGGTGCCAATGCTTGAGATGCTGAAAAAACTCCCTGTTGTCGTCATGGCATATGCAGGAGCACTTTATCACTCGCCCTTGAAAAGTGAAAGTGAAATGAGAGAGGATAGTACCCAGTGAGCCTGGTTATCCATTCTCCTCACTGAGCTCTATTCCCCTCACTGGAAAATCTTGAAAAGTCCCTGATTTTCTCACCCACATCCTGGGTGCCAGTTGTGGTGCACTTTGTACTTTACACTGTAATTCTATCAAGGCCAGTAGGGCTGGTTTCCGGCACAGTGCCAGCTCTGGCATAAGAAAGAGAGAGTGAGTAGAGGAGGGAGGAAGGAGGGAGGAGGGAGGGCGGGTGTGTGTGTGTGTGTGTGTGTGTGTGTGTGTGTGTGTGTGTGTGTGTGTGGGAGGGGGGGGGGGGGGGGGGGGGGGTCACTGGACTCAAGGACTTTGAGCCACAGCGTCTACATTCAGGGGAATAACACGTTTTGGACTGCAGGGCTCCAGCAGGGAGGAGTAGCAATGATATACCATCCCGTGGTTCAGATTGTGGCCGGGTACACGCACACACACCCACACCCACCACTGTCTCCTCTGACTCTCCACCCTGGTCATATTTCCCTGACACAATTGTGGGGCTGTGTGATGCAAAGTGAGCCAGCACTCTTGTGGAAATCGGCTCTGAATTCCAGGTAACATGCCCACAAAAAAACTTTTCCTGTAATGACTCAAATTTAGTTTGAAAGTCTTTTTTATTCCCTGCAGAGCTGAAAAACAGGTTTTGTTCTCCGAAAGGCAGTGTAATTACAGCCTGCACCTGCAGAAATATCTAGTTTCAATTCATAGTATGTCCAACAGAGACAAACAAAATTCACCATCAACACTGTGGAAATCCTGCAGAACCCCGTCCCGCTCCAATTCACATGGAGGATCTAAATAAATCAACGCTTGACCCCAAGTTTCTTGTCGAGATCTGGGCTATAGGTCTCCACCACATAAGTGTTGAACATTACATTCCTGGCATGCGAAACATACTAAAGTGGAGACAAAGCAGCCACTCACAATGGCATTGAGAAAGATTAACATTTTTGTGGTCTCTTTAAAGATAGTGACACTGCACGGAACAGAGTTATGGTTACAAGTACGAAAAGAAAAGTCATCGTCGGGGAAAACTTTGGGGAAAATCCATCAAATTATCATGCGCATCAGTTTCTGCTTTATCCCCCATGTAATTCTCCTTCCTTCTCCTTCCTTCCCAGCAAGGGACACCAGTCATTTCAGCAGCTTCCAAGCACAATTTCACATTTCCAGCTTAGAAAGATCAAGCAAGCCTCAAAATTATTTTTTAATTGTCCATTTATTCAGCCGAACTGGCTGATTCAGAAACGTCAGGTCTGATACATCATGATGTAAACGGCCTCAGCCTTATTACACTTCACACTCTGTCTGTGACTGAGAAAAACTTTTCTTTGATTAGACATTTAGTTTTTACATTAAACAAAGCTGCTATCAGCTGTTCAAATCTACCCGTCATTACAAAGTAAGAAGGAAAAGGTCTGTTTTTGCAATTTGGTAAAAATACACTGTTGACTTAGTGTTTTTATAGCTGCGCTTGTTTCCTAGTTTTGGTGTGTTGGTCGTGTTGGCTCAAATTACATTGAACATAACTGATTTGAAATGCAGAACTTTTACTGTTCACTCGAGGACAATAGCACTTTTACTATTATAAATACTTAACAGTCATATTGATTTCATGACGCCACTAATTCAGACTGTTCTACACACTACATATTCTTTTGTACTGCAACTTTGAATTTGGTTTGATTTTGTCGGGCATGTATCCCACCATAGACACGAAAAAGTCAAATCTAGTCACAGAAGCCTATGATAGGATGTACATTAAAAAGAAATCACCTCTTGCCAAACACTTTGTGAAAACACCTTTGATGTTGTAAAAAGAATTTGCTGACATAGTTGATTATTGTTTAATATTTGTCACATGCCTTCACAGAACATACAATATGCGTTTTTGTGTATGTGATATTAGCGTGTCATATTACTGTAAATTTCCCTATGAAGTAACTTGATTATAATGCGCAGTATGTAAAATATTGGCCAATTTTTGGGGGAAAATCTGACCGCACAGAGAAGCTTTGCTAAGATGTTGTAATAAAGACATTCTTAAACAAGTGGCCCGGGTTCCCGTCCTCTGAGTGTGTCAGTGTATGAGTAATCAAAACACTGACCGTCAAGGCATGTTGCAGCACAGTATGGAGGCACTGGAGCAAAAATTCTCTTTGCTATAGAAGTGTTTTGTATTCTTTTATAGCTCTGTATTGCTCTGTATACTATAACAGTGTCATGGAGGTCTGCTGGAGTTAATCTCCAGAGCATTTGGGGCGAAGGCGACCACACGGTACACATACACACCATTCACTCTTGCATTTACCACAAGGGAAAATTTTGTGTCTCCGGTCAACCTAAGCGTGCATGTTTTTGGACTTTGGGAGGAAACCAGAGAACCCGGAGAAAACACACACAGACACAGGCAGACCATGCAAACTCCACACACAAAGGCTCTCAGTCCGACTGGGAGTCAAAGC
Source organism: Karalla daura (assembly GCA_029224185.1). NCBI lineage: Eukaryota > Metazoa > Chordata > Actinopteri > Chaetodontiformes > Leiognathidae > Karalla > Karalla daura. The sequence continues at coordinate 11,163,734 of CM055205.1, forward strand.
GGGACGGTCCTTATGGCTGTGATGTGGCAGTGCTAACCACTCAATAAGCATGCTGCCCCAAAATGGTGTACCTTTGTACACAATAAAGGCACTACACAGTATACGTTATTCTATTGTGCAATCAATCCCAATCCACTGTGTATTCACAGTGTATTGTGTATTCAGAATGCTTTGCAGAATGCAGTTTATAATCCAAAAGTGGACATTATAAGACTGATTGGTGTTCACTCAGAGGGAGAGAGAGAGAGAGAAAGGTGGACCTGATGACACAGGGTCCTGGGAGTATAATGGGAGTACTAGGAGTGGTGTAAATCGGTTTCTGTTTCTCTTGTTGCTCTGTATCCACTGTATGTACTGTCCTGAATTTGGCTGTGGCCAGCACTTCGTTATTCACTCTGGGAAACAGCAGCTCCAGGAAGTTATTACATCACCTCTTCAACTGTGTTTGTGTGTATATATGCGTGTGGGTGTGTGTGTGTCAGTGCGTAAATTTATTTGTCCAAGTATGGCCTGGTGGTGGGTCGGTCCCCCTGTCCCTCCCTCTGCGTCATTCACGGATATGTCATCCTTCAACGCAGCCACTCAGCTGTGGTTTGCCTCCCAGGCATGCTGTGATCCCGTCACGGTGACAGCGGACCTGCAACTGCTGAAGAAGTCTACAGATGAAGGGCCGAGAAGGCTGTGAGAAAGGAAGAGAGGAAGGGTTGTTTTTATTAGAATAAACTCCTGCGAGTATCAGTATGAATCTCAGCCTTTGATGCTCTGCGGTTCGCTCAGGGGAGTCAGCTAACGTGTGCGTGTTGACACAGTCCCCCTCTTTCCTGCGTTTCTCTCAAGAACACATGCGTGCAAACACACAGCTGCAGTCGTGGACTTTGGATTGGCGTCCTCTGGGAAAGCAGGGAGTTTCCTTCCTGGGTGAAGTAGTTTCTCTGTCATTCAGTGGGCTGCTCCCTTGGTCAGGGCTCGGCCAGGAGAGAGGTGGAGAAGGAAAACATCAAGGCAAACTTTTCACCTTCCGAGCGGTCGGACATGCCCAGCGCTTTGACCAAACCGAGCCTCCCATCTGGGTCATACTTCACAAACGTAAACGTTGTTGTTTCTCATTGGCTCAATTTGTGCTATGCACCCATAAAAGTGACCGGGAAGCGTAGACGTCCCAGGGAGTGAACAAATAAACCAAACAGATTCAGACCTCTGAAACTGAAACACTGTCGTCCTCATAAACAAACTGCCCTCACTGGTAGGAGGTTCTCAGATCTTTAACACAATTAAAACAGCAAATAAATAAAGTATGTAAAGTTAGTATGTTCATATCCAATTCCATATCCAATCCAACAGAAAAAGTCGCTTTCCACCAAAACTAAACCTGTCACAATGTATCAGTGGTACCTTAAGGTGATCAATGTGGGTAAGAATAGAAAAAAATAAAAAGAGCATAGTGATGCCTGAACAAGCAGAAATTATTATTAATTGATTATTTTAGAAATTAGCAAAAAGTTGGCCTACCCTGTGGATGAGTCTGGGTGGTTTTCTCCTGGGTACACTGGTTCCCTTTCATCATCTAAAACATGCATGTTTATGTTGGTTAGAAATATGAAATATGAGGATTAGCTACTTAATAGAGATATATTTGAGTGTTGCACAGATCAAGCAGGAATTGAACAATTCCCAAGATGTAAGCAAGGAAAGAAATTTTGTTTATTACCTATTACTTATGCAAAATGTGTAGCGATCTATTTCAACAACCAGCCTGTTCTGAATCATCATTTATCACTTGTTTACTATGAATGTGCTCCATATTGTAATTGTACATTGACAGACTGTGCGACAGGGCCCTCTTGTGGTGCCACGTTGAACACAGAGGTCTTGACATGGGTGGAAAAGTGCGACTGATTACCTAAAATGAAATGCAAAGCTCTGCACATGTCCAGATATGGAGGAAACATAGACTAAATACACATATCTAGGCAAGGAGAAAGGTATTCTATTCTGCACCATGTGTTCTTTAGACTGGCAAAAGAAAACAGAGAAAGACAAGCAGGAGCACTGTTGCCCTTGATGATAATCTGATTATGATTCCTTTTTACATTCCACTTGTGGGTCTCATTTGGAGTAAGGCTGCAGAGCTTGAACAGAGGCAGTGTGTCTTTAATTTCCACTAAAATGATGCTTTTTGTGACCGCTCACATGACGCTACGCTACCTGCCAAAGAGACCATGTTTCAAGGTCTCAGCTGTCTGTAGTGGAGCTGAATCAGGTTGGCTCGCACTCTGCTTACTCAGTCATTCATGTGTTCATCCATTAACGGCCAAGAGGGACACGGGCCGGCCGGTGTTGAAGCGTACAACCGTCTTTCAGGGAGATCCAATTTCACTGTGACTGGAGGAAAAAGAGGCCACTGACTCCGCACTGGGACTCTCAGACACTGTCTTGACATTCTTGCATTTATGCATCCTACTGTGAATATGTTTGTGTGGTGTGTGTGTTGGGCAGGGGTTGGTTCGGGTCAGTAGTAAACCTTAAGGTCTTAAGATAATGATTTTAAGTTTATGTAGTTTGACACAAGTCTCTCTTTGCGTGGGTTTGTGCTCACAGTGTGTGTGTGTGTGTGTGTGTATGTGTGTGTGTGTGTATGTGTGTGTGCGTGCATGCGTGTGTCCATTTGTGCTTTTCAGTTCCTGCTGTGAAGTGTTTAATAGTTAATAAGAGGCTTGTTTACTTGGCAAAGCTGCTGCCCACACAGCAGATGCTGCTCGAATGCTGAGAGGTACAACTTGGACGAAATTAAAACAGGAAATAGATACAAATTTACCAGTAGGTTTACCAAACTGTGTCAACACAAAGTCAGACACATGTTTCCCAATGCTCATTGTTTGAAACAAGGCAGACTCTTTCAGAGAGAAGATGCTCAGAGGCAGTTGTGTTGATTGTAGAAAAACCAAGTTCCCATTTTGAAACATGAGAAAGACAGGTATAATAATCTCCTCGAACGTTTCAGCCGTCGTTGCAGACACTAATGTACATTCCTTGAACTAGTTGGTTCAGTTGCTGAAGGTATAAAACAATGTGGGTACCCTGTCAGTGTTTTTCTTTTCCTCAAATACACTGGGTCACAATGTTGCCTGGCAGGTAAATATCAACCTGGCATCATCACCAACAGATCTGACACAGAAGCACATCCTGACAGGCATACGGGTGCAGAGCTTGACATGTGGATTAAGAGATAAAGAAACTTTTTTGTGATGGAGCTTGATCTTGATCTTTCAAGAGGAAAGAGGAATCTATTCTTGATATACTGATGTTTAAAGGACTGAAATGTTCGATTGGCTATTGAACTGTGCATCTGTGAGACAGCTGCAGGAAAAATGGAAAAAAAAGTTTACAACAAGCTGACAGCTGATTGGTTGCTGCTGGTGCTGCTGTTGATGTTTCTCTTTGCAGTTAAACTTAAACTCTGAACCCCACCTCGATAAATAATGGCATGGCTGTTTAAACATTTTTTTTGCAGTAATGTTTTCCTTGGCCTCACAAGGAAAAGAGGAGGTTAAGTAATAGCAATTCAGCTGTAATATTGTCATATTCACTCACTTTTTTTACACTCAAGGATGAGTGTAAGGAAAGTGTAGTAAATCCCTGGTGCCTTAAGTATTAGTGTTATTATCATACTAACAGTGAATGTAAAAAAGTGTCAAAAGACACATAGCAGAACCAGAGATATTTTGGTATCTTTAGATATCTTTGTTATCTCTTTGATATCTCTATCTTTAGATATTTCTCTGACACATCGGCTGGTGATCAGAGCTATCGTCTCACACCAAGAAGGATCTGGATTCTCTGTTTTCTCCAGGTACAGTTTCCTCCACAATCAAAAAACCTGCATGTTGAGGTTGATTATAGACTATAAATCGTGCTAAGGTGTGATAGGGAGATAATGGTATGTGTGTGTCCGATGATGGACATCATGAAGGTACGGCGTGGATGAGACGATAAATGATTGACAGTTCGTAGAGCACACAGCATATTGAAATATGTCCCAAGATCAAGAAAAAATAGAAAATCGTTCATGTGTACTGCCCATATGTTTGCTTTAATGAGTGCACCTCCCTCTGAAACCACTTCCTATTTGTCAGTAACCCAGCAGACTTTATTGTACTGTCTGCGCTGATGCATGAGGGCTGTAAGAGGAACTGGCCTATCGACCACAGCAGAACACCCTCAACACGCTGTGGCATCATTAGGCGCCACCTTTGACTTTTTAACTCACATTTGACTGCTAACAAGTGCCTCTCGTCTCTGACTTACGACCTTAATAAGTGGAACAATACAGTGACGAAAGGCCTGGCATTGATTTCTGCTATAATGACCACATCCATACCTCGGTGTATTGCTGGCTGCTCATTTGTGTGTCTGAGTGCGCCTGCAGGGATGAAAGATGTCGTTATCCAACATTTCATTTCCATGACTCTATACGCTCACACATATGCACGCACTCACACACACAGCATTAAAAAAAGGCTCTATAAAAGACACAAGGCCTTTAATATGGATGGATTCTTACTGAGTTAGATAAAATCAATACCACTTGTGCTTGTACACTGTGTCCAAAGCTGGCGGGCATAACCAGCCAAAAACACAATAATACACTGTTAAAGACAAAACAAACAAGAAACAAGATATGTTGCTTAATGAACTTTGAGGGTGTTAGTTATTGTATTTTGCACCCCCTGGACAGAGTTCAATGGACCTCCAGCTTGTAGCTTCATATTTAATGCATAGACATAAAGGCAGCATTATTCTTTCAGCCCAGCTCTTTAAAACAAAGTGCATGAGCAGAATTTCCCAAAGCTGTAGAAGCACTTTTTAGGTTTATTTTTGATCCCTGGAGGGAGCCAGGCCAGCTGTTTCCCCACAAACTGACCCACCTTTTGCAGACATGAGACAAACTTCCCGTCTAACCTCAAGAAACAAATATCTGCCTCCGAATTCATCTTAACCTTCTTTTTACACCTGAATGGTGTCGTGTGTCTCCAACTCACATACAGTGGAGTGAAGTCGGCAACTTTTCTGTTTCTGTCATTATCATGCATCATCTTTCTCATACAGTTGCACCCATTGTTCCCAAACAGGGAGAAAGAAGAAAACGCCTTCCATGCAGTAAAAAAGGATACATCCCCCTCTTTCTCATTCAGTGAGTCTTTGACCGGGAGTGACGCCAGCCTGCGTTTGGTGTGTTTCAGTGTGTGTGTGAATTTGTGTCTTTGTGCCGAGTTCAAGGGCACTCCTCCACCAGTCTCCTGGCACCGACTACAGCGGCGAAACCAGCAGTCGGAGGAAATGTCCATTTTCACGCTGCATGCACATCGCCAGGGGCCAGCAACACACTCCCACACACTCCTCTGGGACCCCCCACTAATATAGAAGAAAATCAAGGCACGCACTGACATCGCACACAGAAAGTGAGAGGCTTGTGGTAAAATGTGATCGTTCTGCTTCATGCGTCTTGAAATAAGGGACACTAGATTAAAAGGTTTTGTCAATATTTAACAGGCGGATGAAAAAAGGTGTAACCTTCTCCAGCGCTTAGCTTCAGACAGACATACACAAGTCCTAATTAGTCGTCTGAGTACAGGATCTCATCCTTTTTCACAAATGATAAGTCTTATTTGTTGACCTTTCTCACCGCAAAGACTTTAATTAAACAAGCCAGCCTTGTGACCTTTGACTTTCCTTGTCCAAAGCTGTCTCACTGTGTGCTCGGCAGGTGTGGCGTCCTGTCAGGAGCTGACAGAGAGAGTGCTGGCCGCAGCTTAGGAGGTGAGGGTGGACTCACGTCGGGGTCTGAGCCGACGCTGTTTAAAGCAGACGCAGAAAAGGAGTCCGAGGGAAAGAGAGAAAGAGAGAGAGACAGAGAGAGCTTCTCTGCTGCCAGCCCCAGTGGGTGAATTGATTTTAGAATTGGTTGTCTTTGTCAGAGTTCACACAGTAAGAATCTATTGATCGATTGCATAATCTCTCTTCATCTCCTCCTCCTCCTCCTCTCCCTCCAGTTTCACCCATCAGTTCCTTTCTCCTTCATTCCACTGTCCTCGCCTGTCCTTCCATTCCTCCAGTGTACTTTGCCCTTCTGCTCTGCTTTTCTTCCAAGCAGTGCGATCTCACGCATGAATTTACAGCCATACACATCCTCCTCCTACATTTTCAGACACTTTCCCCTTAATTGTCAGTGGGATCTGAAACACACCTTTTTCAGATGAGGAGAGAGGAATTAAACAATGAAGAATCTGCCCTTCTGTTTAACACCGAAGTGTGTCTGGGCGTAAGGGTGCGTGTGCGTGGGTGTACATGCAAACATCTGGAGCTCCGGATTACAATGGATGACCAGCTCCTCATTTCCCCTCCAAGTATTTTCAGAGGGACAGAAAGAGGCATGGCCACACACCATCTGGAGTCTTTGGACGGACAAAAGTGGGACACACATGGTGTGTGTGTGTGTGTGTTTACTGTGCTGATAACGTACCTCAGATATCCAGTTAATAATGCCTGAAAATTGCTCAGTATGATCGTGAGTGTGCACACGTTTGATACTGTGAGTTAATGATGTGTGTGTAAGCCGGTCCTCGCGCATGACTGGTTTAAATGGCAGACTGCTGTCTGTGTGATATTTTGTATCCCAAGACTGTCTTGACTGTGTGTGTGTGTGTGTGTGTGTGTGTGTATCCTTCAGTGTGAATGTGAACATGAGAGCAGAGGTGTACCATCCTGACCCTCCCTGACATTTAAAGTCATATGTATCTCACAGTCTTATGAGACTCTGAAAATATATAGCTCTGTAAATGTGTGATTGAGTGGACTGTTGATCCTAGATTATTTCTTTTGACATGCTGCATACATAATACATGAGAGAGCATGGAGGGGGAAGCTCTCAGTCCTCAGCAACTTTACCACAACACCAGTAATGATCTAAATGAGAACTTGAATGAAGAGAATGAATGAGAATATGAATGAGAATCTGAAAACAGATTGTCAACTGTAGTAACAGGCTGCACCACTTATTTTACACAGCTAATTTTTACAGTGGAAAAGAGTTCATAGTTTTTCTATAAGTGAAGATGTTTTTTTAAGCTCATAGCTTTTGCATTGTACACAAGAATTTGATCAATGATATTGCAGACTTAAAAGAGATGCAGAAAATGTTGGACTTCTCATATATGGCTCTTCTAGTCTTCATGACCACTCAAAGCACTTCATACAGGGCTTCACTGAAACCTCAACCACTAACTTTAACCATTCGCACACACTGATGCACTGTTGATGCAGTATCAGGGCCAGGTTGGTTCAGTATCCTGGGCAAGGATGCTTACACATGTTGGCTGTAGGTGACTGAGATAGAACTAGTACCTTTTCAATCGTGATGAGGATGTGATGTTGCTTTTGGATGTGCCATACCTCTTTGGCCATGTTATACAACAAATAGTATGTGAAGGAACATTGGTATGCTCCCACAACTCTGAACACCCTCTGTATTTCAGTATGGAACAGATGATGGAGACAAGGCAATCTCCAACCATGAGCGAGTTCAAACAGCATGGTAGTAATGGGGACAAAGGTGGGTGTGACACCTTGGTTCCCACATCTTGTTTATACACTTGCCAACAATGTGGAAAAACTAGAGAAAAAAACAGGACAGACGGGAGGAAGGCTAAACAAAGAGCAACACACAAGTAGGAGTCTGAGATGAACAGGTGCACAGTTGTTGATCGTTGGCTGTGAGTGCTGGCATTACTGCAAACATGTGTGGTGATGATGACAGAGGAGCAGCTCCGCACGGTACGCCATGATCCTCGAGTGTATCTCACACGTCAATCGTCCCTCTGAGGACAAAATAGCAGAGTCACCTTTTTACGAGCTGCTGCAGATGACAGATAGATGTTTGCCTGGTGTTCCGCTCAGTACGGACCAGTATGGAGTCATACATCTAGTAATGATTCAGAGACACGCTACGAGAGGAAGGATGGCACCAGTGAGAGGCTTATAATGGGCCTCCAGGGACACCGTGGGCCCAGACACCTCCTGATAACTCTCATCTTTATCCACTTAGCCTCGTAGGGGTTTCCATAGGTGCTTTCGCAGTGGTTTTGAGGAGATTAAGCCAAATAAGGAGATTTTCACCTGCCTCAGGTGTCCCACTGGTCAGAAAATGATGATGTTGAAGAAAAACAAAAAAAAGTGGAGGACTACCAAGTGGACAGTGCTGCCAGAATTTCAATACATGTATATCACAAGATTTTTATAAAAATTTACACGCATCAATCAAAAAAAAAGAGTTGATAGAGATAAAAGAGACTTCAGTCTTACAAAAACTACAGTTCTTTCAAAGTTGTCACTGCTATCTACTAACACAGCTTTGTTTTCGCTTGTTTTTCATTTCAAAGTGAAGACCCAAGTTGACATGAAATAAGAGTGTCAACTTACTACCTTATGTCTATTACTTGCCATTGTACATAAACTTACTGTTTCCCCTCCTCTCCAGAGTAATGGCATTGAATTATGGTCTGCTTTCAGAACACCATTAATAAAATGACAACGCCTCTTCATTTTATATTAATGAAATAATGCAACTTAGGCATGATAGTGATGGGGATCTTCATACGAGGCAATATTCTTCATCCTGTACTCTGATTTGTAACTGAATACCCCTGTTATGTATTGTCTCTCTCTGGAAGAGCAGAAGTGCTGTGTGTCCTTGCATCAGGAGAGCTGCAGCTTCCTTTACTGTAACAACACAACGAGGACGTATTCCAGGAATGTTAATGATGGAGACCCAACCCTCCAAAAGTGTCATGCTTGAATTGTTCGGGTTGAGCTCCACTGACAAGGATGACGAATGCAAATATTGTGGCTAAAACTAAAAATAGGTTCAGCTTCAGTAAAGAGTACAATGACCACTCCTCTGACCCAATAGGATGAAAATACACACATGAACACACACAGGCCCGCGCAGTCACGCTGCAGTCAGTCGTGTCGGTGATTTTAATTGAAGTTAATTTGTCAAAATTAGCTCCAGGAGAGGATGAGTGCAGCACCCATTGTGGAAGTATCTATCTATCTATCTATCTATCTATCTATCTATCTATCTATCTATCTATCTATCTATCTATCTATCTATCTATCTATCTATCTATCTATCTATCTATCTATCTATCTATCTATCTATCTATCTATCTATCTATCTATCTATCTATCTATCTATCTATCTATCTATCTATCTATCTATCTATCTATCTATCTATCTATCTAAGTATCTATCTATCTATCTATCTATCTATCTATCTATCTATCTATCTATCTATCTATCTATCTATCTATCTATCTATCTATCTATCTATCTATCTATCTATCTATCTATCTATCTATCTATCTATCTATCTATCTATCTATCTATCTATCTATCTATCTATCTATCTATCTATCTATCTATCTATCTATCTATCTATCTATCTATCTATCTATCTATCTATCTATCTATCTATCTATCTATCTATCTATCTATCTATCTATCTGTCTGTCTCAGAAGAAAGTTGGAGAGTTATCTGTGATGGAGCAAATCTGACATGCCCTCTTTTTCTCCATCATGTACCCTGCTGGATGAGAACATGCCTACAGACACTGGATTTTGTATCCTTAAAGGGGCAGTTTAATGTTTTGAGTGCTATGCTGATTCTCTTTATTTCCAGGAGACTGATCAAATGATGGATTCCTCTGTTGTGACTATGAACACTTGTTTTGTTCTCATCACTTTGCTTTTATTCATAACTGCGTGTGAAGATGCAGATCCGGCGAACAGGTGACTGCTTTATTCAACAATGGAAATAGAAGGGTTTAAACTATACGGTTGGTGTTGGTTTCACACAGTGTTCATTGGAAGTTTGTTGAAAAGATTCTTACAAAAGATTTGTGCACCGAGTGATCTGATGCTCGAGGGGAGCTCCCACAGTGTAGCTCACTCACTGGGCTGACACAGAGCCAGGCGTTAGTTCACATCAAAAACTAGTGAACTGAGAAGAAAGATGTATTTGGAAGCTACTGAAAACTTTATTGAATGTTATCCAACATGAGCCTTTTCTGGGATAACTGACCTGTATATTGTAGAACTCAAAGGCTAGGACTCATCTGTCAAATAAAGGCTTGATACAAGAATACAAAAGCAGTTCAGACACGATACGCTGAACTTTACACAAGCTGGTTCATTTGTTTGGGCATGCAAAGACGAACTGGCAGCAGACATGCAAATACTGTGTATTTGCAGGGGAGGATAGGCACAGCTGAGACACATTAGAGGAGGAGCGCTTAATCACACAAGAAACGCAGGAGGGCAGAAACAAGATGGGACTCAAGTTTAGAAATAAAAATAAAAGTGGATGATGACAACTATAACAGAAAAAACACAACCAGGACAAAGGCAGGGAGTACATCCTGGACAGTTCATCACAGGGTATACACACACAGTATTCACTCTCATTCTCACACCAAGGGGCGATCTAGAGTCTCCAGTCGACCTAACAATGCCTGTTTTTGGACTGTGGGAGGAGACAAGTACCGGGAAGAGACCCATGCATCGGTTTTTGTATGTCATGGGTTTTTGCATGTCATGCAAACGCCACACAGAAAGGCCTTTGGTTCAACACATGAGAATCAATTGTAGGAAACAGTCCAAGCATTGATCCATTACTTCAATATACAGCAGCGTTTTAACACTTCTATTTTGTCTTGTGGCAGTGTGCAGAAAAGGGAGGTGCCATCCCAGCCGTGATACAGGGTGAACCGGTGGTGTGTGTTTGTAAAAAAGCAGAGAGAGAGAGAGGGAGGGAGATAGAGAGAGAGAGAGAGAGAGAGAGAGAGAGAGAGAGAGAGAGAGAGAGAGAGAGAGAGAGAGAGAGAGAGAGATCAAGTCTACCATTGATTAGGAGTGGTTCAGGCAGTGTGCCAAAAGCTGCATCTTATCCCAGACTAATAAAAGTCTGTTGGGCCAAGTGAACAGTAACTCTCCATTGAAGCTGCCACAATAAAACAACCTAAAGTCACTTAATGTTACAGAAATATGATGGAGAAGAACCAATGCTCCGCCCCAAACGAGTGTCTGTTGTCACATTGTCCAATCTGTTTAGTGTGGTTTGAAAATGAACCAAATCAAGCAAGTGTTTTTTTAAGTCTCCCCTGATTAGCATATGGTGAATGCACCCTCAGGCCAAAAACTTGCCTGAACTTCTCTCGGGGTCAGAGAAAATATCTCCTGATGACCTGTTTTTCAGGTTTCTTTTTGTTTTTATCCCCAAGCAGTCTCAGAGCCCGAGATTAACTTCTTGCTACTTTAGTTTCTTGACACAACAGTGAATTTCTGGCTGTGCTCACAAAACCTGCAACTTAACAACTTTACTTAAACACAATTAATGGGAGGCAGTAATATCCTTTTCCTGTACTATTGTTATTTTTCTGTATGGACTGACGGGCCATTGTGTATCACATTTTGTATTATGAATGTGATCAACTTTTGTACAATTTTTAGGGAATAACTTCTGTCCTTAGATAACTTGAACTCATTGTGTTATCTTTTTATGGGTGTCAAATACTTTTGGAGGCATGGCTTCGCTTGTGGCTTCCAGAACATGTGCAACCAGTTTTTCTTGTATGAAGCAGTTGCATGCAAACACACACTGTCCATCATTATCCACTCACGGCAGGCACGAACTAACATCTCTCACAGAAAGTTAAGTTCCACAGAAAAGTGAGTACATTTTATCTTTGATCTCATTTGTTGACCTTAATATTTTGCTTCAGCTTGTGTTTGAATGCTGTGTGATGGTTGCTTCTACGGGAACTCAATACTGATGTGATCATCAAATGTTTCCAAACAGGTTCACCATGCCTTTTACTTTTTCACGGCTCTTTGTGGTGATAATTCTCACCTTGGCTGGACTCACGGTTGTGCTTTGGTTGAATAAGCAGTCCTCACTGTCCAGACCATGTGTCACCTCCTCTTACGTGCCAACAGAGAGGGCAAATAGCTCCCTGAAAAAGCCGCTAATGCTGCTGTGGTTCTGGCCTGAAAGCAGAAAGTTCCACCTCAAGGACTGTAAGGCGCTTTTCCACATTGACGGCTGTGACCTCACGGATAACAGATCTGAGTACTCATCGGCGGATGCAATTTTGATGTATCAGAGTGCTATCAAGGATGACCTCTCCAACCTCCCCACTGAGCCCAGATCCAGATCTCAGAGGTGGATCTGGTTCAACATGGACCCGCCGCAAAGCATCCGCAAGATAGAGGAGATTAAAGGCCTTTTTAATTTATCCCTGACTTACAGGTCGGACTCAGACATCCGTGTCCGTTGGCAGCTGACTCACAACAAGAACCAAAATACTGTTTTTGTGCTACCCAAGAAGGACTTTCTGATTTGTTGGATTATAGATGGCATTGACCTGGAGACAGATGCAGGGGTTGGAAGCAGCTACTACAGAGAGCTTAAAAAACACATCGTTGTGGAGATCTTTCAAAGGTCCGCCCTCCTGAAGGGTGACACCTATTTCCAAACAATCAGCCGCTGCAAATTCTACCTCTCCTTTGAGACCTCGTTCACCAGGGACTACATAACGGAAACTTTCTACGAGCCTCTGGCGGTTGGCACTGTGCCAATCGCTTTGGGCCCTCTGAGAAGGAACTACGAGGAGTTTGTCCCCCGCAACGCCTTCATCCACACGGCAGACTTTGCCGATCCCATCGCGCTGGCTGAGTATCTCGTGAAGATTGATTTCAGTCCGGAGGCTTACATAAAATACTTTGATTGGCGTCAGTTCTATTCCACGAAACGCCATCCCATCGCAGAGAAGCACAAGTTCGCCTACGGTATCTGTCAGGCCTGTCAATACCTGGGCCTGAACAAGGTGTACAGAACCATACCTGATGTGTACAAGTGGTTCTTATACTGAAGCTTTGTGCTGGCCCGTGCCGCTGTGCAGTGAAGTTGAGCAAATCTGAGGTCATCTGCAGTCAAATCATTGCACTGCGCGGAACAAGTGCCCTCTTGTGCGTCCCAATTCAGAAGAGTAACAAAAGCTTAACTTGGGAGGAAGTAGAAAGTCCTCTGTCCACGAATCAACACAGGACATTTGAGTAACGAAAAGAAATTGTGTTCCACAATAGTGTGTGTGTGTTCTTTTTTTAAACCTTTATTCTCTCGAGCAAAACATGAAGAATAAGTTCTTATTTAACAGTGTTGGCCCGTCACTGTCACTGTGTGACGGGCCATGTTAGTAATGAAGCACAAAAGTCTGTGTGCACTTCTACCTGGAATCTTCTATCTGGAGGTGTGACTGGAATTACTGGATTTAACGACATTCATTTATGTGATTGTCTGCCCGCACACACACACACACACGCACATTCACACACATTCACACACATTACACACACATTATGAAGCCCGGGCAGCAGATGGGATGGTGTTCTTGGTTATTTAATCTCTCGTGTACATATTTTACATCTTTGAGCAGATGCATCTAAGTTTTCATGTCAAAACAAAATGATCACTCAATGTACGTACTGAGTATGAATTGTTTCTTTTGGCTATGAATGCTTTTGTCTATATAACACTATATGGTGTTTGTGTGTTTTAACGTTTTGCTGACAACAAATAAATTTGCTCCTGTGCTTTTCAAACCTCAGCGTGTGTGTATGTCTGTGTGTATGTCTGTGTGTGTGTGTGTGTGTGTGTGTGTGTGTGTGTGTGTGTGTGTGTATGTCTGTGTGTGTGTGTGTGTGTTCATTTCTCAGCAGCTGGAGCTGGAGGAGGAGCTGTCCTGAGTGATCACTGCCCTTTCATAATGTGCACCTCCACTCTTTCCACAGGGGGGCGGAGTATGTGAGCGTGCGTGTGTGCGTGTGTGTGTGTGTGTGCGTGTGTGTGTGTGCGTGTGTGCGTGTGTGTATCTGTGAGTGTGGCAGTGATGCTTAAGTGCCTTGGACATCGCCAGGCGGCACACACGCTCCTCTGTAAGCGGAGGAACTTAGACAGAAGCGCAGCTTTGTCGCTCTTACACGCAGTTACAGAGTCCTCTCCCCCACTTTTGCATCTTCTGGAAATCGGGAGAAGGGGAGTTCTTTTCGCAGGCGTGAAGTGAACGTGTGTGCGCGTGCGTGCGTGCGTGCGTGCGTGTGGTATGAAGAAGTAGAGCACACCCTGGTCCTGCCTCCGCCTCCTGCAGGAGCTGGAGAGATGCCCGGGGCGGGATGTGCTCCAGCCGCAAGATCCTGTGGAGCCTGCTCCTGCTGTCGGTGCTGGAGGTGGGTCTGGGCGTGGCGAGCATCGTCCTGGGAGCCGTGGGCATCAGCTGGGTCCGGGGACACCACAAGCCCGAGCAAGGAGACGCGTCCCCGGTGTGGAGCGGTCTGTGTGTACGTCCTGGACACAACTTTTCTCCTTACTCATATTTTTACCCCCCTAAACCACATGACTCTTGTTCTCCCGCATAATTCCTACTGTTATCCTTTTTTAACTAGTGCTCAAACTCTCACATTCATCACGTGGTAGTCTGAAGTGTTTATTGCTATAAGAATAGTTCCGGATAAAAGAATCTGCTAAATGATTAAATGTAAAATGTGATGTAGATGCATGTTGTGAAGGGTGGAGATTGAACTACTCCACCTCTGCCAGGAATGTGGTTGGGGTGTTTCCAACGTGCCAAGACCAGGTTGGCGAATAAGGCCGTCAAAGGCATAGAAATACATTTGTCCAGGCAAAAAAGAGAAAATTTTGCTGATTCTGCCTTTGAAATAGGTCAACTGGTGCGCCGTAATAGTTTTGGCTGGAAGGTAATTTGCTACATAGGCAAGTTGTGTTCATTTACATCTTCTTCAATATCCCCATTGCCTCTAAATTGGCTATTAATCACACACTGGCTGTTGCATTCATTCAGTTTAATTCATTCAATGGCATTGTGAGTGTGCGTGTGTGTGCGTATATATATGCACACACACACTTCCACTTCTGGGAGGGTTTGAGGTATTTCCAGTGGACCGTGGAATGACCAGGTTGATGGATAAGAAAGCTTGTGTGTGTGAAGGCATCAAAATTATTATACATAATTCAATAGAATTGTTCAGGCAAAGGGGAAAATATTGCTGATTCTGCCTCGGAAAAAGGCCAATTGGTGTGTTGTAGTAGTTTCGGCTGTACAATATTACCTTACATAGACAAGTTGTGTTTATATATATCTTTTTTTTAATGACTGCATTATCCTGTCAAGCTTTAATAGCTATAACTAAGAAGAACCTCCACTACTGGCAAAATCTATCAAGAAACAGACTTTTCTTTCCAGTCGTGCTCGTTTAGTTAATAATAATCACAAAATGAATACCGTGGTTCACTTTAGGATGGGCTAAGATTAATATTCTGGTGATATTTGTCCTTTCCATGTAATTTGTCCATGTTAGATATCAGTGCGCAGCCATGTGTCCCTCCCATTGCTTCTGTCCTGGAACTAAAGATCGGCTTCATTAATTCATGCTTGAATTGTTGCTCTGTGCTTTGGGAGGGTCAAAGCTTTTACTCACAATCATCCTCTCAGTGCTCCGCATATGTCTCCTGATGTGACAGCACCACTCCACTCTCAGCCTTGCTGTTTTGATTTTGCTGCCGAGCGAGGAAAATTTGAGCCTCTGGCATTTTCAGGGGCTCCACACGACCCCGAAGGCGCCACTTTACTATGCCACAACAGTCGTAGATACCGCTGAGAATCATTATATCGAGCCACACAATTTGTCATTTGCATTTGCAGGCTTACATGGCATTTGCATCACAGGGAAGCAAGAAAATACAAAATCCAAATGAAGATGCAAACAAATGTTGATAATACGTTTAGATTGTCACTATCTGTGCGATATCGCATTACAAAGGCTGCAGTGCTGCTCCAGTGCGCGTGCTTCCATGGAGCTGTGCATTAAGTTGCTGGCAGGATTATTATGCAACGTGACATGCTTTGTGCAACCTCACAGCTGTTGAACGCTGAGTCAGCCGCCTGTGTCCCGTGATTACATACACAAAGCGTCGGTCGGAACGAGCCGTTTGTCAGTGCCGCCGTCCTGCCGGAAGATTGAATATCCGACCTTAAACATCCTGCTGAAACAGGAGAGTGAGCCCCGGTCATTTCTGATCTTCATCAGTTCCATACGAGTTATGAAACGGTTTCTCTCTACACGAGTCGGCTATCTGTAGTCCATCCATACATTATCCTACCCGCCTCGTGACCTAATGGTGTTGTGGGGGTTTGCTGGAGCCTACACTCAAGTAACTTTACTCATCGAATGTTAGAAAATTATGGAAGGTATTTCCACCTAGGTAAAACGTGTTAACTTGATGATTTACCAGGGTTCAAGCCAACTATATTTATGAGTGTAACTGTAACAAGATGACTTCATTTACTTCATTTAAGAGTGAAGTTTAAGAGTGAAGTTGATTAGCAGTTTCAACTTATTAGCATTCAGCTGTGTCAGCATGCTACATGTCGACTTCACAGTCACCAGTGTTGGTCTTTTTGAGTGTATCTCCACCAGGACATAGAGCAAAGGGAGCAAATACATCCTGAATCGATTGCCACGCACACACGCCAGCCACTCCCATCATGCCTAAGGACAGTTCTAGAATGTGTTTATCTGTAATATAATTGTAGGGACATCCAATGTGATTTCCAACGTCACAATTTGCATCGTCTGCCTGGTGAATCTGCTTCAACCGGCAGATAGAAGCAGGTTAGATGTTGGTAAGTGCACGATATCTCCACATGTGGCAGATACGGTGTAATGATACTGAGGAGGAAATACAGGAAGTGCTCGTGTAACAGTAAACTCACAGTCCCCATTCAAATCCCTATTCAAACTGTCCCTTTGAAACAGAAAGTAGCACACACACACACACACACACACACACACACACACACACACACACACACACACACACAATTCGAAGTTCCTCTTTCCATTGTTGTCATCTTAAAAAGCTGAATCTATTATGATTTTAATGCTACTACTACTACCGTTACTACTAACAACAACAATAATAATTTGCTACTACTACTACAAATACTAATAATTTATTTACATGCTATGATGCTTTACGTAGAAAATAAATTCAACAGAAACACTAGACAGGTGAAAAAGGTAAATGGTTATCAATAAAGAGAGTGGAGAACTAGAGATGTGTTTTAAGGGCTTGGTTGGTGGTTCAGAGGTTAGTTAGTTGTCTGATATGACTGGGAAGAGGGTTGCGTTGTCAGTCCCAGGGTTTTATGATCCTTTAGATTATCAATGAATCAATAAAACCACATAGTGTGAGTAAACGGTTGATTAAAGAAGAGAGGAAGCCACACACACCCCCTGCAGACACACACACACACACACAGTCACTCTGCCTGGCTCCCGGATTTGTCCCACTTGTAAGCGTTCTCTGCAGCCATAATAATGCACCATGCTGTTCCACTTCAGTCCGAATCTTCCACATCCAGGACAACATGGCTTCCCGCTGGAAGCCCACGATGACACGCTGTTCGCAGAAGGAGAAAACAGCATCCGAACAACCGAGTGTAAAGAATACGTTCACCCTTCCTGTTGTCAAGATGAGGCTGGTTAAAATAGTTCACATTACTCCTGGACTCTTGATTGCCACTAATTACAACATGTGCAGCGTTTGCTCACTTGTTGGTGTCTCTCTTTGCAGTTTCTGGTCTGTGGGATGTGTGGAGTCCTGTGTGCTCGAAAGAGGACAGGCCTTATTGTAAGTACATTTATACACTATTGTATTGAATCCTTTTGTTTCAGTTACAGCCTCTTTGTTGCCTTTTGTACATTGAGCAAGGTCTATTTCTTGAAACAGTGTTTCCTGCCGCAGCACATAAAGGAGGCCCTCCGGTGAAGAGACACGTGCAGGACCGCATTTGCCATTTTTAGGAACATGCTTATTTGGTATCTGGATTTATACCCTCTCATATATATATGAGGTGACAGCCAGAGCCCAGATAGCTTAGCATAATGTAAATTCTGGGGACAGATGGTAGCAGAAAACCACAATCTGAATCAAAAATCAGAAATAACATATTAAAAATTGGATTTTTTGGGGGGGAAAAAAGCTGCTTTGGAGTAATTTAACATGTTGATGATAATAAGTCAATATGCTTTAGATGACATTTTAAGGCTTTTATCTTGTAATGGAATACCTTTTTAAAGCAACTCTCACAATACCCAGGTAATACTGTGGCAAACACCCAGGTGCCCTGGTCTGTGTGTGTGTGTGTGTGTGTGTGTGTGTGTGTGTGTGTGTGTGTGTGTGAGATGTCCTCATCCCGAGCAGGTGCATGAAGTACAGTATGCCTCGTAAAAGACACCTGAGGAAACCAGAGGAGACAAGCAGTCACCTCCCCTCTCCTCTTTCTCTAGTTCTCTCCATCTTTTTTTTTTTTCATCTTCTTCTTCTCCTTGCTGGGAGAATGCCTGGTAGTCTCTCTGCATGTCAGAGTGCTTGTGTATCTCTCTGACTCTCCCGGTCCCCTGCAGGGAGAGAGCTAATGATGGATCAATGTCAGCACAATCTGCTGTAACAGAGACATCCCTCAGCCTCCCTCTGCCTCTGTCTCATCGCATCCATCCTCACCTATTGTCTCTGTCGCCATCTTGATCTGCATGCTTTTCCCCCTTTCCCGTCACCGCTGTCTCTCCACCTGCTCGGCCCAAGTCTCCTCCGCATAGTCGTTTCAGAGCTCTGGCTCTCTCCATCTTCCCCTGCTCATCTCCTTCCACCCGCTCCCTGCTTGTCAGCCTGTGGGGTGATGATTGCATTAGGATGGTTCGGCTCCGGACTTCTGCCAGCCGCTTTCCACACTTCACCGGGTAATGACTGAAATTGGAGATGCCTTTATTCCATGCAGCTAAAGGCACTGAAGGCATCTCTACTGAGAGCAATGAAAGAGAACCTGGATGGCCAGATACACACACACACACACACACATGTGCGTGCATACACAATAAATGGGAGGGTGAATTGATTTCATTATTCCAATTGCAGTGTTGCTGAATGGCAATCATTTTTCCATCATATCTGTCAAGGAGGAAAAATTATTCTCATGTTAGGTTTGAGTTTTCCCAGTTTCCAAATTATTATGAGATAATCCATGAAATGTGATTGATTAAATACTTAAAGGAAGATCTCTCTCCTTCTTTCTTTCTTGTTCACTCTCTCTCTCACTCACACACACAAACACACACACGGAAGCAGAAATATAGCAAGTGAGTGATGCAAGCATATTTACACGCCGTGCAATATTTCTAGAGTAGACAGTGTGCTTTGAGAGAGATCCAATTTTCTAATGGGAAATGGGATTTATTTTGACTGATAGGAATTACTCATCAGACCAGCCGGCTTCCAAATCACAGCAGAATGGCAGAGGTGAAAGTCTGCATATCTCCGATCTTGTCACATTTTGTCAGCTTGTTTACAGTTTGGTCGATGGGATATCAATCCTGCCATTTTCGTTACCATAAACAACTCTCTCTCTGTCTCTCTCTCTCTCTCTCTCTCTCTGTCTCTCTCTCAGATGATCCTGTTCTCAGCCTGCTGCATCTGTGGTCTGATCGGTGGAATCCTGAACTTTCAGTTTGTTCGAGCACTGAACAAGCAACGACCAGACTCCATGCACTCGATACACCTTGCTGCCATGACTCTGGCTTGTCTGGGTACACACACACACACACACACACACACACACACTCAAAGCACCCGTTCCTTGAAAACTGAGAATTGTCCCATCGTTCCTGCAGCTGGCTTCTATTTTCTGCTCCTGTCCAGGAATCTCTTCCTGTACCTTATCCACTTGGTTGACATGCCGCCTGGCCAGCTCCGAGCAGCAGAGGATGTTCCTAGAGAGAGAGCACTCACTGCACCACTCACATGAGATGACTGAGAAGGTCAGATATGCACAATAATCAGCCCATCCATTTACCATCTCACCTAGGCCTGTCTCAAATGCATGTGGGGTGAAGGCGGAGAATATACTCTTGACAGGTCTCCAGTCCATCACAGCACACACTCACACATGCCCTACAATTCACTCTCACACTCACACCTCAGGGAAATTTAGAGTCTCCCATAGACCTAAATGTGCATGCTTTTGGACTGTGGGATGAAACCAGATTACTTTGAGAAGACCACGTGTCATGCATGTATGCATGTGCTTGTACTTCAGCTTTATTTAAAGAGCCAGTTCATAACAATGTGATCTCAGGACACTTAACTCTCGCTTTTTCATGAAGGTCTCATGTCTAAATGTGGATATAAATGTAATGTTTCATGACTGTAAGTGTGTTCATGGAGTGTGTATGTGCGTGTGTGTATGTGTGAAACAGGAGATCCTGGACAACTCCAGTAACGGCATTCCTCAGATCTCCTATAATGGGCACACCGCAGCATCTCCGTGACTTCTAGTATATCACCAGACTCGGCTACACCGAAGCAGTTCATAAATCGCTCGCTGTCAAATACAGCATGTAATTCTTCCTGTGCATCCTGCAGCAGACACCTTAACCACATCCAGAGCGCAGGAAAGTGAAGCCAGTTCTCACGTCTTGGAGCCCTTTTCCCTCAGCACCGGAGCAAAAGTGGGACACTGACACCGAACTGGGGGGCCTTCGTTCTCCTGAGCAATTATGCAAACACGGATTCAAGTCAGGATGGAGCGGTGCCGTTTGGTCGATAATTCAGGTGAAAAACATCTGCGCGACATCGTCTGACCTTTAAGCTAACGAGTGGAGGGATAGAGTTTATCCAATCAGATGCCTCAAAGCGATGAGCACAAACCAAGCATGCAGCTGATTCACTTGTTTTGAAAAAGCTACTTCTATTTCAGTCTCGCCGTCCTTAATCTCCTCTCTGTCTTATAATGAGTTTATGGAATGCAGATCTCGAGGTATCTTACAGTAAACTGTGTAGCATCTGACAATGGAATGCTTTGACATGATAATACGGAGATGTACTCGACTGTATATCCATGCTTGTATATCAGGAATTCTAGCCCTACCTATAAAGTTAACATATTTTTATATATTGCTTCTTATAAAAGTGAATTCAATTAAAGTGTGACAAGTATGAGTGATGATTTATGGTATTTGTGTTATTTCAGTAGAACTCATTGGAACATTTCAGTTGAGCTTTGTTTTTCTAAGTACAGCACGGAGGCTTTTGTTGTTTGCTTCCAAAATATGCAAACCGAGAAAAAAACCTACCAAAGTATGCATGGTACTGTAGATATCTGTGCACATGTGACTTTGTGTGCATGTTTCTCCAAGTATGCAAGTGAGCTGCCAGGGTTTATGTAAATGTATATTCTTCGACAAATCCGTGCAGTCGTTCTTAAATATTGTGTACATTACCAGACCCTGACAGCCTGCGCACAACAGTGTCAACATAATCAATATGAGACACGATTTAAGAAGACAGCGTACTCCTCTGGGTCCACAGTTTAACACGCTGATGTCTTTGGCAACGCTCGGTCGTTCACACACTCATCGTTGGGCTATGAGACGGAGTAAATCTTTTATATGGCGCCTCTCAAACCTGTAAGCATAAAGTGCTTCATGAGGCAAAAGCGGTGACATCGTGAAAAACGTACATGCGTGCACACTTACAGACACAGCCGTGACCTCTAATGAAGATCTATAGCCGCTGTGGCAACGTCGCACTGTTCAGTGTCTCATTACAGCGTTTGTCCAATTCAGACAGCACTGCAGTGTGTAGGCATGTGAGTGTGTGTGTGTGTGTGTGTGTGTGAGTGTGTATGTGTGTGTGTGTGTGAGTGAGCCACTGGGAGCTCTTGCTGACTAAGTAACCAACGTCATTATTTATTACCATAAGAGTGTGCCATGGCGCCCCAGAGAGCACCAGATCTGTACTGCACTGTGTGTATCTCTGGTTGAGTGTGTGTGTGAGTGTGTGTGTAATGCTGAATCATGTGACCTCCTGTGTTGCTGCTCTGTCAGAAAACAGTAACATTAGATCTCTCTCTGTGTGTGTGTGTGTGTGTGTGTGTGTGTGTGTGCGTGCGTGCACGAGTCACACTGAATGACACTTCAGGTCACCCTAATGATCCTAATGAACGTGTCATTGCAGGTCAGAACAGGATACGGAATCAATGGCTGTCTCTTATGAGGTGAACAGCTTTGCAACCCCCTCGCCAGGACGCCAGGCGTCCGTCCAAAATTTGCATAACAAAGAACACGTTGTTGAGGAGACGCAGTCTTTTTCAGTGGTTTCAATAACGGGAAAATTCGTGTTTGTTATCAAATGACAGCCCCACACACCTTGTCCTGAAGGATGCGACTATATTTAGGTGTAAAATTACACTACTGTGGTTGCACTGTCGTGTCCTTTTTTGCACATCTCACCTCTCAACCCTTGCTGAGCTCACGCTTGAGGTTTTTACCTGTCGCTCCCCCATCGCTCACAGCTTGCTGTGTTTGTAAATGTATGTATAATAAAGAGTTTAGTGTGGGCCAACTCTAGTGTAAAATGTCTTGATGTTGTGAATTGGCACTTTAAATGAAGTTAAACTGAGTGCACAAGGGTAAAACCGAATCAGCCTTTCACCACATCACTTTAAGTTTAGTTATGGGGCACAATTAATCCAAATGCTGGGCAGTCAACATGAACGACATAGGCACAGTGATGAAGAGTGACATTAAAGGTGAATTTAAAACTGTAGCTTCCAGCCTTCGCACATATACAGAAACACCCACAGGAGGACTTTCATCTGCAGAGAGATGATTTGGTCCGTCCTAATTGGACTCATTACCGGGAGACTGAAAGGCATGTGAAATCTCATTGGTGGGTTATAGCTGGACCCCCCATAGCTCATGTTATTCAACTATGTAGAGGAATAATAAATAATGACCTATTCATCTATAATTGTACCTGCTGGAGACTTGGATTTACCCCCCTAAGGGATCAATTAAGTGTTAACTGTAACCATCCACCGATCATATCCCAGTGCACCTCGGGTGAAGGCAGGGGGTGCTACCAGGAAAGGTCATCCATCTATCTATCTATCTATCCATCTATCTATCTATCTATTTCTCTATCTATCTACAGCTGCACAGAATAATTTCCCTCAAGGGATAAATACAGCACCGATCACATCCACAATCACCATCTAATCTCAGTCTGTAGTTTCACCTCCCGTCCAGCAGGTGTCAGTGTCAGTAAACTCTTCGCGTGCTTTCACAGCTGTTGGCCCTTCGAGCGGAAGTCGTCTCCACGCTCTCTTCCGGTCTGCGTAAACAACATGGCGAACTTGGAGCATGCCGATGAGGACCCACAACATGTGAAAATGTCCGTTGAAGTCTCCGCCGCCGCCGCTCCGCCATGCCCGGCCCAGGCCTCCTCTGGGCCGGGCACCGACCCGGGGCCGCCCCCCAGCTCCATCCCGACCTTCGCGGAGGCGTCGGCGCTGCTGTCCGCTCCGTACTCGTGTCTGGTGCTGAAGACCCACCGCAGGCACATCACCCTGCCCCCGATGCACCTGAGCAAGAAGAGGACAGGGATCCAGCAGGAGCTGCAGGCCGAGCTGCTCAAGTTCTCCGAGAGGTGACGAACACTGTGCAGCTCTGTGTCTGGTCAGATTAGACTGCAGCTCTGTCTCTGGCTCACACTGATACCAAACACTGCTGTCTGCACTGTCCTGTCCAGGTTTTCACCTGCTTCGTCTTTACCATAAATGCAGCCAATCACCAGCCTCCAACCAATCCAATCTTCTGTATCCATCTACATTTGTAGTCATTATGTGTCTCCTCTGTGCATGTCAAACTTGCAGCATCTGGTCCAACCACAAGGTTAAACAATACATAACTTGTCAGAATAATCAAACACACAATCCGTATCCAGAATCAGGTTTATATGCCAAGTACCTCCTGCAGACAATTTGTGCTCAAAAACATTACTTGCATAAAAAGGTATCCATTTTGACCATTGATGAGTTATTGACTTTGCTGCACCTGATGTTGCATGTGGTTTGAATTCAACTTACATTATGAATTTAATATCAATATCATCAGTCACTTGCATGAAGCGGACATATCCTCCAGGTGGAAAAACACACTATCGATACCCAAAGGCCAAAAAAAGTAGTGTGCTCTTATATCTGTGAAATCTATGATTCGATAATCAATTCTGAATGAGTGAGTTTTCTGTACTTCAGGTCACATCTTGTGCTAACTGTACCTTTATTGATGAAAAGCTGAACATACATCCTGCAACAAAGCTGTCAAGCAAACATAAATCTGTCTTCACCTCAAAGATGTGACATCGTGGCTGTTAACCAGTTTGGCTCCCCAGCGTGCTGATTCAGTTCATGCCATCTGTCTGCAGTCTGAAGGGAGTCCCCCTGGCGTACGACAACATCGGGATAGTGAGCCAACAAGGAGACATCTACGACGACAGCGGCTTCATCCACATGGACATAGAGGCCAACTTCATTGTCTTTCAGCCAAAGAAGGGACAGAAACTGCTGGTGAGGTTTAAAAATCATCTACAGCGGACCATTCGTATGCTTAGATATCCATGGCACGATATAACAGATGCATTATTGTTTTGTACTTGCAGGATTTGACAAATCCCAGTGCGTAGCTGTAGTCGCTATAGTGAAACATGCTGCGCTGTGCTTGTGTCCCCAGGGAAAGGTGAATAAACTGGGAGTGAGCCACGTGGGCTGCCTGGTCAACGGCTGCTTCAACGCCAGCATCCCCAAACCTCCCCTGGTCGCCGTGGAGACGTGGCGCGACGCCGGCCCGAGGATCGGAGCCGAGCTGCAGTTCGAGGTGACCGCGCTGGACGCCGACGTCGCCGGGGTGCTGCTCATCAGAGGACGGCTGGAGAGGACCAGGCGAGTGCAGGCACATACATCAGGCCCCTCAGCTCTGTGGAGATGATATGTGTCGTCTTAGTTTTTATGTTGGTAAAGGAAGCCACTTTTCTCTTGGGAGTGTTGGACTACGAACGTCTGTTCCCAGGACCAACGACATCGTCCCTTCTTTGTTATATGTATAACTTTAAGACTTGAGAACGGGAGGGAACAAGTTGACTAATTTGGTTGTGTACCAAGCAGCGTAAAGTCACGTCCATTTCATATGCATGAAATGGATCTGTGCAGAAATTGTTTTTTATGCCCACATCTGAGGCATTGCAAATGTAACCAATGTAGCGTAGCTTACATTTTAAAAGCAGGGAAAAAGATAAAATACTCCATTCGGCCACTGTAGGTCTCCTTTAACCTTTAAGTGTTCTTTTTAATTTGGCTTTAATTTTAAGAAAAACATCATCCTCTTTCCAAAGGCTCATCATTTGCACATCAAATTACCAAAAATGTAGCAGTGGACTGTTTGTTTATCTGAAATGTTGACGCAGCCCTTGATTGGAAACTGTCTTGTTTGTGTGGGTCCCAGGGTGCAGGAGCTGCTGGCGATAGGTGAGAGCTTGGCGTCCGGTGTCACCGCAGACGAACCAGACTCCCCAGAGATGGATGAGACCCCAGAGGTGGCACAAGAACCCACAGACAAGCCAGACGCTCCAGAAATGGAGAGCCCAGAGGCGGCACCAGAAATGGAACAGAAACCAGACGAGGAACCGGAACTTCCGAACGACTCCGCTATCGAAACCCCCAAGAAAAAGAAGAAGAAGAAGAAGAAAGTCAAGGATGAGGAGACGGAGATGGAGGTGACCCCCGAACCCTCCAGCCAGGTCGGTGGCAGCGCAGCCCCGGCAGAGACGAACGGAGCAGCCGAGGAAGCAAATGGTGAGGAAGCCGAGGAGGAGGAGAAGAAGAAGAAGAAAATCAAAAAGGAAAAGCACCCGAAGCCGGAGAAAGTGGAGTTCCCGGTGTCGCCCATGGAGCTCCCCGGCAGCGACTCCAGCGGCTACATCAGCGACAAGCCAAGCAAGAAGAGGAAACACGAAACCGACGCGGAGGCCAGTTTCAGTGCCGAGCCCGGATCGCCAAAGTCCAAGAAAAAATCGCCCAAAAAAAAGAAGATAAAATGTAACGTCGATCAGTTCGCCTGAAAGGAACGATCACTGGTCAGGAATCGGATTAATCGCCGCTGTTCCTTTAAAGTGGAGTCACATTGAGCAGGGTTTCTGTTCTGCTGGGTTCTTTAGAGAAGGAGCGTTTGCACAGATCTGTCTTTCTCTGCCTGGGGAGGAAAACAAATAAGAGGTTGCAGTTCCCCTGTTGCGCCTGCAGAGGGAGCAAAACCGCTTCACACCTCCTGTCAGGTCAGCTGTTAAATGGGGTGCTGAGAGCAAGTAGGCCTTTGCTTTTGAATTTATAGAGCCAAAAAAAGGGGGGGGGAGAGAACATAAATTGAGATATATTCTCTGTAGCTATTTTGCTCCATTTTCTCCTGGGTGGATGCTGAAAAGGAAAAGTTAGGCCCTGGAGAACTCCAGGCCTCACTTCTCTAAACCTCTTTTCTACTGCCACACGTGCCTCGGACTGATCTCTGAAAGACTCGTCTTGAGTCGTTCCTGCAACGGACCGCAACGTCTGTATAACCAGATCTCACACGTGGGTCGTGCAGACCTGGGACACAGTTTTTAGCTTGCAGCGTTTTGCCGTTTTCACGCGTCTGTTGTCTTCATCTAAAAACTATTCACTGTCAAAATGTGTTATCCGTTTCTCATCCCAAATAAAAGGCTCTAAGTTTTGGATTTTCCTCTCTCCGCGTTTCATTCTGAATCCTCTCAGCCGCCTCTTGCCATCAGAGAAACAAAGGAGGTTTGTGAAAATGTTCACTTTGGCGCTGCTTGGCATCGATTCTGAGAAAAATGTCACAATCGTGAATTTTTACACTGCGATTTCTCATTTCCTCAGGGGCAAATTCCATCCCACAACAAACTTTTTTTTTTTCTTGCGTGCAGAACAGTGGGTGTTGAGTGATAAAGTGTTGAGCGACGGCCTAAAGATCTGAGTGTTTTCTTTGCCCCCCGCCCGCCCTCTCTTCCAGTGGGGAGTCTCATAAGCTGCGAGGTGCTAAGAGTGGGGAGAGCTTATCAGGAGCTGCCTAAAGAGGCCGGATCAGCAGCTGCAATTAACTTGGCTCCTTTTTCATCCGTCACACCCCTTCGTAGACATCTGTGCCTGATAATTAAAAACCTCTTGATAACAACTAAATGAAACCTAGAACCACAGGCATATTGCAAATATTATTCATGGTTATTAAAATGAGTCCGAGAGCGGGATTAAACTTTGCATCTCGCGGCCAGCAAAAAGATTGTGTAGTTCCCTAAATGCTGCAGTGTTCCTTTAATGGATTACATATCTGTGTTGCTGCCAAAGGCAACATAAATGTTCTTAATAATGGATGATTACTGACCTGTGGGGTATTAGAGGACTCATTGTAAACCCGTTAGAAAGTGTGCCCTGTTAAAAAGTGCCTCCCAGATTAAGCTCTTAATACAGAGCTCACTGGCATGTGTTGAAACCACCTTCTAGTAACGCATACAAACTCCAGTTAAAACTTTACTGACTGATTCACTTACTTTACAAATTACTCCCAGTTTTCCCAGAACGCCCTTAACAACCCTAAATTGAGCAGCCTCCATGTTTCCACCGTTAAAAACTCGCAGGACACCTCGGACGAGATTAAAACCGATTTTAAAAGGGGCGAAAAAAAAAGAGCCTGATCTTAAAAGTTCAAGTAGACTTTCAATGGCTTATTGTTTGTCCTCCCTTGACCTCCCTCCGCCTCTATCACTCCTGCCCACTCGCACCTCTCTTGCACCTGTACCCCCTCCCTCCCTCACTCCCTCCCTCTCTCCATCACCGCTCATTTATCTTGGCATTCCTCCTATCACTCCCTCACGCAGACGCCGCCCCCCCCCTTCTCTTCTTCCCCCCTTCTTGCTCTCCCTCCTCCTACTTGTCTCCCTGATTTATAGGAGGCGGTGTGCAGTTCACACACATTCCACTTCTGACACCCCTCTCGCCCCCCGCCCCCGTCCTGCCACTGGACTCTCGTATCACGGTTCGGTCGTTCATCTTCACGATCCTCCGTTGGAGGAAAGAAGAGGCCGAGCCGGGAGAGATGAGACAATAGGAGTGTTGTTTTTGTTGAGTGGGCCAGACTATCGCCTCGTACACCTCTGTCTGTCTCTCGAGGAGTGGTCTCTGATGTATTTGTGTGCATGTGAGTGTGCAAGTGTGTGTGTGTGTAGATTGGCGGTGTCTCTATCTCCTGTGTCAAAGTTTCCAGGCCTGGCGGCTCCTACATGAAAGAGCCCCTGAAGTCTTTATGGAGAACAAACGTCTCCCTGACGCAATGCTGCAGGTTCTGGACACACAACAACACGCACGCACACACACACACACACACACACGTACACTCAGGACAACCCATGCCACACACTCGCTGGCTCGCTCACTCATTCACTCATGCAGACACACCACATCCACAAACCCACAATCCACAAATCCCCATCCTCGCACACCCTCGTCGGCCAGGCCTAATTAGTTATGTGGTCGGCACTCTGCTCCATCCCAGAGCCCCAAATGGCAGCAGGTCATAAAACCTTAAGTGTTCCACCAGTCAGCGCTGCGCAACTGTGGCCATATATCCTCCAACACGGCGCGGCCAGGGCCGAGTCGTATCAAAGCCCATCCCTCACAGGCCCACTGACATCCATGAAATCCCTTTATGGCATTTTCAAAGGCATTTCTGAGAGATTTTTGGCACTTCTGCTTTGCATCTCTGTTTTTTATGTTCCCTCAGGTAGGGCAAATAGCCCGTGCTCACACAGACGGGGCCCAGGCATTAAACTCTTTCCCAAGGGATCAATGTCCACACACGCACCAATGCGAGGGCTCATGCACACACACTGTTAACCCCAAAAGTAAACATTACCTTTGGTTGGTGAGTTGGTTTCCCATAGTTAGTTAGTTTCCTTGGCACCCGACACCCGACCGCCCTGCCCTCGGTAACCCTGGAGACGACAGACGGGTGTTTGTTGTGACACCGTTCCACTCGTGGGAATTGTGTTTGGACCTTTGTGTGTGTGTCTGTCTTGTTTGAGGTGCCCATTATCTCAGGGAGTCTTCAGCGAGGGTGCTAATGAAAACGACATCGTTCCATAATATCATAATGTAATCCCGTCACGGTTTCATTTTCTGCAAGGCTGCATCAGTGAAAACTAACACTCGTTGGGTTTATGTAAGGGATGATTCAGAGCGGGGTGGACGAAGCCTGATGTTCTCAGTCATTCTCTCCTGGAAGGCTTTTAAAGTGTTGCACTCGGTTGTTCACATGAAAAGCGGAAGCAATTTGTGTAAAGAATGGAAAAAGAGAGCAAGAGAATAGCTCATGAGCTTAGTCACCTCCACACTGTTGGCCAATCACTGTGTGAAGTGGTGGGTGTGTTTTGAACCTCTATTTCCCCCTAATCTGATACAATAAAAGCGTTTTGGGGAAAACTCCCAAAGCTTGGAGACAGTCAATACAGCATTTGATAAGTTAGCTAGTAGCATTAGCAACTCTTCCATTGTCTGTAATAGAATTCTTCCATGGGTCACTAACCATCTTAAAAACAACTATAAATGCTGTTCTAGTAAAATTACATTGACTATTTGTGTACAATGATATGTTTCCATTCTCTCTGAAAGGTTGTTGTTATAATATGCAGATTAAATGACACATATCATCTGTGGGAAAAGTTAAAACAGACTTCAACCTGGAGTTACATACACTATATCAGCACTTCAGCCGACGGGGTGACAGCTTGGTCGCCTCTAAGGAAGAAGGTCCCTGGTCCTAATCCTGGTCATATGAAATATGCGCATTTATGAATTCTTGCTTTTCTCTAAAATTAAATCTCTCATAAGTGATCACAAATGGGCTTTATAGAATATTTACACATTTGATTTTTCATATCCAGGATTTCTTCACTTTAATTTCTCTGTAAGTCTGCTTGTGTGTGTGTGTGTGTGTGTGTGTGTGTGTGTGTGTGTGTGTGTGTGTGTGTGTGTGTGTGTGTATTCTGCCCTGGCCAGCCAGCCCAGTGAGATTAATAGGGCTCAGAGTAATCAGGGGGTAATGGGAGGCTCATAGGCGTCTAGACAGTGTTCAGACCAAACTGTAACTCCTACACTCAAAGCGCTTGGGAAATATAGCAGAAAAAGTACAAAAAGTAAGAAAAAAAACTGTACATAGTATTTGTGTTAGTAACATCATGTGCAAAGACAAAGATAATATTTTAAGACTGAATCCAAATCATATGAGTGTACACAAATATGTGAAAGCCAACACAGTGATTTATTGTGGAACGGAAAGCTTACGTAAAAAATTATAACACTCCCTATACCTTTTGCATATAAATCGAGAGGAAAGCAGAGATGTGCAGAGGAGTAATGAGGGGAGGAGTAAGGAGAGGAACACACACAGCATATCATCAGACTTTCAGCCACAGCCTCCCAAAACCGCAGAAAAATAAATAAGCCAGAAGGGGGAGAGAAAGAGAAAAAAAAACGTGAGTCTGGAAAAAATGATCACATGTTTAGTCATGTTGCTTTTACAGGACAATGCCCAGGACACAAGTAAATATTTTATTATTGTATTTTTAATGACAAAACTTGTCAAAGTGCAGAGCACAGTCGCAGGTTAAGAGGAGAGAGGGCGAGAAAGCGGGAGCGGGATGAAGGGAAAGGGAAACCTGGGTGGCCGTCGTGCCACTGATGATGTGTACAATCGGGCTGATTGCTGGAAAAGCACTCGCAGAGCCGCAGACGAGTGAAGCTCCGCCAGATCAGTGGACCATCCTCTGGCTCTGGAACGCGGGCTGATTTTAATTACCCAGGACTCCTTGTGTCAAACACAGTTAATGTGAAGGAGAGACACCGGGATCCTCCTGAGTGAGTTCAGAGATCCCCATGACAGACAGGAGCTCTCGCTCCAACTCTGGGGCACCAGGTTTGAGTTACAGCCGTGCTGCCCAAGCGCCTTCTGTCAGGGCCGACGAGGGTATAGATGAATTACAGCCACTGGCTTTTAGAGATTTTAGAGAGCGCTGGAAATAACCAACCTGCGCCTCACACTCATCATCGACTCATCCAACACAACGACTCCAACGGACTACATCTGCGTTCCCACTGTGACGCAAACAGGAGCTGGAGTTGGGCTTTGACCAAGTCTTTATCTGTTCACTCGGTTCCAGTTTGAGACCGTACATGTCGAAAAGGCGACAGTTTCCAACAACTTTTCCAGAATTTGCTTAACAGTGGGAATTGTCAAGAAGGAATCCAGATCTGTACAGAACTCTTCGTGTTCTTACTCAAACAGAACAAACCTTTTCAATTTGCTGAACTCCCAACACCGGGTGTGTTAAATACACATATGAACGCATCTTCAATAGTGTTCATAGTTTGGCTGATAATCCTTGATAGTAGCAACATCCTGAATACAATCAGGCTCTGCCTTTGTGGATGGGAACACACTGGACAGGTCACATGTCCATCACAATGCACATCTAGATCACTCGCTCACACTCAAACTTAATGGCAGTTTAGAGTCGCCTATCAATCTAAACATGCATGTTTTTAGACTTTGGGAAGAATCAGGTGTAATACTCTAGGCACAGACTGGGAGAACATGCAACCTCCACACACAAAGACCCATAGTCGAACAGGGGAGGTCAGGCGATAGTGCTGACTGCAGACTGTGTCTGACACAATCGTGTGTTTGACAAAGTGCTCAGCCTCACACAATCCTTGTTTGAGAGCGACTGGGACTTCCATCCAAGAATCTCTTTTCATCCCCAATCATGATACACTCACCTGTTTGCCAGTGAACCTGTTTACCTATGAAATTATCCAAATGTTTTCATAAATGTTTTCAGAGTTTTCCCAGCTGTCCCAGTCTGTAGTTGTCACAGTTTGAACTTGTATGAAATGACTCAGATATAATGTTATTTTAGTCTTAAGAGACCAACGGAGGAAGATTTGAAATATTATGGAAGCTACTGGGCAAAACCATCAATGAGCTGGAACAAACTGATGGCATTGGAGGATCTGTTTTGGGTGCCTACTGGAGCCCCACTGCATTTGATCAGTAGCTCGACGAAGGACACAGGCACTCATTCATTCAAATGTGCTGTTTTATTGTTTGTATAAGCGCTGGCGGGGTTTCTCTTCATCAGGGCTTCCAATCAGCCCTGCCATTGTGGTATGTACAGAGAAACCTTCCTGGCAGAGGCACGAGTCAACATAATTCACACGCAATCTTTGCAAGGGAAAAATAAACAGATTATGACTAAGACCCAAGTCCTCCTTCATGCTTCTTATTACAAAGTCACAAAGTGTCATCTATCTCCTGTGCATCCGCCCGAGTGGAGAATATGAGTGCCAGAAGAAATGAAACACGGCACCCTTGAAACAGAGAAGAAAAGAGTGGGCGACCCTTTTTCAGAAAATAAACACAGACATTAGTCAGACAGCAGAGGTTGTGGGTGGGTGGGTGGCAAGGTGCTGACATGGGTGTGTGTGTGTCTTTGTGTCTGTGTGTGTTTCCAGTGCAGCAGTGGAGAGGGAGAGCGAGGAGGTTTGAGCAGCGGGACTGAGGGAAGGAGGGTAAATCGGAAAGGAGGAGCCGAGGGCACACAGCGGTTTTGGCAAGTGGGAGAAATAGGTTTGAAGAAAGCGGAGGAGGAGGAATGGGGAGGAGGGGGCGCGCTGATATATGATGTGGTGTTGGGGTTCATCCAACTTCCCTCCACTCACACACACGCACACACACACACAATGAGACACGCACAAACTTCTCATTTCACTGGCCACCCGGCCGTGTAAACACTCCATGACTGGCTGTTGGCTGAAGTGCCCGACCAATCACCGGAGGAGATGTAGAGGAAGGTGGGACGACTGGGCCAATGAGTCAGCTTCTGGGTGTAGAGAGAGAGTGAGAGAGAGAGAGAGGGAGAGAGAGGGAGAGATAGAAAGGAAGAAGCGAAGACAGACGGAGGGAGTCAAAGTGACAGAGGTCAGGAGTTAAACTCATCTGCTTTACTCCCCCATCTCCCTCTGACTCCCTCCCTCTCACACTCTCAAACGCGATGTCCAAGGATCAAGTACAGTAATGTCACAAGGTTTAAAGTGTAAGTAGAACAACTCTACTATGTCTATACTGCCTATTGATAGTACATATACAGTTATATTCATCTGCCTTTGTTTGGATTTGGGCAAACCAAAGGAAGAAAAGAAAAATCCAATCCTGGAGTCAACATTGTGCTGTGTGTGAGTCTTCAAACCCTGAATGTACAGGAATGGTTCAGTAACAGGAGAATCTGTAGAAGACACAGAGTCAGAGAGGGAGAAAGATGCTGAGAAAGAAGCAGAGCGAAGTGTCTTGTTTCAGATTTACAGCAGTGGTGGGAGAGATTTGGCTGTGTTCTTACAGCACACCGAGGACCGAGCCAGAGGAGGAGTAGGAAGACAGATTTACATGGTGAGAACAGCGCCGGCTGCTCTGGAGCAGCACACTGGACACATACTGTTCTCTGGTGATCTCTATATTTGAAACCTGAAAAAAAAAAAAGAAAAAACCTGAAAAAACCACAACATGTCAACTGCTCCAGCGTGAAAACACTTTCATATTAAACACTTTTTTCCATACTTCATCATCTTCTGAAATTAGTGTCATTGTGTTTCCCAGCACACAGCAGCCAGTTTCCTTTTCCCAAGCTTCTGGTTGCGTAGCAGCACATCCATCCATCCATCCATCCATCCATCCATCCATCCATCCATCCATCCATCCATCCATCCATCCATCCATCCATCCATCCATCAATCCATCCATCCATCCATCCATCCATCCTACTGGTACCTATCATTCATAGGGCCAAGGCAGGGAATGCATCCTGGACAGGTTTCAGGATATCTCAGTATACACAAATCCCATTCACTCTCACACTACAGGTCATTTATTGTCTTCAATTGGCTTAAATATACATGTTTTTGGACTATGAGAGGAAAACGAGAAAATCCATGCAGTCAAACTCCACACAGAGAGTCCTCCCATATGACCAGTCTTCAAACCAGAGATCTTCCTGCTGTGATGCAACAGCACTTTTCACCAATCCGCTGTGTCACCCTGGTGTCAAGATGGACTGATAAAATCTGATTATGAAGCTGATGAAAAGCTGATGAAGCAACACTGTGTTGTAAGAGAATTTGGCTTTTTCCAGACGAATATTTTGCGTAGTCGCCAAGCAGCATCAATCACTGGCACGTTGTCTCATTCCTCTGCATCTCTGCTTCACACACGCACACACACACACACACACACACACACACACACACACACAAACTGAACATACCCTTTAGCAGCTTTCTGAGATGCATCAGGCTTTCAACTAACTCCAGTGTAAACCCCTTTGAAGCAATATTACATGGGTACTCTTTTTTTATTATTAAAAATATCTCCACAACGTTTACTGACCTTCCAAGAAGTTTGCACAAATTCATGGTCCCAAGAGGATCAGGTCTAATGACTATGGTGATCCCCCTGCATTGGCATCTATCAGGCCATCACCAGGTCACAGGTTTCATTTGGCCCATACTTAAGGTTCGTCTTAAATCCTGCGAAAACCTCTGCAGTTCCCATCAGCCATTCAGCCGAAGACCCTAACTAGACACTAAACTCCACTTTGTCACAGCACAACGGACACTAAAATGTGGAAATATCCTCTTGACTGTGATTGAGCCTCCAGTCTGCTTGATAAAATGTCCCACAGAGGTCCTATCTATCAAACTATCCTTTGTTTACTTCCAAAAACATTTGAATCACACTGTGAACTCTCATTTATTTGACTCTGTGCAACCATTAATAACAGAGCAGGGGAGGAAACGGGCCATTATGAGTCTCTTTGTGAAGATCTGTTCTGTGTGACAACACTGGGATAAACCCCTCTTAGGTGTATGTGTGTGTGTGTGCGTCTGTGTTTGTGTGCCTCTTTTGGGGTTTTACTCCTTATTTAAGACCAATATTTACCCAGCAGCCCCAGGGTGAGATTACCTCATATTCTCCCGCCCAGCTGTGCTTTCTCAGCGTTTCCACGACAACCGGCGGAATGTCCCATCATGTTTATCCGCCTGCCCGGAAAACAGAAGAGAGGCAGGAGAAGCAGGAGGAGAGGGAGATGGACAAGATCCACTTAGGTTGGAGTGTGTGTACATCAAACACGCTTATACACGCTTCCACACGCTAAAATTTGTGCATGTGGGATGATGACATAGGCACTTCCTCCACAGTTAGTGTGGAAGCGACAGGTATTAAAACAGGTTGACACCATGAGAAGATGAGACTATCTTTGTTTTGTGCCTTTTTAGAGGATTAATCACTTTAGTTCTGTGATGACTCCCCTCATGACTTTATTCAATCATTCATTCATACACCACTTATCTTACCTGTGTAGGACAATGCATTACTTTGGACTGTGGCAGTAAACTGGAGTACATACAAACACTCTAAGAACATGCTAACTAGCGGTGAGGTGAGAGCGCCATCCACCTCCTCACCATGTTCACAAAATTAATGATTTATGAAGCAGTATAATGATCAACATTTTTCTTTCTTTTACAGTGGTATTTAAATGTCCAGAGCTACACTATACACAGTGACTGAGTAATTGATGGCAAGCAAAACACATGGCACATCATTACATATAATGTTGGAAAATAAGAGGATTTGTGGTTGCTGACCTCAGTAAACACTTACAAATTGCTTTATAATGTGGCGCTGTAATAATACATTATAGGCTAATAATAGGCTACAAAAAAAGCAACTCTCCACATTCTGGTATAAGCTACACGAGCGAGCTTGAGAAATTGTCAAAATAAAAGTCTTAATGAGTCTGTCCATTTTCACAGCAACCCATTTACCTAGTTTGTCTTTGCTTCTGTAAAGCTGAAACATTATTTTTATGTCTGGAACACTTTGTCATCATGAGTGGGCTTTAAAACCACCAGCGGTGTATTAGCTGAATTCAGCAGCTTTTAGAATAGCAGTCTCTCGCCTCCTTAAACCACAGTTTAGTTGCCCTTGAGTCAGATATTTAACCTCTGGAAACTGAAACTCTGCGGAGTGATTGTGTTCTGGACAGCTCCTCTGTGCAAATATCAACTCTGCAGTTATTAGGTGAATCAGTATTTGTGTTCTCAGTGCCTAATTAAGCTGTAGGAAAATGTGGGTAAACGTGGGTAGTTTTTTCTAAGGACGGGGATATTTTTCCCCCCGATTTAGATAGATAGATAGATAGATAGATAGATAGATAGATAGATAGATAGATAGATAGATAGATAGATAGATAGATAGATAGATAGATAGATAGATAGATAGATAGATAGATAGATAGATAGATAGATAGATAGATAGATAGATAGATAGATAGATAGATAGATAGATAGATAGATAGATAGATAGATAGATAGATAGATAGATAGATGGAGCTGGTATATAGAGACACTCTCACCACAGGCTTTCTCCAGTAGCCCTCTCAGCAGTCCCTGCTATGTGGACACTGTCCCGCCATGGGAACGGACAGTTATTTGCTTTAATTTGCAACAGAAAAGCGTGTGGTGTATAGCGACAGTTAGGGAATGTTCTATTTGGTCTTCCCCTGGCCTGTTTAAGTGATAAAAGTGTCATTATTTAGCCTCTGAAGCAGAGAGGAGAGTGCAAACAAGGCTGTGTGACCCTCTGTCAAGAGCCTCCGTTCTTCAGAAGCTCATTAAGGGCCTCTAAGAGGACAGGACATCAATTGGAGGGTCCCTCCAGCTTCCTCTCTGCCTTTTTAAAGCCCCTCTCTTCAGATTCATCCCACTCAAAGGGCCAGCTAACCCAAGAAATGGACTCGATTTGGAGCTGGGGTGGCCATGAAAAGATGTGGCGCTGTGAGGAGGCTTATTAAAACAGCAGGAAAGACCCTTGGACTTGAGCCAAATAGGATCTGACCTGCAGAGCTCTGACCGGATTTGGAGAAGTTTGGATTTTGTTGTTGAAATGCTTGTCAGCCCGGTGAGTGTTTTCATCCACTCCTGCCAGCTTCGATTGACGTCAATCTAGACATATAAGTAAGAGTGCACCAGGATTTTAAAAAAAAGGTGTCGGAGCGCCGATGTGGAGATGCAAGGCCCCTTAGTGGACTCCACCTTGATGCATTTTGTCAACCTGATGGAGTTTCCCCAGAAGCGCTCTCTGGAGCCCAAGCAGCAGGTGGATGATGCAGCGTCCTGCGCGGGCCAGCAGAGGAGGCTGAGCCCTGCGTCCTGGAGCCAGGACAGGACATATCCCGGGACGTCCCGGGCCAAACGCAGGCGGATCATCACGGTGGTGCAGAGGCAGGCGGCCAACGTGAGGGAGAGGAAGCGCATGTTCAGCCTGAATGAAGCGTTTGACGAGCTGCGGAGGAAAGTCCCCACCTTCGCCTACGAGAAGCGGCTGTCCCGCATCGACACGCTGCGCCTGGCCATCGTCTACATCTCCTTCATGACGGACCTGCTGGAGCAGAAGAGCCATAACAGCCAGCTGTGATATTCATCATAGCCAATCGGCACGTCTGGAAGAGATAGCCTACTTTAAATTCTCCGTTGTTTTTTTTTTTTTTTTTTTGGCAACATAGCAGCAAAACAATTAGAGCCAAGAACACCCAAAACATACATGACTCATGTATGTTAAAAATATCATGTTTATGAATCACAATCTTTAAAGGGGACCCAGCATGGTTGAATGTGGTATTTATCCTTTATCTAAGGTAAGGATCTGATGTCATCAGTAATGCCTCAGTGCTGTTTAAATAACAATTGTCAATCCTGTTTTTAGTGTGGGCAGATTATGGTCCGTTTCTGCACAGATCTGGCAACCACACATTGGCTTCACACTGATTGGCTCCATGTTCTTTGCTAATTAGTTAAGCTCAGCAACTTTTTCCTGAACTAAGGGGTAGCTGGAGAAATACAGGTATGAAGCACCTATACACATCCACAGCCTTATGTGTTTGTGCCAGAATCAGATAATGAGCAAATATGAGCCATGGATATGCTGAATTTCACTGCTAACTTCACCTGACTGCTGCCTCGAAGTCTGGAGCCTTCACCTGCTTACATACCTGAACGAAGGTGGGTATGTGCCAATTATTTAGGAGGTGGGGAGCAGTAGAGTTTGCATCACACTCTGTCTCTGTTCATATTCACTTGTTTTTTTTTGTTCATTTAGCTGCATTTCAATATCTGAAATGGAGGAGGATGTGATTCAAGGTGTCACTAATTTCTAAAGCTGGCTCAAACTATAGATTGTGTCACTATAGACATATATAGTCACTATAGATTTATGTCATTTTTGTGCTCTGTCACACATAAGGGGTGAATAGAACATGTGGTTTAATTCAGACCCATCAGTTTTCTAACATAAATGCATTTGTCCCAGCATTATAAGGCCATGTCTATTTTTAAACTGCCTGATCAGATTGAAGCTCTAGATACTGCTGACTGACTGTGCAAGACTTCAGGTGTGTT
This sequence comes from Karalla daura, assembly GCA_029224185.1. NCBI lineage: Eukaryota > Metazoa > Chordata > Actinopteri > Chaetodontiformes > Leiognathidae > Karalla > Karalla daura. Next base: position 11,202,374 of record CM055205.1, read on the forward strand.
TCAGCACCTTGGAGAGAGATCAGATGTACAAGCCACACAGGTGAGGATCAGAGGGAGGATGTGTTCAGATTTTTTCTGAAAAGCAAATGAGGACAGATAAGATAAGGAAAAGTCCGCTGTCTGCATGCAGGTGAGTCAGGATTGCTCTCCCTGCACCATGCTGAATGTTATCTTTGGCACTGGGGTGCGAATTGAGACACAGATATGATGAAAGAGGTGAGACACGCTCCGGAGAGACAGACTCAAAGAGAGATCTGCACGGAGGCACAGTGGGACCTGGGGGACCTGGGGCCCTAAAGGCTCTTGTGGTTATTTCTCCTCCTTAAGACCAGGCCTGTGTGTCGTCCTGCCTCATCAGAGCTGAGTGTATGCGTGCATGTGAATAATTCACACCACAGACCACCATCAAAAGTGGGCTGATACTTTTCCAGCCACATGTTGAGGTGCCTCTGCTGGATTTTGATATAACATCACTGAAGGCTAGAGAGCTGGGTGGCCATGTGCGCTTTGTTTGGACTCTCTCTCTCCCTCCCGCCCTCTCTCTCTCTCTCTCTCTCCTCTTCCTCTCCTCTCCTCTTCTTTATCACCTCCGTGTTTGCATTGCTCCACGACCCCGCTGTGAGCTCGGATCCGCCCTGAGAGCTCCCTGGCACGGCTTGTCTTTTAAACCTGAGCCGCGGTGTCCAGATCCCTGCGGGAGTCAGACCCATTTAGGCGCATACCTCAGTGCGGGGCCGCTGACGGGAAAATAAACACCACGCTCTGCTTACGAGCGCAGACCTCCTGCTGGGACAGCCTCCTGTGTTTCAGTGGGCCCGATAGTTTTCACTGCTCCCATCTCAGGCAGCGTCTAGACCTGCAGCAGGGAGACTTCAGACCCGCAACACACAACAGGCGTGTGGAGGAATTTCCCTTATGTTTCTTTTTGTGCAATTGCAAGATGACTGGATTAAAAAAAAAAGTCCATGCTTTGGAGGAGTGAAACGAATTTATATAAGAGGATGCGTTTAATTTCTTGCCAGAAGTGATCTTGTGTTCAAGAGATTTCAAGCTCTCCGTTTAAATGGGTCCTTGGATGAAAATCACTCTTACGATGTTTTTCTTGCATAACTGCAGCATATACCCAGCCAAAGAACAGCAAACAACAGCTTCTAAATCAGTATCACCTCCTCATTCACCTGTAAATATCTGATATTGAAATGGAGGATTAAAAAAAGATCAACAGAATGTGACATTAAATATGATATCAAGCCGCCCCCACCTCCAAAATAATGGAAATGAATGTACATAGCTACAGTGAAGTTTCTGGTTAATTGTTAGTGTGCATGCTCCTTGCATTTGACTCCTCCTCTGATTTTGGCTCAAACATGTCAGGCTGAATGTGTATACGCTCCATAGCCATATCACTGCAGGTACTATGTAGTTCAGGAAAACAGTGTCAAGCCCTGTTGTTTATCCAGGGGAACCTAAAGTCATGTAATTGTCTGTGTGAGTTACAGGAAATGCAGCTAGTCTAATGGAAAGCCTATGTGGTTGCCAGATAAGCATGAAACAGCACCAGATCTGTGCAAAAAATGGACCATAACATACCCACTTTAAAGGTAAGAATGTGCAAGGACTTGTAAATAAAATGAATTGTGGCAGTGTGCTAATTGAATCATTGTTTCATTGCTTTTATGTGCAGAAACTTTGGATAAATACTCCAGTCGGCCTTTCTAAATCCCCTTTAGATTAACAAGAAATTGACAAGTGACAGATTTGCAGTTTTTGAGACCAACCTGGAGACTCAAGGCCTGCCACGGATTACAAACTTACAAAAGGGAATTTCCCTTTTTAAATTCATTATTATGTGGGCTGAATTAATACCAACCCTACTGGCACAGAGTGGAGGGCTGGAAAAAAGAGACAAAAGTGAGTGTGAATATGAGAGGAGGAGTTTGATTTCTTGTCAAAAGTTGGTTTATATGCTTCAAACAGAGATATCGAGTCGTCTGCGTGACAGACGTGCTGCGCTGCTGTGCTACTGGGCCAAAAATAACTGGAGATACGAGGGAAGACGTCAACTCTATAGAAGCAGGGGAGAACCAGGCTGCACCTATGATTCAGTTGAAGGAGCCTGCATGTCTTAAACAGCAGCCCTGATATTATAGCGAGAGCTCTCCCTCGCCCTCAGTATTATGTTACACCCCTCCTCACCCAATCACAGCGCTCCCCAAAATCCTCCTGCACCGCTCCCCTCTATAAGAGCCGCGCTCGTCCCAGCCTTCTGGACACCTTCTCCTCTCCGTGACGCACGAAGGCCCACGCCACGCCGCCTGCCTGTCATACCTGTCTGTGGATGTGGCTTTGAACACTGTGATAAGACTTTGGTGGTCAAGAGACAATGCGAGAGGAGGACTCGTCCACGATGGACAGCGCGGGGAACAGCGAGGAGGAAACGGAGCGGCAGCTGCCGCGCAGAGGCGCCAGGAAGCGACGCGCAACGCGCAGGAGCGCAGAGGAGGAGGAGGAGGAGGAGGGAGACATGGAGAAGAAGAAGAAAGGCAGAAAGAGCTGCGATGGTGCGGGAGGAGGAGGAGGAGGGGGCGGAGGGGGCGGAGGAGGAGGAGGCAGCGCAGGGAGTGAGGGCAGCAGCAGCCCGGAGCCCTCCTCCTTCGACGACCTGCAGACCCAGCGCGTCATGGCCAACATCCGAGAGCGGCAGAGGACGCAGTCCCTGAACGAGGCGTTCACGTCGTTACGCAAGATCATCCCCACCCTGCCGTCGGACAAGCTCAGCAAGATCCAGACCCTGAAGCTCGCAGCCCGGTACATCGATTTTCTGTGCCAAGTTCTGCAGAGCGACGAGCTGGACGCGAGAGGGACCAGCTGCAGCTACGTGGCGCAGGAGCGCCTCAGCTACGCGTTTTCTGTCTGGAGGATGGGGGGCGCATGGTCCCTGTCCACCACCTCACACTAGCAAGGTAGATAGCCTCCGCACCTTTTTCACCTCCCGTCAGCGGTGCCACCCTGTGCCTGTGCGTATTTTACGCACTCAGATGAGAACTAGTTGTGATGCCCCGTTGCTGGAAAATCCGTGTGGCAGCAACTCCATAACATCTGAAAATTCCTTTAAAACAGCCTCAATTCATCACAAATAGTGCATGCACAATGTACCAGTCGATAATATTTGTTAAAACACCACCTCCTGCTACAAATGCATCACTTCAAATGGGAGAATATTGTTGCTTTCTTAACACTCAGTTGTGTTTACACTGCGCATTTCTTTCCTGTCAGGCATTTCCCTTGACTGTTAACAAAGCTTCGATATAGATAGGTGTAGACATATCTTGCAACTGTCACATTTAATTGTATGGGGTGCTTTTCTAAATCCAGTTCTTTATTTTTCTTGCAGATGATCTGGACTGCAGTGCTTGGATCAGGCCGGCTCTGCAGATAAGACTGAACCAGGCCTCAGGCCTCACAGGAGAGCGGGCCTTTTTCACATTTTCCCATTGCACAGACTGTAATGTTTGCAAAGGGAGCACTTAGGACGGACAGGACGGATATGAAAAAAGAAAGACAGACAGAGAGAGAGAGAAAGACCACTGCGACTATGAATGTTGTTAAAACCAAATGAGCTCCGAGGAACCGCTCTGTTTTGAAACACGAGAGAAAAATGACAATTCTTTCCACATTCCCTGTGACGATGTTTCACGGCAAATGAAGTATTTTGTATTTATTTTTCTACACATGTTCCAAATTCCTTTCCCCTCCTTTACTCAAATAAAAGTTATTTATTTTTTGGGATATCTCTCAGAATGCTGATTGGATCTGGAGTCTGCACATTTTGAGTGTTGTAAATATTTGGCAATATCTTGAATTAAAAAAAAGTGTCAGTAACGCTGTTACCTCTCAATTGTCTGGATATTCATTATAGACTTCCTCACAAGAGGCTGGATAGTAAAATAATAAACCTGAGGCTAGCAAATGAAGGCATGGGAGTGCATATTTGACACACAGAAAGCTGTTTTCGAATACCAGAAATTATTTGAAACAAACTCATTTCCCATAGTCTCAGCACTTTGAGCCTCTGCTGAGAGTTTATTTTCACTGGTTGGTGCTGAATCCCCAGTTAACTAAACCACAGTGGAGGAGAGGGGAGGGGGGCATAAGAAAACATCTCATACCCGTGGCTTCTCCTGTAGTGATTTCTTGAGCTCAGGGATCTGGGAAAGCCATAATTAGCTGGTGGTCTGCTTGAATGGGGGTGAATGTGGAGCTGTGGGAGGCGGGCACCGTATTCCCAGATGTCCTCTGAGCCACAGGTCAGCATGGGAGTCTCCTGCAGGTGCTGCAGCAAACTCCAGACAGACAAGAAGGAGGGGGGGGGGGGGTCACCGTGCAAACTGAACTGCCTGTGCCATTACATAAACCAGCAATTCCCATGTCAAAGAAGTTTTTAACATATGACCGTCATAAATGATTACCACAAGACTTATAGAGAATAACTTACTGCACTCTCACTGTGGACTTTTAAGTCAGTGGTGTATATAATCACAAATTACGTATCTCTTAATCCTCAAATCAGTGAGGAAAATGAAGATTCATGTTTTTTCTGGAAAAAGAATGTGAAATATGCAGGTAGAAACACCATAATAGCAGCATGTTATGATTTCTACATTAGAGACATTTCAGTTTTCATTCATTTAGGCCCATAGTTCAAGCCTGGCAGTTTTCAAGAAGGTATTTTTCCAAAGCAAAATCACATCTTAAAAATCATGCAACTACATCCTTTGTCTCCTTCCTGACAGAAATATTTCTTCGAAATGCAAATTATTTGAAACAGATAGACTCATTGCGACTGATATCTATTTTCTTTTTTTAGCAGAGAAAACAGAAAAAATCAGATATCTGCATAAATCACAGACACAGATTTAGGATTTCTCATTAAAAGAAGAAAGGCTGTTGGGAGTTTCACTGGGATATGTTAAATCCTGCCAATGAAATTAAGGAAAACAACTTCCAAGATTTAACTCTATCTGTGTGCAGCGTAATGTCTGGAAAAACAAACAGTGTAGCTAAGGTTAAAATATCCACTGACCTGACATCGTAAGTACTGTATATAAATGTACTCAGAGAGCTGAGGTAATAGTTTTCACAGCAGAGCCTTAAAAATAAACAAATCCCAGTGAATTGGCTTGTGTACTGGATAGGGCCTCATTATCTTATGCTTCCTCCCCCTGAACTGCCTGTGAAGACCATCTCGTAAGTGTTTCACACTCCTGTGAGGTTCAGGCTGCCACAGGACTCACTGCGGTAAGACCGGTCGGACGTTTGGCAGATGAAAGATACTGAGGTCAACGCAAACACCTCATAGTGCGTTCCGAGGGGGATGATTAGAGGAGCATTACTGTGTTTTTGCATCACGGGTTGCGTGCGGAAGGTAAAGCCATCAGCTCTGACCCGGGGGCCCTCACCAGCCACCGGGGGGAATCGATTCCCACCCTTAGATCACCGTGGCCATGTTATCTTAAACTTGAGGCTGTTGCTCTGACACGGAGGAATGTCACCTCTGAGGCTTCAAAACACACACTCACACACGCACACACACAAACACACATACACACATATAGGTTATGCACACACCGAGGGAGATTTCTCACGCCTACCAAACAGGGAAATACATTCCACACACACAGCCTGCAACTCAGCTTCTGCACACCCCCGCCCCTTTGATGTTGACGTTTGGAGGTAATGGGATGGTCGCTTGTTATCAGTGTTAAGGCATCTGCTGCTCTGGATTTGAGATGATAAACTCTTTGATGACCAAAACACACTCTCTCTCCCGCTCATTAATCACAGCTTTTATCTCTTTGCTCCACGGTCCTCAGACTGATGTAAAAGTCAAGGGTGCAAGCCTGTGTGTGTGTGTGTGTGTGTGTGTGTGTGAATGTGTGTGCGCGTTAATAACACCAGGGGCTGTAAATCTCTGTAAAAATGGATTTCTCACTCCTCTGCCTGGACACTGCTGCTGTGTGTTTGGTTGTTTAATCACTTGAGCAGAGGCCTGCCTGCCTCACCTCTGCTTTTTACCTTCCCTCGGTCGTCCGTCTCCCTCACTTCCAGCTCTCTCTGAAGTCCCCCCCATTATGGGGTACAAGGGCTGGTTTACATTAACCCTCAACACCACGAGAAGATGGGGGGGGTTGAGAGGAAGTTGGACTGACACACACTCACACACACACAGGGGAGAGAGACGAGATTTGCAAGTCTGGTTTCCATTAAAGCTAATTATCTGTGTTTCATCTCAACCTGGGGCACTTAGTGTGTAGGTGTAAGTGTATGTACGTGTGTTTGTGTGTGTGCACACTAGCGTCCCTTTTTATTATGCGTTCTCATGCTTACAGCAAATTATTTTCAAATCAGGACAGTCATACCTGGGGACACTGTCTGAATGTGAAACCACTGAACAATGACAGAAAACGAGGTGGTGATAGAGGTAGAATATTAATGTTTTAAAAGTTGCAGAAATTGGGAGGGATCAGTGGAAAGTACAGGCACCTCACAGCAAGATGAGAAGTTCCCCAGTTTGAATAACTGTCAGACTAAGGACTATTCTGTGTGTTTACAACATAGTAAATGTCTTCGGTGTAGGCATACAGTGAAATGTGACTCTGAGTCACATCAAAAAAAAAAAAAGTTAACATAGCATAAAAAGATAACACAAACAACATATACAATAGCATAAAAAGGTGGTAAGTGGCAATGCGCAAATAATTGTTCAATGAGGCAAAAAAATGTGCATTATAATTGGTTGTAGAGCATTGTCTATTGTCTGTTGTGCGTAGCTGTGTGTACTTTTTCCAAACATCTATATTGTCTGGTATATTGTCTATATTATGAGGTGAGAAGCGTGGTCTGGTTGAGAAACCATGTGCTGTATGGATAAAATCGAATCTTTATGTGTTTTTGCAAGTGGTTTGCACCGTCATCTCACAGCAAGAAGGTCCTGGTTTTGTGCAGATTTTGTGTCTGTGTGGGTTTTCTCTGGGAATTAGATTACAGATTGTAGATTAGAAATTGTCCGTAATGTGACAGTAAGTAAGTGTGAGTCCTTTGATGGACTGGTGACCTGTCCTGGGTTTTAACCCTGTGTGCGTTGAGATAAACTCCAGCAGACCCCAGTGACACCATTAGGGTACAAAGCAGATAAAATAATGGATCGATGGATGAATAAATGTGCTTTTTTGGACAGAGATGTTAAGTTTTCTGGTCAAGCTGACAAACTTCCCCAGCACTCTTAAAGTGGCCATTTTCAACCATGCGGTCAAACTCACCCATGGGCTTGTGAAATCAGCTGTGTGATGTCATTTGTGGCTCTCAAGGGGTCTTGCCAAAGTAAGAAAACTATGTTGATGATGTCAGGAACCACTGGGTGTGCGGGATTTGAAAGAACTGGACATTTAGGAGGCAAAGAGGTCTGGTGAAAGATGCTACACTGTGGAAATTGTAGGATCCGGCCCCTACAAGGGACCGAAAGTCAGGATATCACTTCCTTTGATGCATTCAAGTAATAAGAACATTATTTGGCAGGGTTACGAGTCCTGTGAAGGAGAGTGCTGCTTTACAGAGTCCGGGGCTTTATTAAAGCAAGCAGGAAGGAGTGGAGATGACAGAGACGTGACAGAAAGGAAGTGAGGGCAAAAAACTGGCCCAGCAACATAATGAGACCTCTCACACACGCGCACACACACTCCCCGAGGACGGTGCCAAGCACAGTCATCACTCCTGACCTGCGACCCCTCCAAACTGACCCTGTCCCCTGTCTGCAGAGACCCCCAACTGGGCCACGAGCCGCCACATTCACAGCCACAAAGCAGCCACTCAGTTCACCGATCCCCCGCAGACAGAGGGGCACACAAAGATGGAGTACAGTTCGTGGAGAACAGGAGAAATATCTCACCAGAGGGGTTTGAGCGTGAACAGGATGACAAGCAAAACGAGGAGAGCAAGAGGAAGAAAAGGGGGCAGGAAGAGGGAAGCGAACATTTTACGAATCCTCTCAGCGCTCCTGCCCTGAGGCTGTTTATCTTGCAGATTGAGTTAAGCACAAGCCCCTTATAACTCTCCACATACCAGACAATATCACAGTGACCCCCGCTTCACGAATATAAACATACGCGCTTTTATCAAAGACCAGCAGGGCTCTTTCAAACACATACGCTCTTTCTGCTAACCTAATTTACCTTCAACCTATACAAAGTTCCTTTATTGGATTTTAGCTGTTTTCAATGTGTAATTCTGGCTTAAAATTGGGAACCTTAGGAGGGTCTGTTGATGGAGATTGAACGGATTCCCTCCATGTTTACCTAATGAAACCGCACTGGTCTCTTATCATGCATAGATGGGGGCTATCAGCATGGAAACGGCCCCAAGTCACGCACACAACACAGCAAGCGTTACTTCTGCAGAGAGAGGGCATTGTCTGACCCAACACAGGTCCATTCACCATGATGGGAGTGTGGCTTACAATAAGGACGTGTTTGTTTCCTTGTTGTGTGACACTGTCCAAAGAATCATCTGGTACACACACACTCAAACACACACACACACACACACACACACAAACTTGGAGTGTTGCATCACCCTGGATTATATAAAGTTTTCAAGCTTTCCTCAGTTGAAAGCAATAACCCGAGCACAGCCGTAGTTTATGGGCATTCTGAGGGCCCCTGTCATGAGCAAGTTTGCTCTCTCTCTCTCTCCCTCTCTCGCACACACACATAAGAGTAAAGTGAGGGATGATTTGGCAGTATAAGTAACTCCAGCCACACTGTTAGTCAAAGGGGAGCGGTGCTGGGGGAGAGATGGACACAGAAATCTGCGGCCTTCCCTCTGGTGTTTGCTGTCGGGTGGTCTCTCCCTCTTTTTCTTCCTCCACCTTCTTTATTTCTCCCTCTCCAGTACTTCTACCCTCACTTTGAGGTGGTCGGTTTCTGTCTTTCCACTCCTCTCTCTCTCTCTCTCTCTCTCTCTCTCTCTCTCTCTCCCTCCCTAGTTCCCATCCCAATCCCACCGCCCAGCCTCCTCCCTCCTCTTCATCTCTTCTTTCGTGGAGGCTCCTTTGCTCTGTTTAATATTTCCCCTCTCTCATTTCCTCCTCCTCCTTATCCTCCCTCCCTTTCTACCCCTTTTGTTTACCACCGCACACAAACACAGTAACACTCATTATTCTTTTCTATGTGCTTTCCGCCGTTCGTCAAAAATGTGTGTATGTGTGTGTAGAGCTGGTTAGTGTGAGTGTACTTTAAGAAAGAAGAAAAACTCTGTCGAGACAAAGAGAAAGATGCCGGGACTGTACGAAAACAAAGTCTTGCTGATGCAGTGATTATCGCTAGCCAGCATTTTTCTAGCCAGTTGTGTTCAGAATCGGTGTGTGTGTGTGTGTTTTTCCACTTGACAAAACGTTAAATATTAGAGTGTTATTTCTTGCTGTTGTTTCTCTGTCTGCGTCTCACTTTCTTCTCCCTCACAGGAGGTGTTGGTTGTGTTTTATAAGCCTGGCGTTTGGTGTCACATGAACCATTTGCGTGTTTTTTTCTGGTCCTGTAAAACAGGCCTAAATGCCCCATAATTCTCTTCCCCTGGCTGCTTGGTGAGAGTTGGTGCCAGCTCGAGTCTCTCTCTCTCTCTCTCTCTCTCTCTCTCTCTCTCTCTCTCACACACACACACACACACACACACACACACACACACACACACACACACACACACCGACGTGTAGGCACTGGAGTCATGGCACACATCTAACAGGAAAAGTGTAAAGCAACACCACCTACTTTAAAAATGAGGCAAAAGGTCTTGTTAAGACAAAAATATAAATGGAAGAACAGTGTGTGCGTGTGTGTGTGTTGGGGGGGGTAAGGTTAGAGTCTGGGTGTAGGGTCTGGCTTTAGGATTATGGTTTGGGATAAATGTTAGGGTTTAGTATTAGGTTTTAGGGTTAGTGTTAGGTTAGGAGAATTTTTTAACAAAATGTCTAGAATAGCTCATGCATGAAGGTGTGATAATAAAGGTTAGAATTGAGGGTGAGGTGAGAGTTAGTGTTTGGAGTTGTGGTTGGGGTTAGGGTTATGGTTAGTGATAGTGTAGGGTTAAGGGTTTGGGTTGGGGCTCAGGGTTAGAGTTTAAAACTTAATGTGTGTTTGCAACAAACTAGTCTTGAGAAATGATAGCATCATAAAAACTCTGGCGCCTGGATTACAACAGGGCACAAGAGTGCATCTATGTTGTTGCATATGTGTGTGTGTGTGCATGAGAGAGGGGGAGAGAGAGTGAGAGCACGTATATGTGGGAGAGTTATAAATAGTTGGATCATCTGGAGCTTATTAGAGGTACAGTTTTTAAGTGAACAGGTCCGCTACCTGCAGCCACAGAAACCTCAGAACAGACACTGCCAAGCCCCAAGCTGGACACACACACACACACACACACACACACACACACACACACACACACACACACACACACAGACACACACACACACACACACACACACACACACACAGACACACACACACACACACACACACACACACACAGTCATATTCCACTCACTTCTGGGGACATTATACATACTTACATTAATTTCCTTGAGTCTTAACTAAACCAAACAAGGTTCTCCACCAAAAACCTAAGTGATTTACATTGTTACACCGATTTACATGCTGTCCCCATAAAGAAAGCAAATCCCTATGGTCTGAACCCTTTTATGTTGCCATGGCATAAGAAATACGCATGCTGACACACAAACACTTGAGCTAGAAGATAATACAAGGAACTAAGTCAATGAAGACAGCAGATAATTTTACAAAACTGGCTGAAACAAAGACATGAAAAACAGGCATGTTGTGAGGTAGGGCCTTATGCTTTTTAACACACTGACCAAGTTATTTGAAAAAACACCACAGGCATATCAACTCTGCTATTAAATGGTGAGTGAATTTAGAGGGAGGGGAAACATCATGTCTGAACAAGGTTGACCACTTCCTAAGGCCACACACATGAACTCCACCTGCAAGTATACACACAAATATGTGGAAGGCAATACGCTGGAATAACATAGTTGGCTTCACCCAAAGTTACTGTAAGCTGCTCCAGTGTAAAATGGTTCTTTACATTGTGACATTTTTACCATTTTCACTCCCACCTGCAAATCTAGTTCTTAATCGTCAGTTCTTAATAGTCAAGGATTTTGGTCTCAATGAATCCTCTTTCTGAGTTTGCCACAAATCTAAGGCCCCCAAAATCAGGAGTCTGTGCAGGAAGTGGACCCTCCCCCCAGCACATTTACACTCAGACACACTGAAACCTGAGCCACAGGAAGTGGTCCTGCGCAGCATCTTGTCAGGGCAGACAAATTATTCACCATTTGAAAAATGCACCTTTTTTCTCCTCTCTTATATTTTCCTCCTCCCCTCGGTTCCCTGCTTGTCTTCTTCTCTGCTTTTATTGTTTTCATTTTGGGTCCTCCAGGGAGCAACAGTCAAGGAGACAAAAAGCTCTGCTACCTGCGTTATCTCAAAATGAGCTGCATTCAGACTCAAAACGAGCTGCTGCTGCGGTTGCACAGGCCCCAAAATTCCGGGAAATATTCTCCTGCGGTGTTCCCTGAAGACTTGTGGTATTCCTGCCCACAGTATCCCCACAACACTTTTGTGGAATTTCCTAAATGGATGAAAAGCAGGTTTATTTGAACTCTTTTGAAAAGTGAAACATAGATCTTCCTTATCTCTACACGACTGTATTACTTTACTGAATAAACCCAAGTGTGAAGAGACTGAAGGAGAGAATGAAAAAACTTTTTTGTGCTAAATTTTGTCTCCAAAGAAGGGACAAACAGTAAAACTGCCCAGTTTCACACATAATTTGGCAATTAACACTGTAAGAAACGCCTTCAAGTGACCTCAGCAGCCATTTTACTTTGCAATAAGGTTCACAGGTCAACACAAAAAGAGAAATAGATTTCTAGAAAACCGTCTATCCTTCCACTATCCTACCCCTTTAGCGCCCAACGGTGTCACATGGGTCTGCTGGACAAAAGGTGAAAGCAGGGAATACACCCTGGACAGGTCGGCAGTGCATCTCTGGGCACATAAACGCACAATTCACTCAAACACTCACACCTACACATGTATGTGTTTTTGAAAAGTGGGAGGAAACCGGAGTATCCCAAGAAAGCCCACGCATCCACAGGGAGAACCTGAATCCCACACAGAAAGGCCTTCAGTCTAACCAGGATTTGAACCAGGGATGTTGCTATAAGGCCGCAGCTCTATACACCAACACACCGTGTCCTCGGTACACATGAGTAATCGTAGAACTGGAAGTTGTATCTCAAGTCCACCTTCTTCATTTTTGCACGATCCAGTCTACCTCGTCATCATATCAAATTTACTGATGACAACAACCCAGAAAAATTTGATCCACTGCCAATGAACTGAAATACCACCGTTTGACTTTTCTTGACTTTTATAATGCACGGTGGTGAGTGAGCAACGATACTGGGACCTCTAACTGTCTCGAGGAGTCCTGAGACTTGTTATTCTATCTTTGTGCAATATCATACCAAATGTTACAGTCCGTGAAATACGCTCCCCACAAGGACAGTAAACTATGCAGCCTCACGTTGTGCGTGTGTGACAGTGGTCGCAGGACGGGACCACAGGGACGTACACTCAGCACTAGAATGACACAGTTGTCGTGCTTCAGGAAGTGTCCGCTCTCCCCCTTCTGCCAAGCTGGTGACACACTGTGGATTACACAGGTCAGGGGGGAGAAGGTTGTGTTGAGCAGAGTTTGGAGGAGAAGCGGCCACACACTTTCCCCTCAGGCCAGTGGGACTATTGAAGGCATACACACACACACACATACACACACACAAACACACACATACACATGCTATGCCTCTTGGACGTACCCAAAACTGGTTTTGGAGTAAACATCTTGCCCCATTAATACCCACAGTGCCTTGGGCTGAATGGCCCACTGGCCTACCCTAGTGACCCTTGTTACCGTGGTGATTAGATACTGGGGGCCCTCATCTGCAAACATTTAGCCAGTGTCACCCCTAATCTACCTTCTGTCACCCTGCCACCGCAGGCTCAGTAGCAACACACACAAACGCACATGCGAGGACACACACTGTGCCGGGTCATTGACAACTGACAAATAGATTCATCTGTTGCTTGCTGTTGTGAAAAAACATGCGGTTGCTGATCCTCTCAGTATCAAACTCTCACCCATGGAGGCCGTGTGACAGAAAACAGTCACCGTGGTCAGCCTGGAGTCAGCACCTCCCTGCTCTTGGCCAAAATGTGATTAAAAACACAATGTTGATCCTAGAGTCTGGAAATATTACAATGTGAGAGGTATACCATGTTAAATATTATCTATGTATACATCCAAATGGGATCTATTATATATGCAGGAGCCATTTTGGAGATATTCCACCCAACAGCACAGATTCATACCTACGACACGAATTTCCGTGGTCATTAAATTACCATCATATGTCACATTCCACATCCTGCCCTCTGAACTATGACACGCAGGTCCTCCGTCTCCAGGCCAAACCACCATGGACACCAAGCTTCAGGTCACTCACTGGCTTACTAAGCAGAGCAAATAATATCTTAGGTCTGGAAATAAATCAGGGACTTCTCTAAATGACAGATGCATTTTGAATTGTATGTCCTTTTTGACACAATTGCAACAACAGCAACCAGAAATGTTGAGTTGTCTGTCCGCTGACACATGATTATTAATGTTAATATGTCTAATCGTCTAATATAGTATGTGTAATATCTATTGTACATAAGTGTGCAAATCACAACCAGACAGTCATCCAAAAAATCTTAAAAGTCTTAAAATCTACCATATTGGCCGGCTCACCTTTCTCTCTTTCACACTCTTTCTCTCCCTCTGGCCAAAGTTGATTCGGAAGGTAAAATATATGCAAGTAGGTGACGCTCCCACTGTTAGAGATCACAGTGCCACAAGGGAGAGGACACAATGAAGTATTACTGCATATGCTTGCCAGCAGCAATAAAAAGAGTCAGTACAGTAGTTCGGTTAGGACAAACCAGAGTCTGCTGGAGAAATACAAAGAATGGCCAGCAGAACTTGCAGAGCAGTGAGGATCCTTTAATGGCCAGCCAAGCATAAACATCAATGGACATATGGGTTTCTTACTGATGTTTAAGGCAGAACTGAAAAATGGTGAACCTGTCCTGACCAGACCTGCAAGCGGTCCATCTTCTGAGATCCAGGCTCTCCTTCATTGTGTGTGTGGGTTTAAAAGCAGCTGTTCAAAGGTCACATTTTTCCCATTAGTGAGCATTTGATGCAGGGGCTATTATTTTCATAAATTGTGACAAATCAAACCCCAGGAGAATAAATCAATTACACACCCATGTAAAGGACTCAAACTACTCATGCCCTGCAACATGCTGTGATGAATTCACCCACATATGGTCAAATGCAGTGTTTCCATTGGACCTTTGAAGTGTGAACAAGGGACAAAGATGAAGTAGAGTGTGACCTAAGTGTGACGGTCTTGTTTTTTCCATGTTGCTCCATCTTGTCGACACATTAATGGACTTCTGTTCTCTTCACAGGGAGGGTTGCTGGATCTTTGTCAAAATACGTCCACTGATGCTTCTTTATAGTCCCTCCACTCTCACATAGTGAGAATATGATGGATTAACAGGGACCTCTTGTGGTGAGGATGCAGCCACGCAGGCTGAAACTTGATTGTATCTATTTAAGATAAAATAAGAATGAAAAACACTGAAACCTTTAGGGAGGCCTTACTACCTTACAGTGAAATTTTGTTTTTTATTTGAAAAATAAAAACAATGAACATTGTTCAGTGATGATTGGCATGCCATTGTCATCTTACTTCCAGCATTTGGTAAATCACTTGAATGGAAGTGACCCAAAAACACCAATATATCATGCTTTTGTTACTCATTGTAACTTTTAAAGCTTGAGCATGAATTAACCAGCTGTGTTTTTCTGTCATTGTGTGAGAGACTGGTGTCAAAATGAACAGAAAGTCTAAGGCAAATAGATACAAATAGAAAGAAGAGAGAGCAGTGGAGTTCTCTTTTCTGTTCACATGGGTGTTTATAGAATCAGCAGCCAGGTGAGTATGTTCAGCTCTTCTGGACACTGAGAGGCCAGCGACTTTGTTTTGCTTCATCCTCACCAGCTGTGTGACCCAGCAGGGTGCTGTCCACCTGCAGACACGTGCCAAGATCCTTAACTACACAGAAATCTTCCATAGTGTGCAATCTTTTTCAGTTTCGGCCGGACTAGTTTTGCTTGTTTGTATCCCAGTCCGTCTGCTCTCTCTTTGCCAGCATGTGTAAGGTAACTCGGGTTAATGAAGGTGGCACTGGGGCAATGAATTATGCATTATCGGGAGGTTTGCAAATAGACCCTGGTCAAACATGTGATCTGACACTGCACTTTTTCCGATCTGGTGCAGTATTATAAACCAAGTTCACAACTATGATAGATTGACACACAGGTGCTTTTAAGAATGATGATGTAGATTATTCTGCATAAATATCAGATCAAGCAGTTGTGCAGCATAGAAGTTTATAATAAGAATGAGCTCTATCTATCCATCCATCCATCCATACGTCTATCTATCTATCTATCTATCTATCTATCTATCTATCTATCTATCTATCTATCTATCTATCTATCTATCTATCTATCTATTTGCATTTATGTATAAATATTATATATGAGCATATCGATCAATCATTATCAATACACATTATCATCAATCATTGTGTAATAACCAGCATTTATGTCAATCACGCCTCATCATCGCTACATTTGTGCCTGTCAATCAGTCACGGGTGTGTTTCTACGTCATCGCTCTCCAGCCAATCACGTGGCTCCGTCCAGAACCGGGGCAGTCGAGGCATAAACCTGGCAAACATGGCGACGCTCCGAGGAGAGTCCGGAGATTGGAAATACGACCGATTTTAAGCGAGAAAACAGCCTCCTGCTCGCATGTTACAATGTGGTGGGGTTAGCCAGATCCACCGCACGTACAGCCTTTTGGACGATGTTTGCAGAGGTGAGTTAGCGCCGGTGGAAATGGATGCTTGTTAATAGTTTGTTTTCCAGTGATTAGACAGCGGCTAGTTAGCTCGTAGCGGCTAGCGACTTAGCGTCTGCCCCGCAGGTAAACACACACACACACACACACACCCACACACACACACACACACACATAGTGAAAGACACACACAAATACACAGACAGCCCTGACAGTGGCTGTGTTAACTAGCGAGCCTGTCTGCTATAAGTGGCAGGATTACACAGTTAACGCAAGTTAATACGAAGAGCTTAGGTTACCCGCATTGTCAACACCGAGCAGGAGGTAGCTGGACACAGGCAATGTCGTTAGTATGCGTTTAGGTTATGAGTCAACCACGAATTTCCACCTCACAACAAACACAGGTGAGCTGGGCGTTAGCTGCATAGATGGACCCGAACCAAACGCTACAGGCGGAATAAAGTTACCTGTGTGTTATCATGCCGGGGGTGTCACGTTTGCGGACCAATGCTACAGTTTATGAAGCTGTTTTGTGTGTTTACATCACGATTTGACAGCCAGTAGACAGGATGATAGCCGTAGCAGCGTTTCCCTACACACACGTCAGCACAGCTGTATGGAGGTGGTGTTTTCCTCTCGGTCTCAATGCCCACCTTCCTCTGCCCTGACACAAACAACAAACTGGCCTGGCCGTTGAAAAATTAATAACCGAGTGTGAGCCCATTGTTGCTAATCAATGCATGTTGAGATCCCACCAACAGCCCGGCGCTTTGTCAGCCTGTCAAGCTGCCGCTGGGACATTGTTCCCATGTTTTCCAGAAAAAAAAAAACACGCGTTTGCACTGTGGCATCTGCTGACAGACATGCTGGATGACACTGTCCGACAACGCCTCACCTGAGCGGCAGGTGACCTTAGCACATCTAGGCCCCTGTCCAGCAGTTTAAGTACAGGTTTAGCCTCGGTAATGAGGCTTTAGCTGGCACTGCACTATTCTGCATGACTGACAGGCAGGCACCTGGGAGATGGCAGCGTTGAAGTTACAGCTCAGTGCCTCCCTGAAAAGAGCTGCTTCTACCTAGATGTTTACCCTGGAGAAGTTGTGGACCTGCATCGGAGAACCCTGTTGTGTTGATGAAATACATTATTGTTGTTGTGAGGTCTGTCTGCCGGATCCACAGGTCACTCCTGAGGCAACTTTATTCCCCCTGGCTACTTTTTATTTCTTTTTTGCTGTTGTTGATTGAAACTGCAAAGCAGATGCTTGTGCTCTTGTCTTTTGTAATAGTGTCGGATGATATGGTGAAGTTTGGCAATGGACTTCAGTGTTTTGTCTGACTGAGATTAGCCTCTTTAAGCAAACGGTCTGGATGGTCTTGATGAGGAAGCTCGCCTGATGAGTTGGTGTGTTTCTAGGGGGTGTGTGTGTGAGGTTATTGTTTGTGTGTTCATCAACAGACACGCAAAAGTTATCTCAGTGCTCCTCACCCCTGGCCAAATCCTGTTAAGGTGTCTTAATCAAAGCTCTGCGGACATTAAGGCCAAGCAGGCTGTCACATCAGGCCTGTTTGTGATCTAGAACGCCTCCCTCACCTCCTCTTTTTCCTGGGTCTGTAGAAGCTGTTGCCCTGCCAAGCAGGCTGGCACATTTCAAGAATAACGTGTGATTAATTGTATCCAGATATATCCACAGTAGGCGCGGGTCATGCAGAGATAAGAAATGCAATTCACGCTTGGCCTCTGGAACAGTTTTGTTTCTCCAGTTATAGATTAGATTTTGCCTTATTTTATGTATCGGGTTCATGGTTTCATTGTGAACTGCTCCAGCCTGTAAACTAAAAGCAATTTGGGGGTCTGCACGTAGTTAAAATGCTGTTGCAGAGGATTGATTGGAGATAATGTAATCATGCAGATGCAGTTACCTTTAGAAGGTTTTCTGTAAATGAGGAGGAGGAGGTGGAGCTAGAAGCAGAAGTGGAGTAGAACAGCTCATGTGAGGTAGCCGTGGGCAATAAAATAGGGCAACAAAACAGTTCACAGCCATTCGGCTGAGAACTGTTCTTACTTTAATACACCATATTGCTCTTTTTGAGGAAGTATGTGCAACAGTTGATTGGCAAATTCGGGGTGAAAACACAGTTGGTCTTGCTAGTACAAATGTCTGGAACTCTACTTAATGAGATGAACACCATAATTAATGCCAACGCCATCATTTTGATGCTTTAATGAGAAAGTGTGGAGCATGGCGGCTGTTTTTCTCCAGTCAGCCATTCAGACTGATTCTGTAATTTGCCATAGTCTTATTATATCCCTTCACATGTAGCCGTGACTTTAGCAAGGCCCAGCGTTTCATTGCGTGATCGCGTTTCCGTTTAGTCACAGCTCAGCTGTTTGCCTCCGATCAGATCGGCCAAGACGCCTCGCCAGAGATAATAAACTGGCTTTTCGCTCTCCGATCTTTATATCCTCATTGTATGCATACTGTAAACGGGTGCCATTGCCAAATATATAATGTGTAGTCTCACATGCCCCACTTGTTACACTTTAACCAGAACTTGAAACCTTTGGGTTGGAAGTGTCCTGCTGGTCAAACTTCAGTCTCCCTGTGATCATACCATACATATCATGACTATATTTGTTTCTATTTTATACCTTCCCAGTTGATAATCATGTGTACAGTCTTTTTTTGCCTTTACATAGTTGGCTTTGTCGTGATCCATTTCAGTGGAGAAGCGGTTTGGCCTTTCTGTCTTGTGCGGCACTGTTTCTGCGAACAGAGCAGCAGAACAGTGGAGTCATGATTTTTGCCTCATCTGCCTTCCTGCTGAACTTGTTGCTCCACCCCATGTCGAAGTCATTCATTCAGTATTACCTAAAGGCGAAAGTCTGGTTAGCGGGGGATTGCACAGCACAGGTTTTGAATTAGCAAGCAGCTAGATTTCCGCGCTATGTGCTCAAGCGACTGCAGAGTTTGTTCAGCCTGTGGGCTGTCAGTGATTTGACAGCGGCAGAGCGGACCACCTTCAGATGACACGAGAGGTTACACAGACACGGTGTGAGTCGACCTGTGGAGAAGACGGCATAGCAGGGCTGCTTGTTCTCCTCTCCCCTGAGTCACATGTTGCTATCACTTTTTATATAAACCATGTAAACAAGACAGACCGTGTGATCACTTTTCTCTGAAAGATTTGGTCAGTTCTGACAATTTCATGTCTTTTCATGATTTTATGAGGAGAAATAAGTAAGAGAATCTTTCTCGTTTCACCTCTGCTATATCTCTAGAGTCTCTGGCCCACATTCATAAATGTGTTATAACATCTCTTCGTCCATCCTGGACAGAGGAACAGATCCTCACAGAGCACACATACACATACCTATTGGTAGTTTACAGTCTCCTATTGACCTAAACATACATGCTATTGAACTGTCACTGTGGCCCTGGATTGACTGGGATTCTGAACCAGGGATCCTCTTGCTATGTGGAGACGGTGCTAACCACTGTCGCCATACGTTGCAAACATTGCTGAGAATATGGACAATAAACAGTGAGTGCAAGAACATTTGTTTACATGATATTGTAGAGTGGCCTAGAAACGAGACCACATAGACCTTTTATAATTACTCACTTGCACACACATTAAAAAGACATCCCAGCCTGTCCCTTATGCTACGGGACATTAGCTAAATAGTTATGTTTCAGTCCAAACAGAAAGCACAGTGCGGATGCCTTATTGTTGTTCATCTGCCTGACATAAACGACATCTTGAATCGTGTGAAAGCCAAACAGCACAGTCACTGCGTGGCAGACAAAAGAATACGTGCAGCTTCGTTTTAGATCAATGCTTTGATTAATCGAGCCGCTTCGGCGCTGGAGGCCAAACTGAGAGGAGTTTTCAGAGGGATCTCATCCCGAGGCTGAGGCGGCTGCTGGTGGATGAGGCTGGTGCGTTCAGGCGGCCCCACTCACTTTCACTCTCTCGCAGGCATTAACTGTGGATCTCCCACAGGAGAGCTTTAATGGGCTGAGTTGACCTCCCGTCCAATGACCACGCCGCTTAAGCACCTGTGTGCACTTGTGCACGGGTTGCAGGAATAGCAGCATCCACACCCCACCCCGGGTAGTCCTAATCACACGTGAGTCCGGCACGGTGGCCCGCGGGCTCTTGCCTGGAGTCTGTTTACAAGCTGTGCCAGGAAATGTGGGAAGCCTTAATCTCTAAGACGCCGATAAGAAAGCCCGCGTGTCCACGTCTGAATGTGTCCAGAGTCAAGGACGTTTGGTGGCGGAGCGCTCTGCGAAATTTCCTTCAGGTTCTTCCCGACTGGACGTGCTCCTAGCTCGTCTTTGACAGAGCGAGCGAGTGGAATGGGAGCGGCCACAGCGTGAACCATGACGTAGATAAGAAATCCATCCAAGTGCTGGATGTGATTAGTGTGGGAGAAAAAGTGAACACTGGATGTTTTTCTCCAGCTTCACCTCATCACTTCACTTGCTTCTCCTTAAATCTGTGCACACAATACAGTTATCATCATTTCTCTCTCTCTATATTTGTGTCTGTGTGTTTGGATCTCATCCGGACGCTCGGACCGCTGCGACGCTGGTGTCCGTGTGCCCCGGGTTGCGTAAGAAGCGGCCCCGGCGTTGAGATGTGAGCGCTCCCGCCAGGCCCGGGGTGTTAATCACTGGAACAGATGGTTCATGTTTAAAACCCCGTGTAAGCTGTAATGACTCAAGAGTGCCGGTTATCATCTGTCCTGCAGAGCCGGGGCCAGGCTCGTCGCACACGCGCCTCGCTGATAGCCGCCACATTCCCCCGCGCTGCCCACCGCCTCCGCTGACGTCAGCCGGGGCCCTGCCTCCCCCCTCTGAGCCGCCCTCACATACTGCCCTGGGGAATGACTGGCTCGAGGAGGGTGCCGAAAAGTTACCCCTCCCCAGAGCTGTGTCTGGGGTCACTCGCGACTAGACTCCATAGCGAGTGTGCCACTCTGAACGTAGAGTGAACGTAAACCTCACACGCTGGACTCCTCGTATCACAGCCCATGGTCACCAACCAAGTCATACGCATAGCGCCGAGGCAGGAAGAGGATCAAAGTCACACTTTGTTTTTTATTATCTCCGGTTCACATGGAGTGACTGCAGGGAATACACCCTGGGACAGGTCACACCAGTCTGTCACCTGACACACACACACACACACACACGTACCATTCACTCCCTCATTCACGCTCAAGGAAAGCATGCTCAGCGTGATGCGGACTCACAGAAATGCTTGCATGTGTGGCATGTTTCAGCTAGGGAAGAGTGTAGTGTACAAGGCTGCATTCATGTGATGCAAACTTGATAACTTGTTCGGAAACGCTCGGCTCTTTTCAGATCTGATTCAGGCCGCTCTAGTTTGTGGGTCTAAATCTGATCAGATGTTTGGTCCGCAGTGGGACCTGAATCGGAATTCAATTCCGGTTGTTGACTCCTGACGAGATCGCCACTCGTCTCCGCTCGTGATGGCTGCGGCGCCGCGGCTGGAGGGAAGCTCTGCAGTCCTCCTGAAGCGGACCCGGCGCAGGTCACGTCGGGGCCGGGACGTGTTTGCTCAGGACTTGGACACAGGTCGTATTTTGAAGACCGTGTAAACAGTCACCTGGAAAAATCCGATCTGGAATTGAGCACTCAGGCCTGCAGTGTAAACATAGCCCCGGAGTGTTTTCACATCTTGTCAAGGAGGCCACTTGATAGTCCTTTTGTGTAGAAGTCCCCCCCTGATAGCGGGTAGGGAGCAGAGGACCAGTAGGTGATTTCCGACCGTCTGACTCGCGTCATTCACTAGAAAAAAAGGTAACGCGGAGTGAAACCTGCCGCCGCAGCCTCAGTCTGGGACTCTAAACCCCTCGGAATAGCTCAGACGTCCCAAAATAATGCACGCAGCTGTGCCGGATGTTGCGAGCAGTCCTGGTTTGTTACCACCGAGAGAGGCGAGGGAGGTGAGGCTGTGTTTGTGCTGGTGTGTGTGTGTGTGTGTGTCAGTCGGCTGCTGGCATGTGAGGCCTGCCTTTAGCGTACGTGTGGGTGATGACTGAGCCGCTGAGAGCTCCTGAATGGCCTGCCTCTGCGGTGTGGGTGAAAGGTAACCCCGCCGTCTGCTTGTCACTACAGGTCCAGCTGTTCGCCCTGCTCCGCACTTCCTGGAGATTAGCCCGCAGCGGCATCACATGTGCCGCGGACATGTCGGGGGGTTTAAGGTCGTGAACGGCCCTGCGGACCGAATTCCTTTGTGCTCCTGCCGCTCCTCGCTCCACTGTAATAACAGCGCTCTTCTTCCTCCTCCTCCTCCTCGTCCTCCTCCCAACCCTGCTGTTATTGGCTGTCACAGCCAGTTAGGACATGAGTAAGAGCGGCCGTCCGGCCAGTTTGGACACATTCTGCAGCCGGAGCAGCAGTGAGCTCACGTGCTCGGAGGACACTTGGACGTCACCTGCTCCCGCCCGGCCGCTCCTGAGCTCCGGGGGGGAAACCGCGCGTTTCCTGCCTGAAGCCCGGCCTCGCACAGATCCCTTCACGAAAAAAAACTATTTCATCTTCCAGGCTGAAAATGAAGTAAATAATTCCAAATAAGCTGCTTAATATAAACATGTTCCCCGCCGTGTCAGCCCAGATGATTTTAGAAGGCGTGGGGGAAAACCTCCGGCGCGTCTTGCGTAACTAATGCGTTTTACATCTCCACTGACACGCTGTACGCTGGCGGCCCGGGGGGGGGGGGTCATTACTGGAGATTTACATGCGAATCAGGGGGCTCAGAGTCATCGCCGCATTGTGAGCGCGCTCCGCCTCCTGCGCTAACCCGATTGATCCCGTAGCCAGGTTTGTAAACGGAGCGAGTGTCTGAGGCGCGTGCTTTGCTCCGGGCCGCGCTCGGAGGTGCTCGGCTGGCGTCCTGACCCCGCGCTGTGGACCCGCAGAGGGGCCGGGGGCCCCCGGGCTCCTCCACGGAGTCGCTCGGTGTGTGGAGCCGCCGTAGCGTCTCCTCGCTGACAGCCATCAGCATCAGGTTCTAATTTGACCTGCGTGTGTGTGCGTGTGTGTGTGTGTGTGAGGGCAGCTGGTCCTCAGCTGCTGTGGGACGGCGGGGACATCACACGCTGATCTGAAAGATGTGATGAACGACACCCAGCCCGATCGAGGTTCTCGAGGCCTGATCCAAATAAGATGTTGCTCTAATTGTCACCCGGCGAGACAAATATGGCTCCAGTGGATCGTCATCCTTCGAAAGCCCCCAGAATAATGAAACCAGTCGCAGAGAATCAATCTGTGAGTGCCTGAATCTAAATGTGTTAATGCTCAAATTATGGATGAAGCAAAAGATGAAGTATTGCCCAACAGCATGACATCATACATCATACAACTGTAACAGGGAACTAAAAACATGATTGAGGTCAGACAAATGTACAGAGCGCATACTATCGGGACGTGTGATGGTAGTAGGATGCATAAGGAAGCCTCAATCCAAGAAGTTGTGTGTTGTGTCAGCTGGACTTGTAGTTGTAGATTGTTGGACGCATGTCACACAGGTTGAAGCCTGTTCCTCCCAACCAGCCAGAGCTGAAGAAGCTCTTGGGTGAATGGGAGCTTTAGTTTGAGACTATTTTTTTTGGACAATCTTAACAATTTGTCGTAGGTTTCGAAGCTCCGTAGCCTGGCCTCTCATAATGAAATACGAGCCGATCTGGGGATTTTCACCCCACTGGGTGCAAACGTAACCGTGGCATCGTCGGGGCAGCTGGTTGGCCTCGCACCAGCCCCCGGTCACTGATACTCGCTGTGAGAGTGGATGCTTAATATTAGATGAGTCGCGCTGGGACGTTCCTGTCACGGGACGAGGGTTTTGGCAGGAGCGCTAGATTTTCCTGGAATGCAGGAAATCGACGTTAAACAAAATCAAATTCCCCCAAACTCCGTCATGCGTCCATGCATTCACTCAGTCATCGTCCATGGGGCTGCAGCGCTGGGCCCCTGAGGGTCCGGCCGACGCGGCCGCCGACCCCGCGCCTCAGAACGTGACACAGTTGGCAGCCAGTGCAGAGTGCGTGATCCGATTGTCCACGGCCCGGGCCGGGAGAACAATGTCTCAGTGTCCTGAGGAAGCGCCGTCCGCCCGTCAGCGGGGCTGATTATCTAAGGAACTCGCCCGGCGCGAATGTAGGCCAGGCCGAGATCACGGGCGGCGGCCATGGCGCCGGCCGCGGCTGCGTCGCTCAGATGGCTCGGCGCTCCAGAGAGCGTGACCGAGCGCTCGACCGAGCCGCCTCGTGTTGCGCCACCTCCCCCTGGACCACCGCGCCACACCACACCACCTTGTGACTCCACGGCGCAGCTCTTTGCTCGACTTCCATGGCCTCGTTTGCTTAGTCCAGCTTACTGACACCGTTTCCAAATGGCCTTAGAGCTTTGTCTGAGCAGCACACACACACACACACACACACACACACACACACCCAGCCTCTTCTGTGTAGAGAGTGTGAGCCCTGTACGTACTGTGACAGACAGATGGATGTAAGCCGAGATCTGAGGTGATCAGGGAAGAACTCGTGTCCTCAGTGAGGATTCATTCCCACCGGACGACCGAAGAACAGCTTTGCACAGTCACACATCGCCACTCTGACCGAACACCAAGGCAGCTGCTTTTGATAACTGGGATGAACACTTTGCCTGGTCTGTGAGGTGGCAGGAGTGAGTGCTCGGCCTCGGTGAACCTTCTCCGCTGTTGCAGTAGCTGAAGCTGTAGCTACTCGTGTGGAAAACCGGGACGCTGACCTGCAAAAGAGACCTCGCTTTCCTGACCTGACAATAACAGGAAAACCATAGGATGTGACACGCGCACACACACGCACACACACACACACACACTGACACAGTCTGCCTCGACATAGTGGCTAACAGTGCTACATTGGTGTGTCTCCTTCACTATTATCTGTTCCTGTGCAGACATCAGAATTGTGTCTAGTTCTTTCTGATCTGTGGATCATCACAACTAACAGGTTATACCAGAGACTTCAGATAAGGGAGGCCGCGCGTCGGCGGAAGACCTCACTTTGTCACCACCTCCACGTGACCGAACGTCTGCCTCGCATTTTGCTGGAACGCGTCTCAATGCAACAGGGAGACGTGCTGACGCCCGCCAACAACTGGAAGATGATTCAGCTCTTTTAGTCTCGGCCTCCATGACGTATTCAGGAGTGAGAGCAAGACACTCAAAAGTGCTCAAAGAAGAGGAGAATGGAAATGAGTAAACTATAGGGAGAGAAATGTAGCTGGTCTGTGAGTGTCCTGTGTCCTCTATGAGTGTCTATGAGTGTCCTCACAGTCTAACGCGTGTGTTTGTGTGTGTGTGTTGCAGGCCAGTCTGTCCATCTGGGGATGGGGGGGTCTTGGAGTGGTGCTGTTCCTCGTCACCTTTGGACCCTTTGCCATATTCTACCTGGCTTTTTATATCTTCTGCTTCATTGGAGGGTGAGCAGGGGCGCCCGTCGCCTCGATCACACACACACAGACACACAGACACACACACACGCACACGCACACGCACACACGTGCGTAACAGGAGCCGCTGTCCTGTCTCACTCTCCCCTCTGTGTCGCAGAGGCTTTGCGGTCACGCTGCTCTATGGGAAGATCAACTCGGAAAAGCACCTGGAAAAGTGCGAGCACTCCTACCTGCCGCCCACGCAAATTGGTATCCTGAAGGTGAGAGCGTGCGTGCGCTAGGCAAACGGAGCGTTTCAGCTGCTAACGAAGCCCCTCTGTTTGGTGTAAATCATTCGTCCACCCGATCACGTCCTTATCACCGAGTCTCTGGACGGCTGCGTGTCCCCTTTGTCTCTCCCCAGACGCTGGATGAGATGAAGCTGGAGTTGAAGCCCATAAAGATTGACAGGAGACTCACTGGCTCCAGCTTCATAGATGAACCACTACAACAGGTGAGTGTGTGTGTGTGTGTGTGTGTGTGTGTGTGTGTGTGTGTGTGTGTGTGTGTGTGTGTGTGTGTGTGTGTGTGTGTGTGTGTGTGTGTGTGTGTGTGTGTGTGTGTGAGCGAGCGTGTGTATGCCTTGGAGAAGGTGGAGAGAACATGCAAACACAGAAAGGTGGGCAGTCGAACCAGGGGCCATCTTATATGTTCAAAACCATGAATCATTTCTGTAGTTGATTGTTTGGTTTACAACATGATACATAATCTGTAAAATGGGTTCATGCCAGTTTCACAAAGGCCTAAACGAGGTCTCTGAATACCTCGACAACATTTCATTTTCTGTCCCAGGGACCAAAGATTTTTCTGTTAATCGATTTGTTTTTGCAGCTTTCTCGTACAGTTTTGCTCGGTTTCTGGTTTGTTTGGTAAACCTCACTAAAGCGATGCCGCTTGATAAAAGATTCTAATAACTAACTAATAACATCATGAAAATTGAGTTCATGAAGTTTCTGAACTGTATTAGTTGTATAAGGCGTTGCAAGTTGAGGATTTACAGTTCTAGAAAGAGTGTAACGCTGTCCACTCCCCTCCCACTGTGAGGATGCAAAGCTGAGTGAGCGATCGTGTCGTGGTTTGCATGGGCGAGGGCAGGGAAAGAAGATAACAGGATTATGGCCGGGTCACGGCGATACTAACACTCCTGACTCTTTGGAGAGAGGCCTGGCTAAGTCTCTGTCTGACCCCTGGGGCCGGCAGCAGGCCCGCAGGCCACGGCGGGGCCTCCGGCGTCCAGCGCGGCCTGGCCCCCCGCAGCCCGCAGTGAATCATTGGATTAACGCTGAGCAGGATGTGTGTCAGCTGACGAGCGCTGGACGCCGTCCAGACCAAATCTGACACGTAACCCACTGGAGTAACAGATTAATCACATTATAACGGGCACCCACAAAGCATGTGGCAGGCTCCCGGGCGGAGCAGGTCCCTGGAGGGGACGGACTCCGTCTCATTGGGTGCCCGTGCTGCTCTGCAGGCTGGCAGCGGTGGTGGTGGAGGGCCTCCAGACATTTTCACGCGTGCCTGTCTGACTAATGAGCAACAAGACGTGCCTGCA
This sequence comes from Karalla daura, assembly GCA_029224185.1. Taxonomy (NCBI): domain Eukaryota; kingdom Metazoa; phylum Chordata; class Actinopteri; order Chaetodontiformes; family Leiognathidae; genus Karalla; species Karalla daura. The sequence continues at coordinate 11,229,564 of CM055205.1, forward strand.
GGTGACGGTTTCCTGGGCATATGAGCTGTGAGAGGAACTCCCGTCTGTCCCATCTGTCCCGAGAGAAGCTGGAGCCGGAGCTGAATGCCCCCTTACTCTTTTCTATCGGCGTATCAGCAAAACAAGAGCAAGCTGCCGCTGCGCCCGCGCCTGACGCCTGCACTCCCCGGGGAGACGCACGCTCTTTCAGCCCTGCGTCGGGGCCAGGGGCCCCCGCACCGAGCGGAGGAAGGCGCTGCTGCCGGCCGGCCGGCCGGGCGGCGTGTCCGGCAGGGTTAAGAGCCGACACAGCAGTTTGGGACGGTCAGATGACACTGGGCTGCTCCACTTTGGAGCTTCTGTTCTCCCTTCCTGCCCCGGGAATGCTCACTAATCATTTGAGCAGCATGTGAACCTTGAGCCCCTGCACAGGCTGAACATGACATCACGCTGAAATGTGTCACGCTCGACGGTTTCTAGCACCCTCTTCTCTATTCACACGAGAGGAGAACGACCTACAGCGCCTTCCTTCCCCTCTCTCCCTCCCTCTCTCTCTCCCTCTCTCTATCTCTCTATCTCTATCTCTATCTATCTATCTATCTCTCTCTCTCTCTCTCTCTCTCTCTCTCTCTCTCTCTCTCCCTCTCTCCCTCTCTCCCTCTCTCTCTCTCTCTCTCCCTCCCTCTCTCTCTCTCTCTCAACCTGTAATAGCATATACTTCTCGCATTGATTCATGCTCCGCCTTGATTTAATGAGGCTGCTCAGAGCCAGACACTGACAATCGAGAGAAATAAGATTCATTTACTCATCTCGCCCTCAAATGGTGTGCGGCTTTTAATCAACACGCCGCTCAGTCCCTGTGTTTGCTCTGCGCCCTCGCTGGCCTCGTCCTCTCTTCATCCCTCTGTGTGTGTGTGTGTGTGTGTGTGTGTATGCAGGTGATCCAGTTTGCTCTGCGAGACTACATCCAGTACTGGTACTACACTCTGAGCGAGGACGAGTCCTTCTTGTTGGAGATCAGACAGACACTGCAAAATGCCCTGGTCCAGTTCTCGACAAGGTACAGAACCCCCCCCCCCCCCCCCCCCCCCCCCCCGTCTCTGTGTCGAACGTGTCCCGGCTCGAGTTGAACTTTAATTCTATGTCCCGGCGCGTCTGTTTCCCCAGGTCCAAAGAGGTGGACTGGCAGCCTTACTTCACCACCCGCCTGGTGGACGACTTTGCCACCCACTTACGTGTCTTCAGAAAAGCCCAGGACCGTCTGGCCGACAGAGAGGACAAGCAAAGTAAGGGGACGCGCTCTCGCCGCCTCGGGCCGCTTGCACGTTGGAGCGAGGTGGCGGACAGATCGTCCAGAGCGGGACGACGACAGTGTTGGTGTTTACGGAGGGTGATTTGTGAACAGGAGACATCACGGACGAGCTGCTGGACTCCTTCTTCGAGGCCGAGGTGGAGATGGAGAGGAAGATTTGTCGAGACGTGGTGTGCACCTCGCGCAAGGACGAAGAGGGTAAAACGCACGCGGCTGCGGAGTTGGCTGCTGCCTCTGCATCTCGTACCAGCTAAACATATGCTCTCTGTGTGTGTGTGTGTGTGTGTGTGTGTGTCAGGTTTTCTTCGGGACCTGTGCGAGCTGCTTCTGTACCTGTTACTACCTCCTGGAGATTTCCACAACAAGAACATGCGATACTTCCTAAGAGTGAGTGCACATCAGAGACACACTCTCAGCCCTATTGAGGGGACGTGTGAGGAGCACTGTAGCACCGTATGTCGTGCAGCCTGGTCTTGGAGGTTTAGCTCTAGCTCTAGTGAAAGCCGGCTCTGACTCCGAGTCCTGTTTGTTTGTCCTGGTGAAGGAGGTGCTGGCGCGTGGCGTCCTGCTCCCTCTGATCAACCAGCTGAGCGACCCGGACTACATCAACCAGTTCGTCATCTGGATGGTGAGGGCCGCCACAGGCGCGTATGGACGGACGCCACGGGCAAGCAGGACCGCCGCTTGATGGTTGTCCGTGTGTTTGGTGCAGATTCGGGACTCGAGCTGCAACTACGAAGCCTTCATGAACATCCTGAAACTGACAGACAAACCTGCCGAGCTGGAGGCCGTCAAGGACAAGGTGCTGGAGGAGCTGCAGTACCTCCGCTCCCTGGACACGGCCGGAGATGGTACGATGACACGCACACACACTTACACACACACACTCTCACTGACTAGGCGGGGTCGATGCGCCTTCACGCCTTTTGCCTCTCTGCCCTTTAGACATCAACGTGATCAAGAACCAGATCAACAGTCTTCTGTTTGTGAAGAAGGTGTGTGAGACCAGGATCCAGAGACTGCAGTCAGGCAAGGTGAGAAGCTCACGGCGGGGCAGCTACTGACACCCCTGTCCGCTCCCGTGATGGTTGAGTGTTTGCGGCTGGTGGCGGCTGTCATTTCTCAAACTCTCAGAGGAGATTTGTTTTTAGCCAGCAGACCTCGCTTATCTTTCTCCCTGTGCTGTGTAGGAGGTGGATGCCCTGAAGCTGGCAGCAAACTTTGGCAAGCTGTGCGTCATCCCGCTGGATCACATCCTCATCCACAACATCGCCCTGCAGTTCTTCATGGGTAATTCCCGCCAGAGCATCACCGCACACACCACGCATGCCAAGCGCCACTGCGTAGTCCTCTGGGAGCTTTAATCCTGAACACTTCCTCTAATCATCCTGATAATCCATAATTCATGCCTCTCCAGAGTTTGTAGCCCCCCAACCTGTCTCAGCAGGGTGTACCGCCCCGCACGGCCTCCTCAGAGATTTTAGGGAGGGCCCCTTCACATTACTGATCCAATAACCAAAAGGAGCTGGAGCCAAGTGATGAAAAACGAGCCCACTGCTTCAGTATTATGCTACTGGAGCAGTCGTGCTGCTTGAAATGTTGATTTTTGAAATCATTTTTTACAAAGTGACGCATTTCAAGAATCAGCTCCAGGTCGGCTTTAAAACAAAAGAAAAAAGAAGGGGTGGAGCCAGAGGGACTGTAGGGTTCGATGGGAGCGCTCCCACTAAAGCGTCCATGTGTGCGTGTGCGGTCAGACTTCATGCAGGCGGCCGGCGCCCAGGCCGAGCTCTTCTTCTGGCTGACGGTGGAGGGCTACAGGGTGACGGCGCAGCAGCAGCTGGAGGCCATGCAGGGCTGGCAGAGGGACGGCAAGAAGCAGCCCAGCGCCACCAAGGGGCTGCTGAAGGCCGCCGCGCTGGGCGTCTACGAGCAGTACCTCTCCGACAAGGTAAGCCCCCCAAGCTCCGAAATGACGGTTTCTGAACGCTACATCCTCCTCTCACGAGTCTGTTAACTGAGGCGTGTCTGTGTGTCTGTCTGACAGGCGTCCCCCAGAGTGCAGGTGGACGAGGCCTCCGTTACGAAGCTCGGGGAGAAGCTGCAGAAAGACGACCCCACGCCCGAGATATTCGATGAAATCCAGAGGAAGGTGTGTCCTCTGAACGTGCAGCCGCCTCTCAGCCCTCTCCTCTCCTCCCCTCCCTTCTCCTCCCCTCCCTTCTCCTCTCCTCTCCTCTCCTCCCTTCTCCTCTCCTCTCCTCTCCTCCCCTCCCCTCTCCTCTCCCTCTCCTCTCCTCCCTTCTCCTCTCCTCTCCTCTCCTCTCCTCTCCTCTCCTCTCCTCTCCTCTCCTCTCCTCTCCTCTCCTCTCCTCTCCTCTCCTCTCCTCCCCTCCCCTCCCCTCTCCTCTCCTCTCTCTCTGACTCCTCGTTTCGCCTGCCTCGCCCCCAGGTGTACGACATGATGCTGCGTGACGAGCGCTACTACCCGTCCTTCAAGCAGAGTCCTCTGTACGTGCGCATGCTGGCCGAGCTGGACATGCTGAAGGAGCCGAGCTACCGGGGGTCTGACGACGGCGACGGGGAGTCCTTCAACGGCTCGCCCACAGGAAGCATCAACCTGGTGAGTGCCCGCCCCCTGCCCCCGCCCCCGGGCCAAGGAGCCCAGCTGAAAGCCTGACTCGCTTTTCTCGTGGTTTCAGTCTTTGGATGACTTGACCAACGCCTGCCATGATGAAACTATGCACCTTCATGCCTTCATCTCTGACACAGGTACACACACACACACACGCTCTCATTCCTTTTGTGAGTGTACTTGCATTCTGCTGGGAATCTGTTTGCCTCCATTCTTCCTCCTCGCATGTTTCTTCTCCAAGCGTTTGGCCTCCTCCGTTCATCATGCCTGCTGTGTCACTTCATACTGTTCCAGCATTCTTCATTTCTTTCATTCCATCACCTTTACTGGTTTTCTGTTCTTCCTTTTTCCTCCCCCCTCCCTCCCTCCCTTCCTGCCTCTCTGTCTCGCTTCTATCACCCGCCCGCACCCTCCGCTCTGCCTCTCCCTTCCCCGTTTCCCTTTGATCCCGCACCTTCTTTTCCTTTCCTTTCCGCCTCTATCCACCTCCTCCTCCTCCTCCTCCACCTTCCTCCTCCATCCCCATTGTGGATGTATGTCCGGGTCGGGGTAGCTGACGCTTGTCTCCCGGGCTTCCGGGGTGCTGCAGGGGTTTGCAACGACCACGGTAAGACCTACGCGCTGTACGCCATCACTGTGTTCAGACGCAACCAGGACGGCAGCGAGGACTGCTGGAAGACCTACCGCCGCTACTCGGACTTCCACGACTTCCACATGAGGATCACCGAGCAGGTGCCCGGGCCGCTTTCCCTCACGACGAGCAGCAGCCCCTGGGTCTGCTGGTCTTTTGTCAACCTTTTTCCTTTTTTTTGTTTTTCCTCCTTTTAGTTTGAGAACCTGGCATCGATCCTCAAGCTGCCAGGGAAGAAAACCTTCAACAACATGGACAGAGACTTCCTGGAGAAGAGGAAAAAAGACCTCAATGCTTACCTACAGGTAACCGCTTCACACTTACCTATCAGCAAGCCGAGAGGCTCATCGCCTCGTATTGTTTTACCAATGACTCTGTGTGTGTGTGTGTGTGCTCCAGTTGCTGCTGAACCCAGAGATGGTGAAGGCCTGTCCCACTCTGATTCCTTACGTCTATGACTTCCTAGAAAACAAGGCCTACAGCAAGGGCAAGGGGGAATTTGCACGCAAGGTCACTACATTCTTTCCATTGTTCGATTCACTTGAATAACCCAATGTGACATACAGAATTAAGATTCCCTGGTGTGCTCGTCACAGATCGACACGTTTGTGAATCCTCTGCGGAGCTCCATGAGGAACGTGTCCAACGCGGTGAAGGCCCTGCCCGACAGCCTGGCCGAGGGCATGAACAAGGTGTCCGACAACATGGGCCGCATGTCGGAGCGGCTGGGCCAGGACATCAAGCAGTCCATCCTCAAGGTAAGGCCGTCGCCTCCGGCTAGGGCGCTGAATCGGCGTGCAGAGAGGAGGCTCCTGACCTGGCGCCCCTGCGCCCTCCTCTTCCTCTCCCTCCAGGTGCCTCCGCTCCTGCCCAAGTCCGACATCGACCCCGAACACTGCCGCGTCTCGGCCCAGCTGGACGACAACGTGAGTCCCCACGGGCGTTACGCTCTCCCCCCCCGTCCTCCTCCCGCTCACCTGCTGACCTGATCAGTGGCTGTTTGCTTCCAGGTGGACGACAACATCCCCCTGAGGGTCATGCTGCTGCTGATGGACGAGGTGTTCGACCTCAAGGAGAAGAACCAGTGGCTGCGCAGGAACATCAAGAACCTGCTGCAGCAGCTCATCAGGGCCACGTACGGGGACACTATCAACAGGTCAGGGCAGAGGGCAGGGCGCGTGCGTGTCTGGATGATGCGCCAGAGAGGGCCTGTAAGACTGACTCGTCTTTCACGTCTCTGCAGGAAAATAGTGGATCACGTGGACTACATGACTTCGCCAGAGCAGGTGGCAGACTATGTGAAGAAGTTCAGGTAGGCCCCCCCCCCCCCCCCTCGTCTGTCGTCCCGCCGCGTCTGACGGGTGGGTGGACGTGAGAGCGCTGAGCGTGTCCGTGTCTGTGCAGGGACTCCTACTGGCCCAACGGCATCCTGGCTGAGACGCCGCCCCCTCGCGACAAAAACATCCGCATGAGGACACGAGTAGCTGCCAAAACCAGCCTGCTGGGCATCATGCCAGGTGACACACACACACACACACACACACACACACACACACACACACACACACACACACACACACACACACACACACACACACACACACACACACACACACACACACACACACACACACACACACACACACACACACACACACACTCACTCTCCATGTAGCAGCCAGGCCTGTCGCCTGCCGCAGGCCTTCTCTCTCCTGTCATGGAAAGACACTACGTCACCCACTGGTCACATGTCTCCTGTGAGTGGCTGGTCCAGGTGCGTTTTCTGCATTCCAGTAGCTTTTGTTTTGTTTTGGTGCTTTGTCTGCCTCTTGCGTGCTGCTTGACTGATCTCATTAGTAACAGGGTTGGAAGAACCACCTGTGGGGTAGTCAAAAGTATTAAAAGTTGATCAATCGATTTTGGGGAATATCAGGTGCAGTCAGTGTTACTCGTGACCAAAGGTTTCTCTAGCTTTGTTCCTTTCCAGCTGATCTGAGTTCTGTTGTGCTCCATACATTTAATTGCAGACTAAAACTATAAAGTGAGTTGAAGATGTGTTGTTTACAGCTTGAAATGGAGATGAGGTCTTGGAGTTTTTTTTGAAGGCCTTTAATTCAGGTATAGAAGGTAACTTCAGGATTCCTGCAGATACCCTGGTTTAACTAACCTGCTTAATTCTTGCCCAGATATGACACCAAAGGGCAGTCAGGTGACTGACAGTGGCCTGGTGTGAGTCCTGGGCAAAAACCATTCCCCATGGAAAAGACTTCTGTCCTTTATTTCCCTGCCTGTAAATCCATACTCCTCCCTGACCTCTGCCTGTCTCCCGCAGACGAGCTGAAGCACATCATCGGAGCGGACACCACGAGGAAGGGCATCCTCCGCGTCTTCGACATGTTCCAGTACCAGCCCATGAACCGGCGGCTGGTCTACGTGTTCCTGGAGGGCTTCCTGGAGACCATGTTCCCGCAGTACAAGTTCCCCGAGCTCTTCGTCAAGCTGCACTCCCGCTCGCCGCGCATCCACCGATACAGCCAGAAACTCAAATCGTCCTCGCTCAAGAGGTGACAGGAGACCCGGCGCTGCTCGGCGGCGGGGACGCGGGCCCCCCGGACACACACAGACCCCGAGAGCTGAGAGCCGAGGGCCGAGGGTGCAGGCAGAGAGTGTGAATGCGGCCGCGTGCCAGCGTTCACACACATGTGGATGGATGTGTGTGTGTGCCAGTTCTGCCCTGCCACTCCCCTCTCGCACTCTCCTTACAGTGAAAACACTCCAAGTATCCAGCTGATCACTCTGTCCAGACAGACCTGAAGGATGAACAACACACACTCTGACCCCCTCCTCTCACTCTGTGACACACACACACACGCACACACACATACATAAAAACCCTATACGTTGCTCCAAGAAGGAACATGGCAGTCTCATAGTTGAGTAACTCCCCTCCTCTTCCTTTCTGAGCTTTTAACTTTGTGTTTAGCTTTATCCCCGGCCAGTCGATGCTGCTTCGTGGTGGTCCTGAGAGCAGACCACAGATATACTGTATTGTTTTTTAACTGCAGGAGTAGACGACATAGACCCACACCTTGCCTTACCCTCCCGCTTCCTGGTCTCCCGGGGGCCGGCGCAGTCCTCCTCCATCTCAGTGAGCCGGCCCCTCAGCTGTGACGTCACCCTCATGCTGTAGACGTGTGATCTGCACGAGCTGCACCCTCGCTAACATGCAGAATGATTTGCGTTTTCATGGCAACCAAATATGTCAATGGCACTGGTTTCGAAAGGCGCTGTTTTTTTAAAAATGTGACTGAACAAAAGTGCGTGGGAAAGGAAGTAGATGGGTTTGTTTTTGTTTTTAACTGCTATCACTGTCTGCATCTGTTTCGGCCTCCACACTTCTCCTCAGACGTGAGGGTCCTCTTATCTCCCCGTCTTTCCGACGCGTCACATCGTCCGCACCGCCCCAGAACCCTCAAAGACTCGGCCACGTCCCCTTCAATGGCTCCGTCGTGGGAGGGGAGCGAGGCGCTGGAGCTGACCTTAAATGACCTCAGAGGTGAAGCTGTGCGGCGCGTTCATGCTTCGTCCGGACGATCAGCTGCGGCGCCATCAAAGAATGTACTCTCTGGTCTAGTCTGTATTTGGCTTGTGTAGGATTTTGTTTGTGTGTGTGTGTGTGCGAGCGAGCGTGCGTGCGTGTGTGTGTTTAGCACTAAGATGCAACCCTCTCCTGTCAGAAACTGTGCCAGTGTGAGCTAGTGAACCAGCCTTAAAACTACATACAGTATAAACTGACCAAGAGCCGCGCGCTGGAGGTAGCTCTCCTTCACACGACCCAACACGATGAGGAATCGAGAGGAGCTGTGTCCCGAATCACTTTTATTCAGAGAAAATGTCTTTAATTTTGTGCAATATATATATATATATATTTTCTTTTAATGCATGTGCATTTTGAATCATTGTATACTGAAAAAAAAGAAATTCATATTGTTTTAATAGGAGAACGTGAAAGAGGTTTCCCCACAGATTTCTTCTTACCCCAACAACTTAACATTCCGTTGTTGTAAAAGTACAATGTTTGTTTTACAGACTTGTTTTATAAGTCTGACTTTTTTTTTTTCGTTTTTTTCTGGTGTGTGGGGAAATTTTCCACTTGTCCCTCGTCGGCTCGTGCGGAGCGTACGAGCCCCCCCCCCCCGCCCCCCCCCCCTCGACCAACAGAATCACTGCGAACGAGCACTTAACGTAGCAACCCTGGGAGGAGGCGCTCCCGCTGGCTGGACCGAGGCCATTCTGCTGCAGATCCCTCGTCTGCTTTGATTTGCTTGCACTGAGCAGCCCCGGTGGACCCTGAGTGGCTGCGCAGGACACGAGCCGCAGCCTGTCCTCCCCGGGAGGTGAATATTTTGTCCCCACGGCGGAGGAGGAGGAGGAAGAGGAGGAGGAGGAGGCGTCACCTTTAACTTTCTGCACACATCTCCGTACAGGAAGGCTTGTCTCGTTTTTTTTGTTTTTTTTAACCCCAGTATTTATGATAATCTATGATAATGAAAATTGTGCATATCTGTGTACAGTATGTGTTAATAGTGTGCCTAAATGTACTGTCAACTCTATTTTCATATTTTTCTTTAACCTAAAAAAAAAAAATCAATCAGAATGTCATTGATCATTTTATGCGACTGAAGATGACTTTAGGGTGTTTTTTTGCATCATGCTTATCAAACTCTTCCTTGTGAGCCGTTGTGCTCAGATCAGTATAACACTAATAAAAGGTAACTCAGACTAACTGACTCCCAGTGTGACTGCTGCTTTGTCTAGACTCCACAGACGCCTTTGTCGTTGGGTTCAGAGCTCTTCTAGGTAAGGGTCCAAAGACTTCAGAATGAATTCAGCCTCAACAGAACAGTGTTTGTATTTATAGTAACCTACTACTGTAGCTCTGCTTTTCACTGAATGCTCTATAGACCCTCTTGATAGGGACTGTAGTTCACTTTTACCAGTAGGAAAATAACTTATTAGTGCAGAGCCAACTCAATAAATCTGATAACTACGTCATCATCATAATGTATTTTTATTACAGAGTTGGTAAGTGGTCTCACCTCACAGAAAGGTCCCAGGTTCAGTTCCTGGTTAGATAGAGGAACACTCAATCCTGTGGGTTTTCCACAGGTACTGAAAGTTGCCCTCAATCGATGGGTGTTATCCAGAATGCTATTAACTTCTATACACTTAACCGTAGCGATGGTTCATGTTTGGAGTTTAGAAATGCAATTTCTATTTTAAACAAAATCAGTCGCATAAAGCCTTGACCTGGATGACAAAACCTTCACAGAGAACCTCTGCATCTCCACTATCCCTGAGCCAGCGCAGTAGATATTATTCATACTGGTATGTTGAGCTTGTGAAACCATGCCTTCAGATGGCTGATTTATGTTTGTACAGCAAAAGCAAAGCAGCCGCCAAATGTGTCACCCACTTAGACTTCAGCTCCCTGATTAAATATGATTTATTTAACACAAAACAAAACAATTCGCCCTTTGAAGGAGCAGTGAATCACATATCTAAAGATGGCTTTAAGCAACAGTTTCCAGCGCTGTAGCATGCTTGGTTCATTCCAAATGACCCACGGTGAATGCACTATGATGCCAGTGCAACCTCGGCACAGTCTCAAGCAGCTTCTGTCAAATAGTCCAGATGCATTCACATAGTCCATGAGTCTCCACTAAGCCTTCCTCGTCGCTTTCCCCACCGGGTCCACGACGATAACAGCTCCCCACGAAGCCAAACCTGCAAGACAAGCAAGTAGGGAATCGGTGTGAAGATGAGCACAACAAACAGGTGGCTGCACTGGAAATGTCAGGAGAGCAAACTCACCGATAGCAAACGTGATCTGAGCCACTATCCCCATAGTGGTGGGGCCACCTTGTTTCATCACTTTCCTCGCTGCTTGGAACACATAAGCTCCAGCCAGCATGAGACCTCCTCCAGAGAGGACCTTGCAGCCCCAGCAGCTCCTCATCATCTGAGCGGGCTTTGGCAGGGGAGGGTTTGCTTCTCCCGGAGCTGCTGCTGGAGCCTCTGGAGCTGCTGACATTGTGCTAGCAGGTGAAAGCTAATGCTAACAAAAGTCCCGTTTAGACGCTCGTTGACGTCAGACGAATTAGAGGCAGAAAACTCTAATATGGTTGGATAATAAACCCTAATATGGTTAAACGAGAGGTCCCCTAAAGGCACAGGCTCTACTGAAGTTTATTCCATGTATTTCTCATGCTGTCTGAACGAAGGTCACGCCGGGAGCTGCTTCCGGGTTACGCAGGCTGACGTCACCTGTTTTCAAAATAAATGGCAGTACTATGACAATCAGCTTGTCCCGTAATGTCGAAACTCTCGACTACTTTACATAAGTGCGTGGAATGATTACATTTTTCATTAACATACTTATTTTTTCATTATTTAGTTTCTATTCATGATTTATTTATTGGAATATTCTACAACGACGATAGCGATAATACTTTTAATAGTAATAATTGTTTTTATCATTTAAATACATGTTCATGTTTTATTTCAATTCTGTTATCCTTTTCGTCTCAATTTTTGACGTCCATTAGTATGGTCATAACATGTCACGTGACCACTTCCTGTGGTCTTGCACTTTCAAAAGAAAGGTTTGTTTATATGCCGTTGTCAGAGTCATTGGAGAACTGGACAAGATCCTTCCTGTGCACTTGATGGCGTAAAAGCGGTTTCTGTGATCTGCCCAGATGAAGTAAATAGGATGGCCCAGAGAATCCAGATTTAGATCATCAAGAAAGTAGGCCTTTTCTAAACTATGACAGGATTCAGAGAGCTGGACTTCTGACCCCTGTGCTAAACAGTAACCACTCATCTTCCTCTCTGGGTCTTATCTCTCGGAGAAGAAGACATAATGTTGCTGCACATAGTCTTTCTGTTGGGAACTTCTCTCTCGGTGGACGCCGGGTACGTGGCCGCTGTGTACGAGCACCACCCGGTCCTGAACCCTGAGCCCCGGGTCCCCCTGTCCCGCCCCGCGGCTCTTACACACATGCGGAGGAACCTGCAGGTGTACGAGGAGCAGGCCGCGAGGGCCGCCGAGCAGGTAAGACCCAACCAGACTAGACTAGACTAGACCAGACCAGACCCGGTCAGACCCGACCAGAATAGACCAGACCAGACTAGACCCGGTCAGACCCGACCAGAATAGACCAGACTAGACCCGACCAGACCAGAGCAGTCAATAACACACCACTGGACACCACAGCTGCAACAACTAACCGATTAATCAACAATTAAACGTGGCTATTTGTATTTTCTGGTTTAATGAATATCATTGAGATTGAGCACAATTTTGTAAACCGAACCACTAATCGATTTAATGAGAAAGTCATTGACAAAATAGTCATATTGCAATTTCAGTGTATTCCTGCACCACAGTGTTATATATAAATACATCTAAACCTCCGATCTAGATTTAACATTTCAATTCAAGTGACTTTAACTCAATACAAGCCGCTACAGGCTGTGGACTAGACAGGGCTAGAATAATAACCAGATTATCGATACATTTAAGAATGAGCTATACCATTTTACTTGAATTTCCCAATTCAAACCTCCCAGAGGGATCAATAAAGCTTCTATCTCTTTGTACATCTGTCTTAATGTTACTGCATCCATTGTCCTAAAGCAAATGTGTAATACCATTACAGCAGACAGCAGCAGAGATGACACATCTCTGGTCTCCTCTCTGTCGTTTCCAGGGGGCCCAGATCCTGGTGTTTCCAGAGGATGGTCTCCAGGGTTTCAACTTCAGCCGTTCATCCATCTCTGGCTACCTGGAAACCATTCCTGACCCCCAGCTGGAGAGCTGGAACCCCTGCACTGAGCCAGGCAGACATGTCAACACTGAGGTGCATCATCACACTCTCTGACCTCATATCACTGGTGCTGGAAGGAGTCTTCACCAGTTCAGCCAGTGAAGTCTGTGTGATCTCTAAGCAGATCCCATGCACGTGTGGTTGCTGGTTTCACAGGTTCTGCAGCAGCTGAGCTGCATGGCCCGACGCAACAAGCTCTACCTGGTGGCCAACATGGCCGACCTACAGCCGTGCCCCTTGAGCACCGACCCGTCCTCTTCCTGCCCACCTGATGGACGCTGGCAGTTCAACACCGACGTGGTTTTCAGGTGCTCAAGTAGATCCATAGACAAGTCTGACAAGTTGGCTTACAGATCATTTCCTTCATCGGCTACATGAGCGATCAATATCTTCTTCCACACAGTTCAGAAGGCCTGCTGGTGGCGCGCTACCATAAATACAACCTTTACTTTGAAAATGCATTTGACAAGCCGCCACAGCCTGAGATCATCACGTTTGATACACCTTTTGCAGGGAGGTTCGGCCTCCTGACCTGCTTTGACATCCTGTTCCTTGAGCCCACGGTTACACTACTAAACAGGGTAAAATAAATCAATGAAACACCAACGATTTCAAGTTCTTCACCCAACCTAACACTCACCTCCCTCTCAACCTGCTGCAGGGTGTGCGGCAGCTGATCTTCCCCACAGCCTGGATGAACCAGCTCCCCCTCCTGGATACGATCCAGATCCAGCGGGCGTTGAGTTTGGGTGCCAACGTCACCCTGCTGGCGGCCAACATCCGCAGCGACGCGCTGATCATGACAGGAAGTGGCATCTACACGCCCTTCTCTGCCACTTTCCACCACGCCCAGAGAGGAGACCCAGAGGAGGGTCGGCTGCTGGTGGCCAGGGTGCCCGTCTTAGAGAGTGAAAGCGGGGCCAGGCAGGAGGAGGCGGCCACGGAGCCCACGTCCTCCTCAGACTCTGGATACTGTCACAAAGAAAGCTGTCATCCTCCCGAAGCTGCTTTTTCACTCCCACCCTCCTCCGACACTTTCACCTCCTCCATGATGTATGACCCATTTACGTTTGTCCTCTTGAAGGAGACAGAGGACGAGCTGAGGGTGTGTGATGGCAGCTTTTGCTGTTACCTGCAGTACAAGCAGCTGCCTCACACACTCAGCAGTCCAGAGCTCTACGCACTAGGAGCCTTTGCCGGTACACACACTGTGAACGGACGCTACGCCCTGCAGGTACCAAAGACAGGACTTCTGGATTACGTATAACTGCAGAGTAAGACTCCCGTCTCATTCCTCACATCTCTGTTGCAGGTGTGTGCGCTCGTCCGCTGTGCGGGGACTGAAAACGCGTCCTGCGGACAGGAGGTGGAGGAGGCGCAGACCAAGATGGACTTCCTGTTGGAGGGGAAATTTGGGACCAGGCATGTGTATCCATCGGTTTTGTCCAGCAGACTGGTGCTGGAGCAGCCGGAGAGGGTGGAGGCGGCCGCGGACGGCAGAGTGAGCATCAAACACTCCAACATGAGCGGCGGCCTGGTCACGGCCTGTCTGTACGGACGCATGTACCACCTGGACGACGAGGGGACAGCCCTGGACTAGATGTGCAGTACGTCCAGGGGAAAATGTCAAAATTACACAAGACCACTGGGTGATGTGTGGCTGAGATGGCGGGTGGATTAAAAATAAACACTCATGTCCGAGACGAAAACCATGTCTGTTCGTACACACACTCCAATAAATCAAAAAGGAATATATTTAATCATTCAATACTTTATCTTTACAAACATTGCACCAAGTAGCGTTCATCCTCCGCCTTAAGGTTGCTTGTTCCTAAAAAGGCAATATTAATTCATTTCAATCTCTCCTTTACACACACACGCGCACACACACACACACACACAGTGTCAGCCACATTTCCCCTCGCCTCCTGTACAGTACACAGACATTGAGTAGTTACAGCATTGCAGGTTCAGAGTTCCTTGTCCAGCCAGGCTTCCTGGCAGAGGGCGAGCACCCTGCGCACCCAGGAATACGCCCCTTTGTTCCCTCTTTCCCGCTCGACTATACTGGCCTGTCAAAGAACAAACGGAAAGCTCAAAGTTACTAACAAAAAGCTTCTACTTGGTCATCAATCGTCTGACTCCTGGACCAATCCAACAGTGGGTGGGTCGTACATCCACCTGCTGTCAGACTCGGCTCCTGTAAAATCCAGTTTCCGCTCTAAGGATCCCGTAGCGACTTGCTCTCCTAGGGAGCTGAGAAGTGGTTCAAAAACAGTGGTGAAGTGTTACCAACATGACAGCCATCAACGGCCTGAAGAGGAGCTCTGGGTTTAAAAACCCAAAGATACAGCGGGGAGGAGAGTACGTGATGTCCTGGTCCCGTAAGATTGTCCCTCGGTTTGTTCTTGAGACTATAAAAAGCAGTCCTCTGAGCTTTACAGTGATACCGTCTGGAGAAACGTAGTGCGTGTTCGCCTTACTCTATTTCATGACAGGATTTCTCACCGCACTGGTCCGCACCTTAGGGAAGCAACAACGAGGGTTATTTTTAGATCTGAGGAGGTTCGCCTAAAAATATCTGCACACTGGCTCTATTTTCTCTCGTTTAATTCATTGTGAGTGAAGTGTTAAAGCTCCTGAGTGGCTGGCTAGCCTGCCAGTGTTGTGGGGCTCCGTCCTCAGTACGTCTCTGAGTCCGAGTCGTTCATCTCGTCGTCTGCAGAGACGGAGGACAGCGGGCGCTCCGGCCTGCAGTAGGAGGCGTGGTCGGGCCTCAGGGGGGGTGGCGTGTCGAAGGCCACGCCTTTGGAGATGTGGTTGTTGGTCGGGTGGTGGTTGATGATGGTCTGGGTCAGGGAGAGCGCCGGCAAAGCCGCTATGGTCACCATGGGGGAGGCCGGCATCATGGAGTTGAGGATGAGCGCCAGGCAGTCGGCGACGTCTCGGTTGGGAGCGCAGGACAGGGCCGGGGTGTAGCCTGCAGAAGGCGGATCGGTAACATGAAGAGTAAAACCAGGGAAAGATAAAAACCGCAATGTGAGAGCCAAACAAGAAACCTGACAGCTGACCGTTCTCATCCACCGCCAACACGCTGGCTCCTTTCCCCAGCAGCTCCTGGACCACCACGGTCAGTCCCTTCCTGGCTGCTACGTGCAGGGGCCTGCAGGAGGGCAGAGGGAGACGCACTGAGCATGGAGGGCCACCACCCTGCAGAGCTGAGAGGGCGTCTGCAGCCCCGGCACAGCCACCTACGTCTGCAGAGCAGCGTTGGTGCAGTTGATGAGGTTCCTGTCGCTGATCTTCTCCAGGATCAACAAGGCACTCGTCTCGTGGCCCTGGGAGCGGAGCAGAGCATAGCAGCGTCAAACAGAAGTGGCTCCACGTGTCTGATGACAACAGTAGTGTACAGCTGTCTTTTTAGAACCAATGGCAGCCACTCAAAACTGGAGCAATAAGGCAAGAAAAGGCAAGCAAATGAGTTGAGCCTGACTTATTCTGCTGGAACATTTTAGGATGCTTGTTTTGATCCACACTAACATAGAAAACAAGAGAGAGAAATCAAGAGAGACAGACATGACAGCAATGTGAAAAGACATTCTGCGTCTGCTTTATCCTGTTACCTTGCAGCACGCCAGATGTAACGCGGTGTTCCTCTGCGTGTCCTGTTGTGTCAGGTCAGCTTTCGCACTGCTCACCAACACCTCTGCAACACACCACGCGCTTTCCCGTCAGAGGGTGTAGAGGCCGGGTGCCAATGATGCTGACACCCATGTGTGTGTGTGTGCGTGTGCGTGTGCGGTGCGTGCACTGACCCACGGTGTTGGTCTGGCCATTGAGAGCAGCCATCATCAGTGGCGTCCTGCGGTGGTGCGCGTCCACCGCGTTGGCCTGGGCGCCGTGGCTCAGCAGCAGCGACACGCACTCCACGTGGTCGGAGAACGCTGCGGCGTGGAGCGGCGTCCTGCGCGGGCACAGACAGAGCCGCTGCTGAAAGCCCACTACTCTTTCAACAAAAAACCCCCCAAAAACCTGAGGTCACTGGCTCGGGTGCGTGCCCCTCACCTGCCCTTGGAGTCGGTAGTGTTGACGATTGCTGCTCCCAGGTAGTCGATCAGCATCTCAGCCACCCCCTCGTTATCGTTCATACTGAAACACACACACACAGACGTGGTCACATACTATTGATCACAGCTCCGAGCAGCTGCTGCCATAGACACGCTAGGTTCCTTACACAGCGCAGTGCAGCGGACTGAAAGAGTTGCCCTTGACCTTCTTGAACACCTCCTGGTCTAGCAGCACCTCCACACAGGTGTCATATCCTACAGAGGGGGGAACAGGTGTCAACACAGACTCCATCCAGAACCGGAAACCTTTGCGGTGTAATCTCAAAGTGTCCTGGCACCGTTGTAGCAGGCCCAGTGCAGCGGCGTGTAGCCCTGGTTGTCGGTGAGGTGAGTGTGAGGGTGCGGGGCGCTGCTGGGCGTGCCGGCCTGCAGCAGGGCGTCCAGGGCGCTCATTCGGCCGCACGCAGACGCCAGGTGGAGGGGAGAGCGGCCCCGCACGTCCCGGACGCACACGCTGGCCCCTCGCTGCAGGAGGGCCTCCACGCACTCCACCTGGCCCGTCACCGCCTGTGGGGGACGAGCACCGAGCAGAAAGCGTCAGGAGGAAGGAACGATAAAACAGCCCGGGCGTGAGAACAGGATGTGTGTGTGTGTGTGTGTGCGAGTGTGTCACCGCTCTGTGGAGCGCTGTTCTCCCCCAGCGGTCCTGGATCTCCACGCTGGCTCCCTGACTGAGCAGAGAGTACACACACTCTGTGTGTCCGTTCAGCACCCCCAGCATCAGAGGAGTCCTGGATACCAGATAAAACCTCATCGGTATTCAGGAAGTTTTTGCTGTCTCCATGAACAAACAAAAGAAATCAAAGAGAAAACTTGAACTAAAGCCACACACACACCCACACACACTCACTGTCCGTGGATGTCTTGGGCGTCCACATTAATGTGTTGATCGTTGTTGCTCAGGAGCAGGCGCAGGCACTCAGGGTGGCCATTCATAGCTGCGGCACACAACACGTGCAGAGACGCCAGTCAGAATCGCTCCCCATATGTGTGGCTGTCCACATGCATGTTGATCTGATACCTGCAGAATGTATGGCTGTCTTTTTGTGCGTGTAGTCACAGGTCATGGGCGAGGAGCCGTGGTGCAGCAGCAGCGCCACACACTCCTGGTGACCCCTGGAGCAGGCCAGGCTGAGGGGCGTCCGGCCCTCCGGGCTGCACACGTCCACCTCCAGCAGGGACGACAGGAGGACCTCCAAGGCTCCACAGTGGCCGTGGTACGCCTGGAGCCGTGTGGAACACGCTCACGTTTATTACCACAAACAGACAAACACACACACACACACACAGCCACGCACGCATGTCCACACACTCACCGCCAGGTGGAGCGGGCTGACGGGAGCCTGGCTCTCTGAGTCACCCAGCAGGTCTGTTGCTGATGTTTCCATTAACTGAAACAGATGGCGTACACATGTCTCATCTCACATCCAGGTCTGTAAGCATCATTTAGGTTGCACAGGCTCAAGCAACAGGCCACAGCTGGCTGGATGGCTAGCTGGATTACATAGTACTTTATTTGCTAATGTAAGATTGGGTATCCATTCAGATACCCAGCTGTCCTTACCCAGCCAAGAGTCACCCGCAAAATTTTGTTACATGTTTACATAATGACATAGCATAATGGCAATAAAGGATTCCTGATTCTAGATCTAACTGTTACATCCCCCAACTGCCCAGCAGAGGGAGCCATGCACAAAGAATCACTCATCGTGTCACCATAGAAGATTTCTCACCACATCAAGAGGCGTCTCGCTGGCCATCTGAAACAGAGCACACAGAGACACAAAGACAATGAGCGATCCACGTCACACACTCTCCGCTCTGCAGCAGTAGCGTGGCAGTACGCACCAGCTCCAGGCAGAGCGTGCGCCCGTAGGCCGAGGCGTAGTGCACCGCACTGTAGCCCTGTTTGTCCCTCACTCCTGGATCTGCATCGTTCCTCAGCAGGTATTCCACACACCTGGCCGGGACGTGGAGGAGGAGGTTAGGGAGAAGCTGCCACGGACGCAGGGATTCCTCACTCACTCTCACACCACTCACTTTCCATCGGTGTCGGCCGCGGCGGCGTAGTGCAGCGGGCTGCAGCCCCTCTGGTCCAGCTCGTTGATGCTGGCCCCGGAGCCCACCAAGGCAAACACACACTGGTAGTTACAGTTGGCTGATGCATAGTGTAGAGGAGTCCTGGGACGGTCACACAATCAGCGTAAGCCGTTACGGATGGTGATAAGGCGCTCACACTCTGATAAGACTGGCTCCGACGGCACAACCGGCTCACCTTCCAAAGTTGTCTTTCCTGTTAAAGTCGGCTCCGATGTTTAACAGCAGGTTCAGACACTCCAGATTCCTGGTTGGTGAGGCAGGGGTTTTTTTTGGTTTAGGGTGATCAGGAGGGGGAGAGGAACCACAAACACGGCTCCAGCGTGTTAAGATGAAATGGTAGTAAGAGCAGCGGTGACTCACCCGCCCGCAGCGGCAGCGTGCAGACAGGTCCTTCCAAAGTCATCAGCGGTGTCTATGTCAAACCCTGCGCACACGTGCAATCAGCATCTATTAGGATGTCAGCTCGCCCACTCTGCAGGCAGGAGGGGAGTCAGCGTGAACGTACCTGAGGACAGCAGCTTCCTGCAGCAGTCGGAGAAGCCGCTGAGAGCTGCCAGGTGTAGCGGGAACATCCCATGAATGCCTCTTCTAAGGAAAGAGAGGGCAAGTCGTCACAGAACCCAGGGCGGTTAGGGGCGTGTGTGTGTGTGTAAGGGTGAATTTTTTAATGTCAAAACACAGGCTTAGGGGATGCTGTGTGCCGAGTTCAATCATGTCCAGTCCCAGCGTGTGCGGCTCCCACTGTGAAGGCGCAGCGTGTATTGTGTGGGGAACAGAAGGCAGATGGTTAAATGTCAGTAGATACTAACTTGGCGGAGCTGGCACCGTGTTTGACGAGCGCTGTGATGATGAGCTCATGGCCACAACGGGCGGCGATGTGCAGGGCAGTGTTTCTGTTCTTGTCCTCGCAATCAATCTCCGCTCCTGCACACAGAACGCTCGAATACATCCAATGAATCCACATTACTGTACAGGTGGTGCCTGTACGCAGAAACCTGCCTCTCACCGTTCTGAATGAGGGCTTGCGAGCAGGAGAACCGTCCATGCGTAGCTGCCATGTGGAGCGGAGTCTTTCGATCCTTGCTCTGGACACATGGACAGAATTAGAAGAGGGTCTACATAACCACTCTATATATCAGTGTTTCAGTGTTGTATTGGTTGTAAGAACAGCGAGGGAATCAGTGTGGGAACGTGACTCAACTACCAGTGGAATACTGTAGTGACAGAGTGAGCAGAAGCCATCTGAGCCCCCCTCGTGGGCCACAGGCACACCCACACTCACATTATATGAGCAGCTTGCAGCCTCAGGGATCCCCCCACCCCTCCCTTCCTCTTCCATATGGCCCTGCATCTTGAGGCTTTGGGGACCCAATATCGGTTTCCATCTCTGCTATCAAAGTGTGAACAACACTGTCATCCCGAGTTTCCAAGCTAGATGCCGGGCAGCTTGTACTGCGGCATGTGACGTTTCTGCACTCAGACCTCGGCCGTGTTGACATCACACCGTTTCAGGTGTAGGTGTGAGTGTGTGTGTGTGTGTGTGTCTGCGTATGGACCCACCCGCATGTTGATGTGGGCTCCGTGGGCCAGCAACAGCTCCTGGCACAGCGCCCCCTGGCGTGAGGAGGATGCAAAGTGTAGGGCGGAAAAACCCCGCTCGTTCACCTGAGGCAAACGTTAACACATAATGAAAGCCGTGTACTGAGCACACACACACACACGCTCGCTCTGAGACAGAGGTGCACACACACACACACACCTGATTGACGTTGGCCCCTGCACCGATGAGCTCACTGACCACCACATCCTGGCCGTTGTAGCAGGCCAGATGGAGAGGCGTGTTGCCGTATGTGTTCACCTCGTTGACCTGTGAAGGGAGGGGAAATCCGTGTCAGACAGTCACGGCCTACGACAAGAGGCAGCCGACTGGCTGGTAGATGTGTGTGTCTGTACGGACGTGGACCCCCAGGCTCAGCAGGTAGTGCACGGTGCTGCTCATGCCGCTGGAGGCGGCTGCGTGCAGCGGGGTGTAGGCCTTCTTGTCCTTACAGTCCACCTCTGCTCCGCTGGCCACCAGCAGCTTCACCACCTCCAGGTGCCCTGCGACAGGGGAGGGAGGGAGGAGGGAGGCGGGGGAGAGGGAGGGGTGAGGCTGAGTTCAGCTGAGTCAGGACTCGCTCCCTCAGGGGGGATGTGTCTGCGTCAGAGAGCACGGTGCAGGACACACGGCCTCTCTCTAGCACTTTAACCTCACCCATGTAGGCCCCCCAGTGGATGGCTCTCCTGTCCTTCTTGTCAAAGGCATTGATGTTGGCCCCTCTGGACAGCAGCAGCTTCACCATCTGTCACACACACACACACACACACACCACAAGCTGAGTGAGCTGGACGTGGCTGCCTAGGCCGGCGTCTGCGGGCCGTGTGAGCCAGACCGACCTCCACGTGTCCGCTGAAGGCGGCGTGGTGCAACGCGGTGCGTCCGGCCCGGTCCGACACGTTGACGTTGCTGAGCAGCGGCACCAGGGCCTCGGCGCAGCGCACCGCCTTGTTGCTGGCCGCCACGTGCAGCGGCGTCTGCCAGTTCTTGTCCCGGGCGTTGACGTCGGCGCTGTGCTTCAGGAGCACCGCCACCGCATCCTGGAGGGGGGCAGAGCGAGAGCGAGAGCGGCTGAGCGCGGCCCGGGGCCAGCCGCCCTGTCCCCGCACGGCGTCCGCAGGGGGTGGGGCGTGGGCCCCCGCTGCAGGCCTGCGCTGTCCCCGGGCCTCGGCCCGAGGGGCAAAGTGAGGGGGTGGCGTCACTGCGGGCACGACACGCAGCCCAACGGTTTGAGAGAGTCTGAAGGTTTATCAGACACCAACAAACTGCATGTTATTCCATCCCTCTATGGTCAGACTGTACAAGTCTGTAAGCGTTGCCCCGGCAACGCCGAGTTCCTCTCCTGCCACTTAAGGTGCGAGACGTGCTACGGGGTGAGAGGGTTTCTAGAAATGAAAGATGCATTCATTGTTTCTCCGAGGGAACGCTCCCTCAGAATTGAATTGGTTTGATGAAAGAGAGGCATGAGAAGATGTAATAATCTAGTTGTTACCTCGTGTGAGTGTCACAGTGTCGCGCTAGTGCTTTTACCTCGCTGCAAGAGGCGACGGCTCGGTGCAGAGGAGTCAGCCACTTGTTGTCTTTGGCGTTCACTCTGGCTCCTGGGGGGAGAGGAGGAGAGAGCGGGAGGTGTCAGGGATACGTCAACCATGGAGAACTGTAAAAATGTCTCTTCCTGTGAGAGACACATCCAACATCTAGCAGAGATGTTGGATGTATTGGATGTATACTCCTGAAGAGTAGAGCAGACAAGTGGACAGTTTTACAGGCTTTTTCCAGGACTTACGGGAAAGGGGGTACTGTGGGCCGGCAGTGCCCGGAAGATATTAGCCTCCCGTGATCTACTTTGGTGCAGCCTGGGGGTTAAAATAGCCCTGAAGCTGCACCTGTCGCTCGGTCCTCACGTCACGGAGACACAGCGGCCGCACGCGCACACGCCCGTCCACGCTACGCCGCTGGTGTTGTGACAAGGCCGGCTCCACCTCCTGACGTGCTCAGCTGACATTACAGAAAGCTAAGCCGGCACAGGCCCTATCAGATGATTGATAAATCACCAGGGACGCTGACAGTCACAGAGCTGGGGGAGAGGGAGCTGTGAGATCTCACTGTGGCCTGAGAGGCCTGAGGCATCTGAAGAGTTAAAAACTGGGAACACCTTTGGGTGGGTGGCTATTAGGTGGAATTGGAGCCCAAGGGGTCTCTCCACAGACTGATATGGGGTGGACGAGCTAGCGGGAGTTCACCTGAGAGGATGAGCAGCTCAATGATCTCAGCATCCCCCAGGTAGGCTGCAGCGTGCAGGGGGGTCCTCTTCTCGTTGTCCTGAGAAAAACAAACAGAAGGAACATATTTCAGGACGTGCTTCATTTCTGTTTCCTGACACAGAGACTCAGCAGACACGGCCCGGAGGAGATCTATACACCTCACACGGCTGCAGACCACAAGAAACACGACACTAGGGCTGCAGGGGACAATGACATCCATTGTGTGTTCACTTGTGTTGTTCGCCCCGCTCCATCACTTCATCGCAGCTCCAGCCACACCCCCACCTCTCCCTCTCCCTCTCCCTTTCAGTGCAGGAGGCAGCAATCGCCAGAGTGGAGCCATAAACAAAGGCCATGTGACTGCAGCACAGGCCTGGGCCAGGGTTGCTGACTCCATGAAGACTCAGGTAGTGTCTGACCCCCCTCCCCATCTGGTCTCCCAACATAGGGAAAAATCGATGTAGCAGGCTATGAGGTGCGCTCCCTCTCAGACACTGCTCTGATGCTAATGATGCTAATGACGTCACCACCTTTGCATCAATGCAACGTGCTGAATCTATGTTAGTGCATTCCTGCATTTTTGTGATAGATCCATGCTGCCCACTTTCCCACATGAATCAATAATGACTTTGTGTAACTTTTGTTTTATTATTATTGACATTTATCATTGTTTTTTTTTACGTTTAACTTATTTTTACTTATATATACTGTAAATATTCAGTGTAGACCGTTGTCTATTGTTGTGTATTGAGAATGTGATGTTCCTTTGTGTGACTTTGCCTCCTTGACAGAACAATTTCCTTTCAGAGGTAAATTAAGCACTCATCCTCATCTATCTTGCCTTTAAATCATGGGCTGAAAGCTTTCCTCTTTGAGGGTCTGTCAGCCATTGCATCTTTCTGTGGTTCATAATGTTCTCTTCCTCAGTTCATCCAACGCAAAACACTACAATATCATCTTCATGTCTGCGCCGCGGCCTTGGCTCCTATCTGTCATAGCTACTGTCTACTTCAATAAGATTAACATGAAATAACTAACTCCCATCTTCACTTCACATTGTATGTATTGGACATTATCATTATTATTATTATTATTATTACAATGCTAATCAGAAGACAGACATTTATATACTACTTTTCAGATTGCAGGTTGTACACATTTGGACATATTGCTGCATGTAGGTTGGAGGGAGGTGATTTTGGACACAGCCTCAGTGTGATTGACCCACTGACTGTAGATCCACAGGAGCTCAGAGAGACGAGTGAAAAGCAGCGCTGGTGTCTGGGAGGAAATGCATTCAGAAGGGACTGATCAGGGAAACCCAGAGAGAAGAAAGGAGGGGGATATCAGGTGAAGGTGGCGACCTCTCAGCACAGGGCAGAGTGGTGTTATGAGCGGTTCATGCGCTCTGGTCTGCCTGACAGACATACAAGATGGAGGGGCAGCTGCCAGGAGGCACTTTCAGGCGGCTGACTGATCGACAGGAACCCAGATCGATCACTGCCTGCAGGCTGACGGCTGCTCTGCTCAATGTTTTCTCATATATCACAGTGTGTGTCTGCGTGTGTGTGTGTGTGTGTGTATGTGTGAAGCCACAGTGTCAGAGCCTGATGCCCGACATGATCAGAAAACGAAGGAGTGAGAAATACCAGAATGTTGACATCTTCTTTCTTGAATATTAGGGAGCGAACCTCATCCGGGTCCACGTTGAAGATGGCTTTCAACAGTGACGGCTGCAAAAAAACAACAACGAGTTAACGATGATGCTGCAAACCTTTGCATAGCTGATTTGCAAGGCAGTCACTTTCTGTGCTGAGGGCTGCCCTCTCAGCGAGAGTCGGGAGTGACCGACGCGTATGACTCCATAAAACCCGGAGCCGCGGGTCACAAATAGCAGTGCATCACACAGCCAGCATTGCCACAAGTGAAAGTCTGTGACAGGCCAAAGTGCTGCTCCAGGGCCAAGAAGTGATAGTAAACAACCCGTCCAAGATAAGATAACACTTACATATGTGAAGTATGTCTTGTACTTATACGTGGTGCGTGTACACTCTTAGTTATCCCCACAGGGGTAAGGGGGAGGTTTCAACACACCCTGGTACAACTCCATGAGGTACGTGTGCGGCTTTAGGTGTGTGGGTGTGCAGACGTAAAGATCTGGCGCGATCCGTAACCAGTGAACACGGAGTCCATTCATGTTAAAGGTTAAGGGAAGTTACACGGTTTTAAGATCATCATTCAGGTGCGGTGAAATCAAAATGCAGCCGTCACGTGATGTTTTTACCGTTTGGCCGTTTGTATGACTCAAAGAAAACAAACCTGTTCACCACAGGCCGAGTCTTTTCTCCTGAGTCATGTTGCACAAAACACTTCCGAAGCTTTAACGTGATGATGTCAACTTTTAGCCGCACGGCTGATTTTGGTGTTTTAGTTGCTAAATAAGAAGCAAAATCCAGATTTGCTAGTTACATTGGCCATTATTTAAAACTATTTGTTATTTACTGTATATCAAATGATCTGCGGTTACACACATATGTAAGTGATGCTGTTGTTCATGACGAGATGAAGGCGAGGTGACATAACGATGACGCTGATTAAGGCTGATTTGGATGAGTTGAGCCGACTTAACTCTGAAGAGTCCTTCTTAATTAAAGTGTATTGTCATGCTGTAAGTTCACTCCTGAGGCGGTTTTGGACATTTCTGGGACATTTTGTTCAGCAAGGCTTCCTGAATTATCTCATACCGTTTTACTGGTTTGATACCAGACGGCTTTTACTGGCTTTTACGGACGACTCATGACTATTTCCATACTCTATGTTAATGGCTGCTTCTTCTCTACTTTCTCCACTGACCTGTGCTTTGGGCAGGTTTGTGTTAGACTTGTGCAATGACAATAAAGCATTGAGTCCTGAACAAGTGCAGTGATGTGGACATGCTCTTTGAGTCCCTGTTTTGCCGATCCTTCTCTCATTTCGCCCCAACTAAAAATAAGTGGGGCTGTCAGGCCTGTGGCCGCCTATCTCCGTCCTATTACCCTGATGACCACTGCAACCAGAAGTGAGACGCAGACTAAGACTACCAAGTCACTGGAGCCAGCTTTCCAATTTCCCTGTGTACACTTCAAAGAGCATCTTGCATTGGATGTTTAGCCTTATTACCACGGCTCAATGCAGGGCTTGCCCTCTCCCCTGGGTTCACTGGAGACTACAAAGGCCGAGGATTTGCAGATAATCTATACAAACCTGCAGTCAGCTCATATAGCAAGGCTGTGCTGGTGACTATACTGGTCCTATATTTAGCCTAGGCTGGCAAATGTTGGCATTGTATTGCCGTGCAAAGGGACGTGTAAGTATGTAGGTTCAAACTTCAGACCAGGTGTGAGAGGAGCATGATTCTCAGACGAAAATAAAAACCCTGTAGAAACGTCAAAACGTCTGCCTGAACGTCTCGGATTCAGCAAACAAGGAGCAAGGAGTGGAGAACCAAAGAGAAGGACCGGTCTCTCACCTTGTCCTCCTGAGCTCCAGCTCTCCGAGAGGCGTGATGGGACCTGCGGTCTGGGGACGATTTGGGCCGAGGAGGTGGGGGCGAAGACGAGGGCTCATCCTCCTCCACCTCCTCCAGCACCACGATGCACACACGACTGGCCCGCTCCGACCGCATCGGGAAGACACGCTCTCACATACGCTCGCGCTGACACGATCGCGCTCTCACGCACGCATGCTGCAACAACGCAGCCTTTCCTCTTACATACGTGCGCGACTCAGGAGCACAGAGGTCAGCAATAACTCCCATAAGCCCAGAGGTTTCCCGGCGAGCACAGACCGTTCATCTTCATGTAAAATCCACTGTGGAATCCGGCTCCGTCCTCTATGTGTGAGTGTTGCTTTGCAGCATGTCTCCTCTCCTCCTCCTCCTCCTCCTCCTCTTCCTTCTCCTTTCCTCCTCTCTCTTCCTAACCCACACGCGCTATCTAGGAGCAGTCGGAGGCAGCAGGGAATTCCTCTGCGTAATGGTGGCAGCAGGCGGCATGCGGCAGCACACAGGAAGCTACAGATCCTCACTGCTGTACTGCAGACACACACGTCAGATGCAAACACACACGCACACACACGCAGAGACCCTGTGATTAAGCACGGACGGGGGCCATAGCAGCCAATGTATGTGTGGGCATGCGTCGCTCAGTCCAGGCAGACTGCTGAAGCCAGCTCTTTCATAAGGAGAGAGAGAGAGAGAGATGAGGGGGAGGGGGAAACAGAGGGAGGGAGAGAGAAAGAGAAAGAGAAAGGGGAGGGGAGTAGGAATGAAAAGGGTGAGGGAAATAATACATGTAGGCAGGTACCTACTGTGGAGCACAACAAAACACAAAGGAGGGCAAAGATGAATGGAGATGGAGCGGAAGGTGACTGGGCGGGCGAGTCCTCTGGTTACAGAGTATGAAATGTAAATGTCAAAAAAAAAAGAAAAAAAAAAGTCAAGATGAACTTGATTCAAGTGTCCAGAGAGAAATCCAGGTTAATCCGGTGGGAAAAGTGCTCCGGGGGAGAACGGTGGTGCAGCAGTATTGATTTCCTGCTCCTGAAAGCCTTCAGCGTCCAATACCATGTTGTCAGCAGGAGCTTCCACGCAGCATACGTGCATCTGTGTCTCCAGTTATTTATCACAGTAGACTTCATCTGCATCGTGCTTTTCAAAACAAAGCAACAAAGTGCTTTACCTAGGTCAGTTCAATCAAAAAATGGGTAAAAAGACTCAGAAAAGACTAGATTCCGGTAAAATAAGGATGAGCTTGAGCAGGCTCTTTAAATGGGTTTTTAGGCTACAGCATTTCCATATTTGTGAAATCTGTCACTGTGTGCAGATAATGTAATGCGAGATGAATAATTTGTGAAAAAAATTAGGCCTCTGTCTCTTTTCAGTGCCTTGAAATCCACTTACAGGATCTACAGTTCCCAGACAAAACCAACCAATCAGGGTGAGGAGGAGTGTCTCGGCAGTGTCGATCAGAGTTCACGCCACTTTCAGTTTTCAGTTTCAGTTTTCCCTCTTCGTTTCCTCTACCGGAGGATCTCAGGCTGAAGATCTAAAAGATATTCAGGGGCCGCAAAAGGCCTCAAAAGTGATCAATAATAATAATAATCTTAGAATCAATCCTGGAACGGTAGCCAAAGCAGCAAAGCCAATACGGGTGTTATGCGATTATGACTCGAAACTGATTTGGTTCAATGGATCTGATAATAATCCACTTTACAAAATGTTCTGATCTCTGTTGTTGTACGTGATGAAGTACTGGCGAGAGGCGAGGGACGGTGGAAACTGAAACCATGTGCACGGCAGTGTTGTGCAAAGTAAGATTTTAGTGGTCTCCATCATCATAAAGTTGGTGCAGAAAATAGAAGTGGCTTTTCCTTATAACACGAGAGAGAAGAAGGAGAGAAAATGGAGACCAGATCGGTTTGTGCGTGTGTGTGTGTGCATGCACACGCTTGCGTGTGTTTTTGTGTGTGTGTGTATTCCAGTATCCTCTTTGGTGTATCGGTGGCACAGCTTCAAAAGTCCCCATCCCCTCATTATGAAACTGGAACAAACTGGCTTTGCCAGAGAATGTGAGGGTAGCTAACAAGACCAGTCTGTGCGTGCATGTCTGTCTCTCTCTCTCTCTCTCTTGCTCTCCCTCCGTCTCAGTCTGTGTGTGTGTGTGTGTGTGTGTCAGTCTAACTTCATATTCAACACAGATCCTAAAAAGAGCAAAGTTGCCAAGCCGCACAACCCCATTAACTCTGAGGGAGGGACAGAGCGAGGGGATGGCGACTCAGTAGCAGGGATTCAGTGGGATGGAGCATTGAATTTTACGTCTAATGGACTTACCATTTATAAACTTAATATGAAACCCAGCCCCTGAATCAGTTTTTAGACTCCTTAAAGAACAGTTTATGTTGCTTTTTGCACGCACAAACAAAGAAAGATGTTTAGGGGGGGAAAAATGCACAAACAAACAAGTGATGTTCCACTTTCTAGCCTCAGGATCTCGGGAGCGTAGCCCTCAGTTATTTACAGAGCACATTTGTTCGCTTTTCCCGAACACAAATGAGCCTTTTCCTCATGTGACTTTGTCTGTGCATACAGGTGCAATCAGCAGAAGAGTCAAAAGCATGGTCCCGGCCGAGGACAACCTAGACTCGGACGGGCATTTGTAAACACGAGCACACTTTGTGCAGTGTCGGTGCGGGGCTTTCATAAGCTTAAATGATGCATTTGTGCTGAGCTGGTGCTGCAGCAGCAGCAGCAGCAGCAGGGGGAACATGTCCAGAACCCGATCTCGCAGCAACAACAAGAGCCACACCGGCGCAAACACCCGCAATAGAGATTCCGACGCGAGCAGCCAACGTGACGCTGCGCATGTGTGAGGGAAAGTATGCGGCGACCTCTGCTCCGACCCCGCCGCAGGATGCACCGTGTGAAACGTAATCCCGGGCCTGAAATACAAAGGCCAGCACGTGTCGGGGTGTGTGTGCTGCAGCACATACGCCACGCAGAATGGCACGCAATGTGTAAACCACCACCGATGCACTCTCACTCCCGAGTGGTGGGTGTCTGGACCTGTATCACTATAACACATCCTGCCATGACGCGGTCCATCCATCATCTTACCCGCTTTGCACCTTAATGGTGTCTGATGGGGAGTATCTCCGGCTCACGTTGGGTGAAGACGGAGAATACACCCTGGACAACTGGGGGGGGGGCGATTAGGTCAAGTCAAACCTAAATGTGCAAGCTCCTGAATTGTGGAGGCAACTCTTGAATGAGATATGCAGACTGTTTCATCCATCTTCAGTGAAACTATAAAAACAGCAAAGGACAAGTGAACAGCTGGCAACATGGCAATTCAGTGGTAGGCGCTGTCGCCTCAGACCAAGCAGGTCACTGGTTTGAGGGCTTAATAGGTCAGGGGCACTTCCTGAGCAGAGTGTGACTGTTCTACCCGTTTCTATGTGGGTTTGGTCAGTCCCACAGTTCAAAAACATTTAGGTCGATTGGGGACGCTAAATTGCCTCTGGGCGTCTGCGTGTGTGAGTGAGAGTGAATGCTCTGTGTGCACTTTGATGGACCTGGAGACCCGGCACAGTAATGGAATGATGAATGTTTAGTGTGTTTTTATGGTATGTGATCAGCTGGTACATTAACTCGACTTCCTGGCAGATGCACAATCTTAAGCCAGGAACACACGCCTAAAGCGGTCGCTCTGTACACTGTAGGTACAAACAAGACGTTCTGAGGCTCCTATTGAGGCAGCTTAAGGCAGCTTATTGTCCGTGTATACATTATGGACGGACACATCTGGAAAAAAAAGCAGCAAAAACCCTCTTGACCTTTTTTTAATGCAGTGTGTTGTCATAAATCCCTCAACCATCTCTCCCCTCCATGCAGGACCCCTCTGCTCTCTCTACTTAGTGGAACGATGCCCCCTAGAGGATGAACAGGAACCCTTTCCAAGGGTGACACTATGAACTCCTGTCCCCAGTCCTGCCCCTCTTAGTTGTGTCTATTTTGGTCCATTTTCGTCTATCGGCCAGCGCCACAGAGAACAATAGAGAATAGAGAGGGGGGGATCTAATCACACAGACACACTTCCGTTTGCTGCTCGGAAGACTGGTCAGACCATGACAGACCATCGTGCTGCACAATCAGTGACCCACTTTGACTGAGGTCAGTGAGCTCAGAAATACCGGACAGAGACTTAGGAAATCATATCTAACTCTGACCCTTTGGCCTAGGTTATGAGCCAGCACAAAATGGAATTGCTGCTTCATCTTCTATAACTATGTCCATCTATCTATTACTCTAACACCAGAGGTCTCCAGTTCATCCATCAGAAGACACACACATTTCACTCTCTCCGTACAAGCCTAGGAGTGATCTCTCAATCAGACTAAACCATGCATGTTTCGGGATGTGGGAAGAAACTGCAGCACCTCAAGAAAACCGAAGTGGGAAAAGATGCAAACTTTATGAAGAAAGGCCCCAGAACATTCTGAGATGTGGGACTAACCACTGACCCACTATTCAATAAAAAGCCTCCATAGCTCCCTCTGTCCATGGCAAGTGTTTTTATTGTTCCTGCTGTGTTTCTATTCCTTCATGTCATGTTAATTGTTTATTCTATTATTCTGTTTTTTTGTTTGTTTGTTTCTTTATTATTTTTAAAGCCCTAGCCTAGGACAAGGACTGCAAACTGGCAAATGGGCTTGAAGTCCTCTATATATTGCATCAGTTGCCTTGTCTCTAACACTGATATGGATTGCTATTACTAAATAAATCAATAAAATAAATGAAGTCAGAGCTTAATGATGCAGTCATCTCAGAACCCCTTAAGTGCTCTGCTGGACCTTCTGCATGGACCTGCCCATTACCTGCTTCTACCACTGTCCTCGGTACATATAATTCTATTCCAACCCAACTAAATCCAATCCATCCGGTCAGGCTTGGTACTGCCCCAGGTTTCTGACCATTACAGGCAGTTTTTCCCTGCTTGTTCATAAGTTTGATGTGTTGGCCTGTTTTATGTCAAGTGTCCTGAAATTACATTGTTATAATGTGGCACTTTACATAAAATAACACTGGATTTAAACCCCATAGCTGAGTTAACTGCTTCTAGCCTCCTTCTCATCTTGTCACCTGACGCCTTCAGTGTCTATTGTGATCTCAGCCACAGCTGGAGACCTGGTCCCAGCAGCACCTGCTTCTTAAATCTGACAACACTTTGTCCTCTCCAGCAACAGGTGAGCGACCACAGTGAAAAAAAACCCAGAGGAAATGTTGAGGGGGATCAGAACCAAGACAGCTGGCAAAACAACAACCACCACCCCCCCCCCTCCTCCTCCTCCTCCCTCTCCCTCTCCTCCTCCTCCTCTCTTCCCTTTACCCCTCGACCCGAAAATCCCACTTATGCCAGCTAATTCAGAAACACGCAATCTGAATCAGACTCTCGCTTACTTTACTCAGCTAATCCGTCCCTGGTATGGAGTTAATGCTACTATTGCATGACTTGAATGTGCTGGTATGAGAGTTAGCCTCCCTGTTAGCTCTCCAGCTGTGTTCACCAGTCCATCACCAGGGAGGGAGCAACAGTGGGAAAACAGCGGGGGAAAGCCACATCAACACTGACTCAATTGGTCAGAAAAGTGACCGTTTAAGTCCGCTAAAATCACCAAAGTCGACAGGTGTTGTGGTGCTGGCATTGTGACTGGGTTTACTTGTTTTCTGGGGACTGGATTCAGCGCTAGCCACCTAGCTTTAACATGTCCGTTGACTTAACGGTAGAGACGAAACCAGGCGACTCAACTTGGCAACTACACATTCACGTTTCCAAATTTCAGTCACAAGACTGGCACAAGTGGCCACGAATGCATTTGTAAGTGAAGTTAAGCAATGCCGAAAATCGATCTATTTCACACAAAACACGTCAACAGGTAACGTTTGAAAAGACATAAAAGTGACGCCGATGCGGTAAATAAATGTGGATATCGTTACCTGGTCTTGTATCTTCAACACAGCCATATTCCTCTTGTAGAACCAAAAGGAGGCAGTAACTCGGAGAGGAGTTACTATAAATTAACCGGGGGAAGGTGGTGGTGGTGGTGGTGGTGGAGGGGGGCTGGATGAGTCCGAGGAGCGGAGTCTCCTTCTTCCTTCCTGCCAGGAACACAGTCATGAATGACAACACGGGCAAGCTGGAGGAAAGGCACCGAGGTCACTATAGTTCAACTATATATATATGTATATATCCTATGCTGCATATCGTGTCAAAAAAGGAATTATATATATATGCATTTCGACTTCTGAAAATTCAGCAAAAATGGGCAAATCTGAAAAGAGACCGAGAGTGACGTAATAATACGAATGTGACGTTGGCATGTTGCCCCGCCCCAACTCAAATATATTTTCTGCATTGTTACCGATAAAAAAAAATATTGTGTAACCCAATGTAAAATGCTAAGTGGACACGAGTAAATAAGGTGTGACAACAAGTGCATTACATTGTGATTGTTCTGTATTAAACATTAGATTAAAGGTCATGGCCATGACTTAATAATGACTTGATCGTGTGTGGTAACAACAGGTCCAAGGTGATTCAAGGGTGATGACAGCATAATTGAAAGTTTAATGATTCATTCTAAATGATTTGCCAATATTTGCAACTTTATCCTCCCAACAGTTCACAGTTTAACTGTAGGTCTGCCGGTCTTAAGGGGAACCTCACAGTACAATGTACACTATAGGATATTACTCATAAAGTCTCTCACACAAAGGGAAGTAACATGAAACATAAACACAAAATGATTTGAAACTGCAGTTTCATGTAAGTTATTCCTCCTGTAAAGAGAGAACTAAGGTGCTATTGAACCCTTAGTGGAAGTTGCTGCAGCTCATCAGCTTTTTTTATGCTTTCATAACATAGAGACATCATTTTAGATGATTCCATGACCTTTGACCTGCTGTTTCAGTTAAAAATTATCTCAAAACTCTTGCCCACACACACCAAATTTTCCTCTCAATGTGTGGCTTTGAAGGTGTTGGGCTAAACTCTCTGTTGATTCCAAGTTTCTAACACAAATACAGCCTTTACCCCCGCATTTGCTTGCACATGTGCTTGTATCCCCAATTTGTGCATGTCATCGAATATCTTTCCACAGGCAATGGATAACTGCATTGATTTATTTCTATTTACACTTGAGGACAGTGCCACATGTTTTCTGCAAGCTTTTTTTTCTCTTTGCACTATCCTTTACAGGGAAGATGTGTGGTTCTTCTTACAATCCATCTTGTTCTGCTTGTATAGTTGCTTGTCCATCTGAGTGGTTTCCATTTGCTCCTCTTTAATATGCAGCTGCACAGTGTTCGATATCTCAGGACGACTTACTGTGGATGAAAGTGAAAAAGCTGTTTGGTTGCATAATGCTGCATCGCAGGTAGTCACATTGGCCTGATCATATCCTGAGAGGAAGGACAGACAAATATATTTAATTACTGATAGACTGGTAAATACGTGGATTACAAACATTCTTTGCTGTACTACTTCAAACTATATGTTGTTATCTCCTCTGGGAGCTCTGGGAGATGAAGTGGGGACAAGCAAAATAAAATTTAGCTGGGAACGGAAGGAAGGGGGCACAGGAGTCAAGCAACAGCAAAAACAGAAAAATTGAGCCCTGCACATTACTTTGGCCCACATGTCACTACACTAGATATTGAAACATGTCCGTCAAAGTGGTCTTACCATTTTTACCACTTATTGACACAGCACAACATTGCTGTGCTTTTTTTCCTAGTCAAATATATTTATTTTTAATTGTGTGTGAACTGATGCTGTAGTTTTGCCTTCTTAGGGTTCATGTACTGTGTTGCCACAGTCAATTTGATCAGCAAGGTTAGCGAAATAGACAAAGGCAAAGTAAGCAAAGTAACTAAAAGTGCTGATCAGCACTCTGGCCTGCAGACATAAAGATGATGATACATATTTGATGATTATTCACATGATCTGGAGAATTTGAGTGTTGGACTCAATGAAAACACAGGTCAACCAGCTCAGCTTTATTTTATCAAACGTAAACATAGACATGAAATCTGGAAGATTTGTTTTGCTTGAAACTTTAAGAATCTTGTTAAGCATTTAAAGTAAATTTTGTTGGATCTGATTAGTAAAATGCAATGAAATAAACAGATTCCCTCTTTGACCTGCTTTCACAAAGTCATTGCTCCAGACTCACAAACCAGATTTTAACAGTGTCAAATGGAACAGTTGAAAAATGAAAGAATGATAATTAGTATAATGATACACATGGTGATTATATGTTCCTTCCAACACCTTTGCATACTTTGAAAAGAGCTATTATTCTTATTTACCCCCCCACTCCCCACCCCCCAATTCCCAAAGGCCAAGTCAGTTTAATCTGTCACCAGCAGGGATGTCACAATGACCGGCATAAACAATAAAAGCGGTATAATTCCTGTTGGTGAAGGGTTATCATCTATATTTCGATCACCACTGTAGGTGCTGCAGTTCAAAAAAACCAGTTTGCATAACCTTTGCCTTTACCAACACCTGACGGCAAACATGCATTCTCCGCTCCCCAGCCCCACACGGTCACACTGACTTTCTGTGCTGAAATCTTCAGATTAGACATCAAGCTGAAGTATGGAAACATCCTTTCAGTGAAACTGTGTGTGTAGGTGTGTAGGTGTGTGTTGGTGTCAGGATCAGTGAACGACAGCATTCTTTTGTACCAGTCCAGTTTCACTCTGATCTTCTTCACGTTCTTTGGCATTTCTTTTACCTTAAGATGTCCTGTTGGTGACCTGACAAAGTATTCACCTTCATAGAGCTGAATTGTCCATAATCCAGAGTTTATGACTTCACTGTCTCCCTTCCTGTCAACATGCTCTGCTAGCACACCTGCTGACCACCATATATTATCTCCAACCTCAACATCCCAGCTGTGAGTCCCTGACTTGAAGCCCTCAGAGCCCAGGACAGAGAACCATCCATTGAACCTCTCTGGATTGTGAGGAAGCTGTTTCCTCTCTCCTCTTTTCACGGAGGTCAGATCTTCAGACAGGACCAGCCCTGGAGGAGCAGTGTTGGGGTCCAGAATGACAGGACTGTAGGAGACCACCTGTTCCATCTTGTTCCAGATGTTGAAGGCCACGTTGCCCAGGTGTTTGGCCTGGTCTATCAGAGCTCCTGAGGGCAGCTTCAGATCTTCCAGCAGGGGGCACTGCTGGACCCTGGCTGCTGCAGCCTTGTAGCTGTTCAGAAATGAGAGGTCTTCAGCTTTCAGCTCCTCCTCTGTTGCTCTAACTGTGTCTGAAAGAGCTTCCACCTCTCTGCTCAGAGCCTCCAGCTTCTCCTTCATCGTCTGACTCTTCTGCTCCTCTTCCTCCCTCAGTGCAGCCAGCCTTGTCTCCTCTTCCTCTGTGAGAAACTGATGGAACTTCTTAAACTGATCCTGGATCTGCCGCTCTGTGCTCTGGGCCTGGTTCTTTATGTGTTGTGCTGTGCGTTCAAATTCCACTTTCACTCCGAGAAGAACTCTCAGCTTGTCCTGTACGGGCTCCAGAGCTGCCTTGAGTTCTTTCTTGTGACGTCGCGCAGCTTCATCGATGGGTCTGAAGCTGTGATTGGTGTGTTGTTCCGAATCCCTACAGACTAAACACATGGGTTGCAGGTGGTCCTGACAGAAGAGTCGGAGTCTTTCAGAGTGCAGACTGCAGAGATCTGCAGAACTTCTCTCTCCTGTGGAACGAGGCTTGTTCTGTAAAAAGGCTTCACACAGATTCCTCAACACCAGGTTTAGAGGTGGTTGTTGTTTTGAAGATCTTCTCTTACAAACAGGACATTCCTGTGATGGGTTTGTTTTCCACCAGCTCTCGATGCAGTCTTTGCAGAAGCTGTGGCTGCAGGACAGAATGACAGGATCTGTGAAGATGTCCTGACAGACTGGACACTGGAGCTCTTCCTCTGCCATGGAAGACATTTTGTCCCCGACTTAATCTGAAAACAGACAGAAAGTTGAGTCAGTCATGTCTCCGCTCCCTCCTCTTCCTCACAGCGTTCAGTCAAACTCACCTTCCGCGTGTGCGGTGCTGCTTTTTCCACTTCCTCCTGCTCCGACTGAACTCACTCCCAAGTTACTTGGTCTGAATGTGAATGTGATCGAACGTCTGATCAAATGTCGTGATCGAACGACTTGTATTTAGTCTGAGCTGCTCAGAAATAAAGACCACAATTTCCTGGTGTGACTGAAGTGAATCAAGTGACTTCTGAGCTTTTACTGCTATTTTGATGTGTTGATACAGAGATAAGAGAGAGATGTTTCATTCCAAAGTGCAGCTTTATTAATTTATTCCTTTCAAGTCACCCTCTCTGCCTGAAAAGGCTTGGCTTGGAAAGTTTTCAATGGCCAGAGTTCATCATGAAGTCTCTCTAACTGTCATATCATGATTATTATCATGAAATTCATGATTCACAATAATTCCGGTTCCAGTTCATTTTGACAGACCAATGGCGTTTGTTGTGTGTCAGATAATTCCATAAGTTGATTTTACTCGAGAGGAGAGTTTATTGTTACAAATATTCCTGAGCCTTTTGGATTTGCAAGGAGGACTCCAATCTGATATACACAGGCGTATGGTCAGGGTACTGCAGGTGGCATAAGCTTTTGTGGAAAAGAAAGGAAGATGGGAAAACCAGGTTGTAACAGAGAACTGGGAATGCAAAGATAATGAGAAAGATAAAGAATATAAAGTAAAAGTTGTGTCTTCACCCCTGTGTGTACTCCTGCAGCCTCCCATGGTTAAGAAACTGGATAAATGGACAACTGGAAGGAACAAGGTGTGTTAAATCTGCCTGTGCTCTGTGATACATTGTTAAAGTCTTTTTGGTGAAGTCCTCTTTGATAGGTGGAAAAAACCTTTGGACATTGCTGTTAATGAGCAGGTGTTATTACAGAGATTATATATCTGTATGTCCTATTACACATCACACATTGTAAACTCATAGCAATACTCATAGCTCTGTTTCACTCACCACTGTTAGCCTCAACAGGGCTGCAGTGAATCAGTGTAAACAAAAGCTGAAACTAACAGCAAAATTAAATTAAGTACGGTCTCAGTGAGAGGCCTGGACATACAAAACAGACATAAACACAAATAGATATCCAAATAAATGATTTCACAATGACAGCTTCAAGTGTATTGGGAAGGCATCAGTGCATCACTTCAAGATGTTTCAATGAAGTTAAGGAATGCAACTGTTCGATTCAATTTATCAAATACATTCACTGTGAATGAGAGATATAGGTAAGGTTGAAGTGATCCAGCGACCTGACATTGTAAGCACTGATGGAGTGGTAGAAACACATTATAGCTGACAAACCCTGAAAAGTAGTTGCACCCATGCAGCAGCGCTGTCTTGTGATTTTGACTCTTGAGGAGGTGTGGGCTTGGCTTTGATGGCCATGTCCAGCAGAGAGCAGTGTTGCCCATTCTCCTGTTTCTGATGGGAAAAACCACTACAGTAGTACACCATCGCTTCAGCAATGACACCATTTATGCAAAAAGAAGAAGAAGGAGAAGAAGCAGAGGGAGAAGATAGCTAGATGCAGTGTAAGGCAAGGACCATGTTGATATGCTGCCTCCTGTGCTAGTACTCTGGTATTTTAATTAAAAATGTTATGCCCAAGTTTTTAATTCTTAGTGGGATGAGTGTCGTATGAACGAGTATTCTTTGTTGTCACATCACTATGAAGAAGAAAAATGCAGTCTTTGTTTTTTTGTGTGGATTAGGTTCTGGCAAGACATCTATGATTTTAGCTCATTTTGACATGCCAGTCATACTTTGTTGTGTTGCTTGTTCTGGGCTCTTTTTATTGGGCAGTGTCTTGAGATAATGCTGTCATAAATGCCACGTATTTAAGAAGATCATTTATTGTTAGACAGAAGACCATCCACTGGAATGGTCAAGGCCTTTTTTGGTTATACTAGGAGAAAATCTAATAATCTGATACACACAGGCTGGAGCTTCTGTGGAAATGAGAGAAGAAGAAAAACTGTTTTAACAGAGGAGTGGAAATAGAACTGTGCTGTTCCCATCTCGAGAAGAAAAACTCCCGGAAGTGAGATTTGTGTACTATAAAACAATTATTAATCTAGATAAGGGTGTTTCACAACAAGAAGGTTCTGGGTTTGACTACAAGGTTGGACAGAGAGATTTCCTGTGTGGAGATTGAATTTTCTCTCCATGCCTGTGCAGGTTTTCTCCAGGTGCATCGCCAAGTCCAAAACCAACTATGTTGAGGCAAGTTGTTGGAGTTTTGGGAAGAGAAAGAAATCATTTAAAAATGTCAATATGATTACTGGTGTTTGTTTGATTTTCCAAAAAAAAAAGTTACTGCAATTAAAACATTTCCACAGTGAAACAATTTTAGATAGAAGAGATACAAATTGAATCCACTCACATTTTGATATGGTTTATTTAAAAATTGTCAGTATGATTTTTGCTCTTCACTTCTCTTCTGTTTAATTTACGGAAAAATCATTCATAACCTACTGCAATTATATCACCCCTAAACTCAATGACAATTATCACAATAAGCTACACAGTACATTGTAAATCTAATCTAACGTTCCATCTCTGTATCCCAAGTACAGTGTAAAGGTAAAGTTTAATTCAGTGATTAGCATGTTTTTTTTGTTTGTTTTTGTAATGCAGAGCTGTCTTAAAAATGTACCAAAAAAAAAACAAAACAGGTGTGGTTATGATGTCCTCATAATATATTGTCCCAGTCCTGTGGCTGAATGACCTCAGCCTCACCGATGGTGTTGATGGCTCCTGTCAGAGCAGTCATTGGCTCCTGCAAAAAGTAGAGCCTGGTTGTCTATTATTGCTGTGTGTTTTTTCACAGACTGATGTGATTTCAACTTTTCCTGATGACATAGGATACTACAATAAACAGACAACAACATGCAGAAGGTACACCAAAGTGTCCTGACTTTATCCATCAATAAGTGCTATCCTGGAAGAAGATATAGAAGACATATTTGCTGTGACGTGTCCTACCTCTTGCA
Source organism: Karalla daura (assembly GCA_029224185.1). Taxonomy (NCBI): domain Eukaryota; kingdom Metazoa; phylum Chordata; class Actinopteri; order Chaetodontiformes; family Leiognathidae; genus Karalla; species Karalla daura. The sequence goes on from CM055205.1 coordinate 11,268,728, forward strand.
AGCTGTTCTCCTCTTTTGGAGGTGAAATGAGAGCAGCAGGGACTGAAGACAGAGCTTGTCTCTGAGGGAAAGGATATCTCAGGCTTCGCCTCACACAGTGTGTGTAAGTTAAGTCACAGTCGTAGCCGTACGGACAGCAGTGGTAGCCATCCAGACAACATCTTCCCTACAATAACACATTTTATAAAAGAGTCAGGACAGAGCAGCACAAATACGCCACATCATAAACCAGAGTTATATGAGTCAGTAGATAAGAGGTGTTTGATCACAGTCATGTGTCTAAGTGGACTCAGCCAAGCAGGTCAACTCACAATAGCGTAAGGGCAGCAGAACCAGACACCTGTGGGGTGTCTGCAGCAGGTGGTGCGATCAGGACAGCCGTGGTAACTGTCACAACGCACAACTGTGCTCTTCTCCTGATTCAGGACCTCGATGGTTTCTGGCTCCTGCAGGTCAGAGGTAGGCAGCAGTGGGGTGCTGGGTTTCTTTGCAGCCTCCTTCTTCACCATGGGTATGCTGATCCATGGCTCGTCTGCTTTCACGCAACTCTGGCTCACCAGGTCACAGCGGTAGCCATTGGGACAGCAGTGGGCCTTGTCTGAGCAGCACACGGCCTGGGGACACACATATAGAGTGGTTATCAAGCAATAATCCATTATCTTACTTACTTTGTACCCAATACCTCCATTACTTATAGGGTTAAGGCAGGACATGTAGCCTCTTGATGTGGAAATATGTCTGGAGATAACATTGCCATAAATTAGCACTCCAAATGTAGCTGATTTGATAACGTGTGTTGCACAAGATCCCTTATACAGTAAAATCAAGTGTGAATGAGTAAAGGAATATTTTACAAAACTCTGCACTCTTACCTGCGGGTATGGGCAGCAGCCGTAGCCTCTGCTGCTCAGGCAGCAGGTGGTCTCGTCAGGGCAGACGTGTCCATCAGGACAGTTGATGGAGCAGGAAGCAGAGGAGCACAGACTGACTGCCACCAACACCCACACGGCTGCGTTCAACATCTGCACAGTGGAGATGCAGATTATTTTAATTTTCATAAATCATTTCATAAATGTGAATTTTAAATCTTCCTCGCTGTATACATTTACTTTCTTCCTATTTTAAGCAAGATCTCAGTTTGACTGATAAGAGTGTAGGTCTGATGAGAGCTGTGCAGAGATTACCTTGAGCAAGTGAAGGGAGCAGTCCCAGGTGTACTCTGAAGTGAAACCACTGACTCACTTCTCATTATAAGCTGGAGTAGATCCTCCCACTTGAGGGATGTGCCAAGAGTACATGGTTGCTCTGTGCAGGGAAGGGACCTGTTGGTACCAGTTACTGGATTTTTTTCCACTATTGTTGAAGGTTCAAACCACAAACAAAGTCACATGTCTGAGATTAAACACTTTATAGAGTTGGAGTTCGAGCTCATGTCAACGTTATCGATTATGGGAATCTATAATGGGAACGGATGAGGTCATAATAATTGTCAGTTAAATCCCACATTAAATGTGTTCTCTCTGACTTGATGCTTCGAAGAAATGTATCCTTTTCATATTGGGAGGCGGGGTGGGGGGGTTTCCAAAGTTATCACACAGTCTGCCAAATTCGTCATACAGTCTGTCAAAAATTGTAACATGCTAGTGTAGGCATTGTAAGTAGTCACAAAGTCATAAAGTCATAAAGCGCCGCAGACAGTCGTGGGGGGTGTCATACTTCACGATCTTTCATTGTGTGCGATTGTCTATGACACCCTTTCATTGTCTATGATGCCAAAAGTGGGGTAGCCTCTGACTGAAATCACAAAGTGTTTACCAGGCAGATCATAAGACCATCCATTCCAACAAACTGGTTTGATGACTCACCTGATACCCTGTCGCAATGTTTCTCCTTTCATTCGCTGTCTCACAGTGTTTGGCGACAAAATGACATGCAGTCTGTTCTATTTAACATGAGTAGATGACATAACAAAAACTAATGTGTATTAATTGCATAATTTCATTGAATTGCAATTTTAAAAAGGCCAGTTGGAACACATTTAGACAGCTCCTTCTAGGCGGCGACCACACGTTGCTGTTGCCTCACAGCAAGAAGGCTGTGAGATGGATCCGTGCTGCTGTCAGCCATTTTCTTTGTGGAGTTTTGCGTATTCTCCCTGTGTATGCTAGCTTTCCTCCAGGTTTCTTCCTACATTTCAAAAACATGCAGTATGGTCGACCGGAGAGCCTAAATGGGTGTAAATGTGAGAGTGAATGGCATGTGTGTCTTGCAATGTATTGGTGATCTCTCCTGGGTTTAGACCCGACCTTTCACCCTATGTGAGCTGGAGTTAGGCAGCAGCAGACCCCTGAGACACCAATCCATATGAAGTGGGTATGAGCGAGATACCATGAGACGGGTGCATGAACTTGGTGTGGAAAAAAGAGAAGAGGAATCACAGGTTGTACTGTGACAGAGCATTAATCGATCCTGCTCAGACAAGTCATGGTGGCTCACAAAACACACGAGTGATAATAATAGGATTACTGCTGCCCCCCAGTGGAATTTAGGGTTTTCAGGCCCAACTTAGGATTTACTGTGTCCTCATTACCAACAGTCTCTGCCTATGTGAAGTTTTGCATGTTTCTCAATGCACTCTGGATGAACCCTAGTCCCAAAATCTGCATGTTTGGGCTAACTGAAGACCTTAAAATTATGTGTGGGGATGATGTGAGTGTGCCCCAAAAAGGACTGGTGACCTGTCAAGGATGTATTTCCTGGAGAGATGACAATAGAATCGATTCACATCTTCATTCAGTTTATTTAAAATTGTCAGTGTGGTTAATGGTGTCCACCTCTCTTAAATCAGTAAAAAAAACTGCAATAAATCATGTCAAGTTTGTTCCTAAAATCATTGTGTGATCTCATGAGAATTAACCAGTACAGTGTAAAGCTAAAGTATAATTCGATCACTAACTGTTTTGTTTGTTGTGATGCAGAGCTGTCTTAAAGATTCAGCAGAAATGAAAAAAAAAAGATGTAATGAGTTATGATGTCCTCAGAATGTATCAGCCCATTCCTGTGGTCCTGAAGGGGTGTGATAGTACCCCGTTTTGCAGGACATGGAGGTGTCGTCACAGGTGGATCTATACTCGCAGCAGTGCACACCATCTGAGCAGCACTGGCCCTAGATCAGAGCAAGAGCTGGGGTTAGAAAATATGCATTTATAATAAGTCAGTTATTTCAATAAAGGCTGGCTCATTTCTGGATACAGCATAACAAAGACATTTAAACTCACATTGGCTGCATCAGTTTGCAGTAAAATCGTTCAACATTTTATGATATCTATGATATTTGATGTACAGTTCATACCAGCACAAAAGGACAGCAGGCCCACTTGCCACTGGCTCCTTTGCAGCAGCTTGTGCCTTGCTTGCAGTAAAACTTGGAATCACAGCGAATGACTCCGACCTCATCGATGGCGTTGCTGGCTTCTGTCAGAGCAGTCATTGGCTTCTGCAGAGAGTGAAGCCTGTCTGTTTACTATTGCTGTGTGTCGCACAGTCTGACATGACTTCATTTTTTTCTAAATGAGGCACAGTTTACTTTCAATGCAGTGAGAAAAGCACAGACAAACAACATGCAGAAAACATTCAGAAATGAGTTGGAAATGACTTAACTCTGACTTTTTCCAGCAATAAGTGCAATCATGGAAGAGGTTTATTGGGAAACATTTTTCTCTCACACAGACAGATACATTTACTGTGACGTGTCCTACCTCTTGCAAGCTGCTCTCCTCTTTTGGAGGTGAAATGAGAGCAGCAGGGAATGAAGACAGAGCTTGTCTCTGAGGGAAAGGATATCTCAGGCTTCGCCTCACACAGTGTGTGTAAGTTAAGTCACAGTCGTAGCCGTACGGACAGCAGTGGTAGCCATCCAGACAACATCTTCCCTGCAATAACACATTTTATAAAAGAGTCAGGACAGTGCAGCACCAATACTCCACATCATAAACCAGAGTTATATGAGTCAGTAGATAAAAGGTGTTTGATCACAGTCATGTGTCTAAGTGTACTCAGCCAAGCAGGTCAACTCACACGAGAGTAAGGGCAGCAGAACCAGACACCTGTGGGGTGTCTGCAGCAGGTGGTGCCATCAGGACAGCCGTGGTAACTGTCACAATGCACAATTGTGCTCTTCTCTTGATTCAGGACCTCACTGGTTTCTGGCTCCTGCAGGTCAGAGGTAGGCAGCAGTGGGGTGCTGGGTTTCTCTGCAGCCTCCTTCTTCACCATGGGTATGCTGACCCATGGCTCGTCTGCTTTCACACACCTCTGGCTGACCAGGTCACAGCGGAAGCCATTAGGACAACAGTGGGCCTTGTCTGAGCAGCACACAGCCTGGGGACGCACAAAGACATATATACACAGTGCTTGTCAATCAATAATCTACCATCTTCTTGTCCACTTCCTATCCACTGGTGTTGCAGGGGTAGGCTGGTGCCGATCTTCAGATCACATACAGCTAAGGCAGTGCATACACGCCATTTACTCTCACATTCACTCCTACGGACAATTAGATTAGACAATTAGACTATCTAGGTAGTTACATATATAGATAGATAGATAGATAGATAGATAGATAGATAGATAGATAGATAGATAGATAGATAGATAGATAGATAGATGCTTTCATAGAAACTGACATGAACAAACTAAAACCATAATAAAAAAAAATAACATAACGAATACAACCTATACAATGAATAAGTTTCGTTGAAGACGAAAGGGGAACTGCAGTCTTTCACAGTAAAACAAAACTGTAATGCAGACAGACAGACAGACAGACAGACAGACAGTGTGTTGTACCCTCGGGTATGGGCAGCAGCTGTAGCCTCTGCTGGTCATGCAGCAGGTGGTCTGGTCAGGGCAGACGTGTCCATCAGGACAGGTGATGGAGCAGGAAGCAGAGGAGCACAGACTGACTGCCACCAACACCCACACGGCTGCGTTCAACATCTGCACAGCCGAGACACGAGGGGTCACATCATGGTGCCAGCAGGACGAAAGAACAATGGGTCTCACTTCCGTATATCTGGATTCTGGGGGGTGATGCCACTTTAAAACACCTCGCGTATGCGCCGTGTACTTTCACTTTCTGTCCAGGTTTGAGCGACAGTTCAATTGGGCTAGAAACGAACCCAGAGATGCGCAGACCGCCTGAAGAGATGGTTTTTTAACCTTACCATATCTTATCTTATCTTACCTTGTGCGAGTGCGGTGAGCTGTCCCAGGCTTCCTCTGAAATGAAACAACCGATGCACTTCCCTTTATAAGGCGGGTAGATCCTCCCACTGAGCCAATTTACTGTACGTGACTCATCTACTTGTGAATTTGTGTGGAGAGAAATGGGAGAGAAATAAGGAAGGTGCAGAGCCTGCTTCTGCAGCTATTAAGGTACAAACATGGTCACGTCTGATTAAACATTGTAGGGTTCACGCTGACCTTTGACACCATCGCATTACTGCAATCACATGAACATGCCCGTAAAAGCCTAGTTAAAAGATGCAGGTCGATGCAATGATACCAGAAGCTTTCTCTTAAAATCCACAGTGGGCGATGGAGCGAGACACCCTCAAGAGATAACCTACATTAGAGTGAAATCAATACAATACTGATGTTTGGTACTATTTGCAGGAGCAGCTCTCCCCATACTATTCAATAAGTTTTGCAACCAAGTGTGAAAAATGGCTCCAAAGTGCTTTTTATATTACCATGCATTTCTGGTTTGCTGAAGTGGCTTTCCTCTGAAGTCCTTTAAAGTGCACTCCAGCACCACACTTACTTAAATTTACACTGTCATTTTTAACTACTGACAGTCAGACAGAAAACGCTTGCACTTAGTGATGCCAACAAAGTAGCCTCACTTAACCCAAACCTTGTGACCCCGGTTAAGTATTACCCGAGTGTATCGCAATAACTGAATCTTATCATAGATGGAGGTTTACAAGACAAGAAAAATCCAGTGGGCGGCCATGAGGTGTTGAGCCATCGACCACAGATCAAGTTGCCGTTTGGGTCCCAGACCCCCTGCAGCCGACACGGTGAAGGATAATTGCTCAATATCCTCAACCGGAAAGGGCCCCTGGTGCCGTGTCATCACTATGAATGTGTGTCAATGGTTATGAAGTTCTTGGTTAGGCAGACAAGATCAGTGAATGAACGGGTGAATCTGACCCACCTTGAGTGGTTTGAGTCTAGCAAGAGATGCAACACTGGTAAAGGTCAGGGGAGCAAAAAAATAACAGAGAAACAAAAACAATACTTTATTAATGAATTCCCATTGTTTATACATGTACACTCTAGTGTAACAATTCAGGACAATCATCCGTTGTATAAACATCGACTGTATAGCTCACGTTCCTTATTGAGAGTCCAACTTCAATATGAGGCTGGCGAGACAGCGGGTCTACATGCATGACACAGGCACTAGCAAACAGCCTCATCTAGCAACTAGTAGAAATGCAAGATGCCGGGGTCAAAGCCGAGTGAGTGGCTACGAGAGGTGACGGGGCGTGCAGAGCTTTGGGAGCCGCCGGTCACAGTTCCTGTTACCATGAAGAGCGGGCCCGACAGCTTTTCAGTGAGAGAGGAATGCAGCAAGTTATGCAAGTGTGGCACATGAACAGATACGAGTGATCCGATGCTTGAGATATCAGTTTAACTACTCCTTAGAAAAAAGTTGGCTGAAACGAGGCTTCGAGGCTTTCTGAGCACCAACTCCTCTTTTTCTGAGTACTAAAACCTTTTTCCAACAATCAGCAGTGATCGGTGAGGCTTATGGAAAAAACATCAGACCATTTCCTGGCATCGATTTCCCCAGTTTGTGGGACAATTAAGAAATGTGGCAGTTAATGGAGGCAATGATCGCACACCACTCGTGTCTGACTTCATGCTTTGTAGAGATCAGAACGTCTTTCACCCTTTCCGCTCTTCACAGTAACAGAGGTTGGGACGGACCGGGAGAGGCCCAGCCCTCTGCATGCCGGTGCAGGTGCTGGTGACATGAACGGCAAGAGAAACGTAGTGGATTTCACTTCAGTCCTGTTGAGTGCAACTCAAAGTACAAAATGTCAACAAAAAGCATGGGGACGAGGATCGATGGAGGATATGTACCAGTAGTTGCCACAGAGAGGGATGGCTGCTTCTCTTATGGTGCCCGCGGAGATTCTCATTCTTCCAGGTCCTTGCAATCGAAGGAGCTGTAAGGTGTGGGAAGTGGCCTTGTAATAGATTCTTGAATCATCTCCAATATAAGAGGCTCCTTCAGTTTTCATTGGCTCACGGGGAAGCTCGGGCTTTAACCTCTGTGAACAACAGCCAGGTGCTCACAGTGGCCATGTTGAAACCCAGGGCTTCCCCGCCCATTTGGTTTAGATCTGAAGAAATTCTCTAAATCTAAAAGAAGCCCAGTCGGCCGCACCTTACAGCTCATTGGATTCCCTCATGATCGGTCACAGAACCCAGCTTCAACACCTCTGCAGGTCTCTTAGTCAAGCATGATGACCACAGCTGGATGGAAGACGTTTTCGAGAAGTCAAAGGCAAAAATAACACTACGAGTGAACTGTCAGGGAGGGGGGGGGGGTGGGAAAACCGTAGAGCTACGGCTGTTAATCAAGCTCTGAGTCGGACTGAGATGCCGTCCTCTTTTTCTTCTTCCTGCCGTGTTTCTTGTGCTTCTTTTTCCTCTTCTTCTTGGATTTGTCCTGTGAATACACAACATTCGCCACAGTTACGAGAGCTGAAAGAGATGCTGCTACAAGACGACACTCTTTACAGGAAATGTCCGGCCCACGCGTCTGTATTAGACTTTACGGACATTCACTCTATTCTTGTATTGTTAAAATTAAATTATATAATATTCAATCGGGAGGTTGAAATGCTGCATCGCAAACTGCACAAACCAAAACCACATTCATGAACTGTCACGTGAAAGAAGAAATCATGGCAATGGCTTACTGTGATTCTCTCCTTCTCCTCGCTACTTCTCTTTTTCTTCTTGGCTTCGGTCTATAGGAGGAACAAGTTGGGAGGAGACCATGAGAAGAAGGAAGCATCGATTCTAATGCAACTGTAAAATACCCCTCTCAGGCAATACTTTTGTTTCACAACTATCTAGGGTTGAACCAACAGTTCACAATTCGGTCAGTTCCCAAACCACATCGCTCATCTCTCACCTACTCGACCAGACTGGTCTGAACATCTGATCCTAAGTTGTGGCTACGTTTCTCCTTTCACTTGCTGTGTGACAATGTTTAGGGACAAAGATGACAGGCAGGTTGTTTTCTCCCTGTGCCTCGTCTTGTGACTGACCACTAAGATGGATGCATCAAGCAGTGGATGCGTCCTCACTTCTCTATCATCTCATGTTCTCGGCTACTATAAAGGGGTGGCAGATCAATATGTGCCTGACAGCCGCCACCGCGCTTAATGGAAAACAGCCTGCTCCCCACTGCGTTTCTGTAGCGATTCCAGCGAGGCCTGATGAGATCAGGCATTAGATGGAAGTTCATTTTGGTTCATTTAGAGACCCGTTTCCTGGCTCGAGCCAACCGTTCTGGGTCACTGTGGCGACGAGCTCGCCTGCTCACTCAGGCCTCAAGGCAAGCTCACACACTGCTGTGCTCCTGTCTTGCCAGGCTCTGTCATTTTAAAAGCAAAGGGGGAGTCATTAGACTGGAGACAGAAATATACTTACATATGTCATTGAAATATTACACGTTGTCTGCTGTGAGAAAAGAAGAAGCAGCAGTTAGTACCGTGTGATTTCAGGTGGACTATCAGCCCTGTAAGAGCAACCATGAAATGGATTAAAGGCAGGGGTATGCTCCTGCTAACATCGCCTAACTAGTATTGATATATCTAAGCTTCTCTGCTCAGTTAAAGACCCATCTGATCTTTAAAAAAGAAGACATACTGCAACAAAAGGCTTTTTGTCCCTTATAAGGGCCTGCAGTGGAGATGGCAGCACCATGTATATGCTGCTCATTGATTCATCCTCTAAATACATCTATACCTGTATACACACACACACAGGTCACCAGTCCCTTACAGTATGCATGTATGTATATACACGTGTATATACACATACACACACTCAATAATGAAAGTGTTTTGGTGGAGGGAACTAGCCTAGTGCCCATTGCAGTCATGCTTTTCCATTTCCTCCTGTTTTATTAATAGACATGGTGAAACACTGAACAATGCTCCACAGGCACGGGCTTTCACTGGAATGCAAACATTCCACTTTATTATTCTTCCAGCACTGACGGCTGGTGTGTTCCCCTGCATGTCCGTGGGTCCATGATAGCGGCCGATAGTAAACTGGACGTAAACAAGCCTCTTCTTCTTCTCTTTTGGGGAAGTACACCCCAGTCTTAATGCGTCCTAAGATCAGAAGCTTCCCGGTCAGATAGCCAGATAATTCCCTTCATGCACAATTCAGAATGAAAAAAGGGAACGGAGGTACAAAAGAGGAACAAATAAACGGGTGTGCGTGTGTGTGGACATGAGATTAAACATTTTCCTGTCCAACCTTTAGTCTCAGCGTCCCATGTCCCCTCAGGGGGTCAATCAAGTACTTGTCGTTTTGTTTTTTACTAACTATAATGACACAAGGAAAATACGTACGTCTTCTTCTGCCTCAGAGTCCACACAGGACTCCGAGGACGAGTCTTTATGCCCTCGCTCGGCCTTCCTTCTCCTTTTACGGGCCTTGTCATCCTGACAGACACAAACCCAGAAGTCACAGTGAGTGGCGTTTCAACACCTGGACTCAAGGCGTACAACGGGAAAGAAGTGCGATGACTTCAGATACGTGTGTGTATTGTTTGAAAGACATCTGTAGAAACAAAGAATCACCTTTTCTTTGTCTCCTTCTTCCTTAATTCTTTTCTTTTTCTTCTTGGGAAGAGAAAATAAGCATTTAGATGAGGTCAAAGCCTGATAGCATATAGTGAAATCAATGGTCCTGTGATGAAAGAGGAAAGGGAGTAAAAAGAAGAACACCTTGCTCTCAGCATCAGAATCTTCCTCGGAGCTTTCTGATGCTCTCCTGGCCGATGACTTCTTCCTCTTCCGTTTTTTCTTCACACTCTTCTTTTCATCCTGGACACACCAGCAGCAATGCGATCAATCAGTGCCGCATTATAGCAATATGCAGCTGTTTTATGGAATCAATATTCAAAACCACAACTATAAGCTTGAGCTTTAAAAGTCTGTTTGTGTGTCGTCTCAACCACGTCATTTAAAATTACAGTGAACCTGGTAATGACCTGACCCACAACACCTCTAAACCATTTCACTTCCCACTGACTGAGAAACAGGTTTCTATTTAGCGTTTACATGTCTTAATATTGCTTTCTCAGCCTCCATCTGGTCTACAGTTATATTTTAGAGGAAGTTTCTCCCATTGAATCTCACAGTTCACAGGCTCCCCTAACGGCCTTGAGTGTGACCCTCTTGGGCATTTTGGAACATGTGGTGTTAAGTCTGGTTAAAGAAAAAAAAAAAAAAAAAGACTCCTGACAACTAAATAAATCTGCAGACAATAACTGCATTTGTAGTGATCAGGTCAATAGCAGAACAGATGAGAGAATGCCTTTGCCTTCTGGGTTAGCTAAGGCAAAATGTCAGCAGTTCATCAACAGTTTAGACTCGCACTGTGCTTCTTACTTTATGAAAAAAAAAGCGTCATATTGTGCCTAACAGTTGGGACAGAGTGAAGCCGAGCCTGCAAAGTCTCACCTCGTCTTCAGATTCTGAGGAGGAGCTGCTGGAGGAATCAGAACTCGATGAGGAGGAGGAAGATGAAGAATGCTTGACCAAAACACAATGAAAGCAGGGTTCATTAGACTTGAGGTTATTCGCTGTTTAGGACACTTGGAGGAATACATGAGCAAACATCTGAGAATAGACAGGTAGGTAGGACGGTGTAGGAGTGTGTATGTATAGCCATCAAAAAACTGGAGGTCTCTCCTCACCCTGCTGGATTTCTTCTTCTCTTTTTTCTTTTTCTAAACACAGATAGAAAAGTCAGAGTGAGTGTGGACACTTAACAGTGAGGTTTCAAACGTGTGATAGCAGACAGAGACAAGGGACTTCACCTCCTTTTTCTCCTTCTTCTCTTCCTTTTCCTTGTCTAAGGTCTTCTTGTCTTTCTCTTTCTCGCTTGCACCCAGCAACTTCTCTCTGTTTTTTGCCAGCTCTTTCCTCCATTTCTAAAGACAACAGTGAGACGTGTTCACGCTTTTTAGCCAGTCATCGAGAAGCTCTAACTCACACAGTTAAAATGTTGAATTAATAAGAAGAACCATCTGCACTATGTGCACATACGTCATTCATTTTGTCCTCAAAGTCAGCCAGGGCTCGAGAGCCCTTCTTCTTCTTCTCCAGCTGCTCTTTTAACTCTTCCCTGATGAGAGACACGAGAAATCAGTCGCCATATGCACAAAATATTCATGCAAACTCAAAAGTGTCACTGATATCTCTGTAATACTTCACAGGCTTCCGCTTTGTAACATTCCTGTCACATCATGCTGAAAATGATCAAAACAGCTGAACTGAACGCATCTCTGCAGTTTCTTTTACATAATAGAACACAATTCTTCTGTCGCAAAATGTTTGGTTGAAAAATCTAAATTACTGAAGGCATCTTTAGGCATCTAAAGCCCAGTTAAACGGAGGGTTTCTGTGTCGAATATGCACGTTTTCACCGATGTGTTGGTTTTCTTCAGGTTTCTTCACAATCCAAAAAACTGTATGTCTATCTTGACTGGAGACTGCAAACTGACCCTTGTGTGAGAGTGAGAGTGAACTGTGTGCATCTGAGCTCTGCGTCGGGCTAGGTGCATTTCCTGCCTGCACCCTGCGTGCCCTGGATAGGAAGATAATAATAGCTGGCACCTCTTTATAGTCACCAAAAACCTTAATGGTTTTTTAATACTTTAATACGGCACTAAAATGTGTGTCCGTGCACCAAATGGAGCATTTTTTAGCAGACTGGGGTGTGTAGCGCCCCCTTGTGGCTCGGACCAGCACTGATTGCATTTCACCTAAAATTGCATCTGGATGACCCAGAGCGTGCACACCACTAATTCAACCAAGGAGGGTGGAGGGTGAATGTTGTTCCTGAGAGAGACTAGATATCTGTGCTCCAACATGGCCCAGTGTCAGAAAAGACCATGAGCTGTTTTTAAGACCCCATGCTGGACTCGGAATACCTCTGATCTTCATGTATGTGGGGGTTTAGGTGTTAGGGGATGGGAATATTATGGTGGGGGAACAATTTACCAAGAAAAAGCATAGTACTACTTTACTGCATCAGGATATTAGTTATGCTCAGCCGGGCCCACTGAGGAGGTCTCACCATGTCGGTCGAGGTCTGCTCAGATAATCCTGTATGGATGGTCCAGAGTTCTGGGCCGGACCCCTGGCTCTGGCAGCTGCAATAGGGTTAATGTAGGCCTGCAAAACCAAACACAGGGACGACACATTTGTGACACATTTCTGGTGAGAAAAGACTGTCGTGATCTGAGATGTGATATGTTCCTACATACAAAGTACAGGGAATATTTGCTCCATATTAACAGGATGAACAATTGGGGGACATTTCAAGACAATGTGGAATAGTGATCAGATGACCACTCTGACTTACGCGCAAGGCTAATACTTGTCAAATCTAATAGATAAGCATGAACAATTAATGTCATTTAATTTGACTAATTGGATGCATTTCTGCAGCTGTCTGGGGGTCGTTTTCACGCTCAGGACGACACGACAAAAGCACTGCGCAACTCAAAACACTGTTAGCATTGGGAGCTAAATGCTAACCCCTCCAGTGCATGACACTAGTGCTAAATACCACACTCTTTCTACCGACAACTCCAGAACATCACACGGACTCAATTCAAGGCGCTATATTACACATGCAATACAATTCAGAATGTAAAAAACCCCACAGTGACACCAAGCTTCGGTTTATTATAGTGTTAGCTCGACCATGCTATCTGCTGCATTGGCTAAACCCTGATGCTTGCTCTAATTCGAGCCTGATACGTGTGCGATAGCTTCGCGGGTTTACACAGACGGTGTGAAATAACTCACCACTCGATTGTCTCGCTTGCCCATGTCGAGTTCGCAGTGGGGGGGAATATCCAACCGAGGGAACAAACATCAGTGTGTTACCTGGCTAGCATTGACTAGCAGCAGTAGCCACATCACAGCTCGAGAGATCAATCTTCTTCTTGATGCTTGGTTAACACAGTGGGAGACGGTGCCACAGCGCCCCCTACAGCCATCTACAGGCAAAGACATAGATAGATAGATAGATAGATAGATAGATAGATAGATAGATAGATAGATAGATAGATAGATAGATAGATAGATAGATAGATAGATAGATAGATAGATAGATAGATAGATAGATAGATAGATAGATAGATAGATAGGTTCCTGTATGCCCTGGAAAACTGGGGAAATTTTGGGGTAGTAGTACCCGAGTTTCCTGGGGTTGCGAGTGTGTGTGTGTCATGGAAAACAGGTAAATTGGGCCTGTAAATTGAACCATATTTGGTTTTCTTTTAGAACAGCTTTATTTTACAAACTGATAGGATGGATTTGTGACCAGCATCTTATTGCTTCAAGAGGCAAAATGGCAGCAACAAATTATGTGATAGCACAAGTCTTCATTTATTCTATATAAATGTGTTGGTATGATATGATTCACAGAGCAGTTTATGACACCCACAAAAGAGTCTGAAACAATATTCACAAAAAGCTGCATTTTATTCAACTGGTGCAACACAAGACACCAATGCCAGCATTCATACATATGTATAATGCCATGATTGTGTTGTTCCTAGTCTCCATTTTAATATGCTAAAAACAAAGGTGACACGGGAACATATGTGTTATTTGAGTTATATGATGGCCCAAGCTACGTTGGTTTTTATAACAGTGAATCTTCTAAAAAGCTCAACAGTGGACTTCAGTTTTATGAGATTGAAATGTGTTGCAAACTGGTTAACTCATAGGAAACGTATACAGTGATTGTATCAAGTGTAATGAGACTTTAGCAGACATGGTTTTAATTGTAAACTTCTATGTCTAAAGTATTTGGAGCTTCCATTGCATTGTATGCACCACTGACACCAGATATGAGTCTTAATCAAATAGAAAATTCACACAGTGCTTAGTCGAGCAGACAATTACATATACATGGATCTAACATTGTGTTCGCCATGGAGCAATTGAAAGTTGCTGGCAAAAACAGTTCATACAGGCAGTTATCATCAGACAGTAATGACTACAGTAACATATATCTGATACATAGGAATGGCAGTAGACTGATCAATGACGTGATCGTGGAACAGCTTGAAAGGAAACCTGAAGGAGTTGTGATGTGGTTTTTTATTTTAGTAGCCCCGGGATGTGCAAACTGTGTCCGAAAGGTTTCGGACGTCCAATAAAAAGATCCTGAGAAAGTCAGAGAGTGTGTGTGTGTCTGTGTATGTGTGTGCTAGCAGCACTACCTGTTTAGAAAACGTTAACCAGTGTTAAAATATGTTACTGTTCTGCAAGAACTACTACATACAAAAATACAAATCTGCATAACTTGCGTTTTCCTTGCTGGTAAAAACTGGACTTGAATACAAAGGGACATGACAGGAAAATAAAGCAAAAAAAAAAAAAACTGGACACAAAATATTTGTGCATCATTTCATTATCAAAACCACTGTAAAATTCTTAGTCACTCTCAATCCAAAGCGAATGAAATTCAACAAGCACACACAGAGCCTGCCCAACATTCTCAATAGACAAAATACTCTCGCCGTACAACATTCCTCTGACCCTCGCTAACTCTACATCTATCCACTTTTACGACTTATCTATGGGCTGACGATGCACGTATCAAAAGTTTATCTATCGTTACAGCGTGTACTTAGCACTCTATACTGTACAGTACCAATGCCTATCCTTTATACATTCCATACATTGTCAAACTATTCTTACACATTCTATAATTATTACCGGAGATGGTGTAATTGGTGTAAGAATATCGTATGCCCCAGCATTTAAAAAAAAAAAAATCAAGTAAAAACTTGATGAAACAAGCATATAAGACTTGTCAATAAAATTAGAATTAAATACAGAATATTGGTGACACTATCCCGTGCCAAATGTATTCATGTTGAATAGTGCTGGTGGGACCTTTCCCACCTATTGCAAGCCTGTGCATTACTGTATCATTCGGATAGTAAATAATAATTGTATCTTATAATGATAAAAAACCCATGATGGCAAAACAAGAAGCAAGTCATAAACACCGAGTGAGTGGCAGGAACGTTGTTTTTTTTTTTTCTTAAAAAAAAAAAAAAGGTTCATCTTTCATCATTGTCTCAGCACTGATATCAGCCCATGATGACAAGTTCCTCGAAGAGTGCAGAAACCATTAGAATCCGGCTACTGGTCTGCAGTTACTCAAGACATCCTCAGGGTGGCAGCGATATGATACATGTAGAGCTGGAATGATAAGTCACAACATGGCAGTGAGTGGCTGGATCGATGCCTCGTAATGTTTCCGTAATGCAGGTGTGTACACGATGCGTGCTATAATGGCAGTGGTGGGGCACACACTAAATGTAGCCTAAGTATCTCGGAGCGTCCTTTGCACTGTGTCTCCTCTGTTGTGGGCATCAGGGCGGGTGAAGTCCACGCTGTCCGTCCAGGCCCCTGCGTGCCTGGTCCGCTCCTCCCAGGCACAGGGGCTCCTACGAGGCCCAACACCGGTCCGTGAGAGAGGCCTCCGCTTCACGGCCCAGGCTGTCCGTCTACCACCAGTCAGTCTGAGATGCAAGTCTCTTTTTGCATTGTTAACAGTCTTCAACATTGAACAATCTAAAAAAGCAGCAATTACAATCCATCAGTTCATGGAAGGAGGATAGCTTTTGTGCATTTTTTTTTTCAGGATGGGGGAAGGTTGAGAGCGCCCCGTGTCTTCTTTCTTTCACACCGTCTTCGCCCTCTCTTCATGAGCATTTTCAGGAAGCTTTGTACACTGACTATAAAAAATAAAAACATTGGCCCCTCTGGTCAAGTTCTCTGATTCAAACCACGACATGGAGTCACAGTGGACTGAGCTTTTTTGACACGGATTGGCAGTCAAAGAGAAAACAAATCCGCACAGATGGATCCAAACAGACCTACAACAGGACTACCAAGTACAAATCAGTGAAACATGAAGGCACTGAGCGAGTACATGTCTACAGTAGGTCATCCTCAAGGCAATAGGGAGGAAGGCCACATGAATGAATGACAGTGGAGCAGGCACGGGGTTCCCTAACTGAGCGTACAGCAGCTGCTGCCGCCGCCGCTTGTGTGCATTTCTAGCGTTGTGGCCAACTGGCAAAGACAAAGCCGCTGTTGAAAAATCTCATGACATTTCAGCTCGCATTTACCCAAAGGCATGCGAGGAGGAACCCAAGGCTCTGCACGGGTACAATACCAAAATCAAGCTATTTGACCAGCAAACTAAAAATGCCATTGCAGCAGCGCAGCTGAAGGAGCCGTCAGAAGCTGGTAAAGGAAATGCAATAAACTGTATACGCCTCCAGGAAAATCTGCTGAGACATCAAAACTTGCAAACATAGCCCCTCTAAAAAGCTGGTCGGGGCTGCATTTCAAGGATATCCAGAGGTGGTGAATATTCTATCCATTTCTGCAGGTTTATTTTCACTTTGACCATTGGAAATTCATCTGAAAGATACTGTCAAAAAAGCTCCAACTTTGATTTAATGCTGTAAAAAAAGACAACAGTGACGCCCCGGTGGGCTGCGGGCAGCTCTTTTTCATAGCCACTGTATTAGAGGGTCGGGGTGATGGAGGACGGTCAGGCAGTCCTCTCCTCCATAGTGGGCTTGTTGGTGGGGATGGGCTGGGCCGCGTACACACTTCTACTGTGGCTGTCCACACTCTGAAAGTAGGGGTGGGTGAGCGCAGCAAAGGCCGATATCCTCCTGGAGGGGTTGAAGGCGAGGAATTGCTGTGAAGGAGAGACGAGAAACGGAGATAAATATAATCATGTATTCTAGGTTTTAGCAGCTGACAGAAATGCTGGACGAGAAGGTACAGGCTCGTTACTCACCATTAACAGGGCCCGTCCTTGCTCATCCATGTCTGGGACCAAGTTCTCTATTGGCTTTGGGGCCTGGGGGGCGAAGGCACTCTGTGGTAGGGCCACCTCCTGGGGCCAGTCTTCTGCTGATGGTACGCCAACAACACTGTGGAACAATAACCAATGTCAGCACCAACAATATGGGAGAAGCGACTGCCTCTGGTGTGGACGCCATCTAAAACAGATCCTAGGATGGTATATTGGGACTGATACAGCAGCTAATAGAGAAAATAATATGCAAAATAATACCTAGGATATCTGTGTCACTAGATCTAGAATACAGTAACAATGTTACTGTGCCTGAATACTCTATATTTACACTTGCTATTCATTCATTCTCAATAAGTTGTGACCTAGAGGCCAAGCCGTTAATACTTACTCAAAAATCTTTCCCAGCTGATCAACATCTGAGTTTCCTGTAAACAGCGGCCTGGGAGAGAGAAAAATAATGCATTTTATTTCGTTGTCTCAACAGCTTCAACACAGAAGTGAGTAGTTGACTCCATATATATATTGCGCCACAGATATAAAAAGCACCAATTGTGCTGTGATTGACCCCCTTCAGGCAGGAGCCCTTTGCCACAGTGCACTACAGACAACGTCCCTGAGATACAAGCTGCTGACTGGAGATGAGGAGGAATGTGTGGCGCCGATGTGAGCATTTGAAGCCCGGCAGCAACACACACACACACACACACATACACACACACACACACACACACACACACACTCGCAGCCCCATCTCATGTTGTCACGACTGCGGAGCAGAGTTGGTAGTACCACTGTGGAGTGGAGGGAGAGAGGGAGGGAGCGAGGGATGAAAGGAGGGAGGAGAGCAGTAGCAGGGCTGCTCGTGGTTCTTGTGGCTTTGGGCCATCTTTGGGTGCCCGTGGGCGACCATGCCTGCACATGGCACCCGCACAAATTCCAGTAGTCATCATCAGCACAAGCCTGCCGGCTGCCACATGGGATAGAAAAAGCCCATTTATCCCCTGTGTGTGTGTGTGTGTGTCTTCGTCCTCTGTGTGTGAATGTGTGTAGGAAAGTGGGCGGGATAGGCGTGTGAAAGAAAAGCTGGATTATTCTAACAGAGAAAGAGGTATGGGAACTAGATCTTCCCGTTGAGGTTCAACTGAACACTGACGAGGAGGCGTCACATTTAAAGAGACGACTTTCTCCTCTGAACAGAGATTCAGGAAGATCAATCTTTGTTTTTTTTTTCTTTTTAATGTCCTGCTTGTTTAGAGTGATCAGCCACCAGCAGATGTCAATGTAATGCAGCACATTGTCACATACAGTAGGTGTACGCATGTACGTATGTGTTCTGTGTCCAGGCCTCAGCTTGGCTGAAGTGAGCCCCACTTAACTGCAGTCAACAGACTGGCCAGCCACCATGTGCTCCCTGTGTTTTCCCACTTGCAGGAAGCTTTGCATAGCTCAACACCCACACTTTCCTACAGACTCAGACGTTGGGAAATTAGTCACACAGGGGTATTTTGCAGATTTTTACACTGACAGCAAACTCTCTGTCACATGCTTTTTCGCCAGGAAGTGGAATTGAGAGTTTGTTTCAATTATTCAGAACTGGCATCCTTACAAAATGGATGTCTCAGTGTTCCTTGTTGACCTCCGTTTTAAAATACCCGACGCCGAGAGAGGATCACATCACATGCACGGGTCTTTTTGGGGTTAAAGTGCAGCACTGAAGTTTGAAAGCCATTTAAGATCAGACCAAACCAGTTCTGACTGTTGCAAAAGAAGAGGAAGGGAAGAAAAAAAAAATCACCTACAGCAAAGCCATCGTGCCAAAACAAGTAGGGCTGATAATTCCAAGAGGTCCATTTTTAAACCTGGAGTGGTTTGTTGGTTTGTTGGAGGGGGATAACTGGATTCACATAGAGCTGGCCACTGGCATGCACACACAGTCAACAGCGGTGTGTGCAAATGCACACTTGTGCACCCTCAAGCAAGCACACATAATGGTGGACAAATGCACGCAAGCACAAAAGGGATTGTTCCTTACTTTGAAATTTGCATGTGTACATATGCGTGCGCACACATACACACACACACACATATGTGGCAGGGAAACGAGGACTGAGACTGGGTTGGGACAGGCAGCTGAGTCACGCTTCCTTTGGTGCCAACACAGCCTAATGTCCCTCATTCCACAGAGACAACTTCTGGAATGTGTGTGTGCATGTTTGCACGTGAGAGCGTCAATCTGTCTGGGTGGGAAACTGTGTGTGTGTGTGTGTGTGCTCAAGTGTGGCTTGTGTGTTTAAGCCTGAGTCAGTGTGAACTGTGTGGACATGTATGCCTGTGCCGGAATAGATGTGCTAAACATGAACGTGTGTGTAAAGCATCTTTAAGAAAAAAAAAAATCTTTAATTCTTTTGAGGTTTACTGAATTGAATTCACACAGTGAGAAAGTTGACGTAGGTGTTGAGTCTCTCTCACACCGTTAACGTTCAACCTTTTCAATTGGAGAAATGTCAACAAGCAGGCGCTCTCTCCACCATTCATCCAAAGCATGACTCACCGCGACACTATGTCAGCCATGCAGATGCAGACTTGCATGATATTTGCTCAAATTCCCCAACTATCCTTGCTACAGTTTTTTTTTTTTTTCTTTCCCAAAAGGTATGTTTGATAATGAAAGTGGAGAACAGGATGCTGGAGGGGGAGGCCTTTGAAGTTTCATGAGTCATGAGGGAAAAACTTTTCTGACCCACAGCAAAAGGTGACAATGGCAAAGGCTGACCACAGATTTACAAAGGGACTCTTACATGTTGTCTGTTGAGCCAATAGTGCAGCACTGAATGGAATGCAGTCTATAAGCATAAATGACTGCAAGACATCCTATCATGTGAAAAGTAGGAACTAAATGATTGATAGATTTTTGTGAAAATGAACCTAATGATTGGAAGCACATCGAGCGAATGATGATGTTCTCATTCACTCCCAGGAAAGAGCATTTAGAGTGGATGCAAACTCTCCTCAAAAGGCAAATCAAACCAACAGTGGAGACGTCTAGTTTGTTGCCACTGCGCTGTCAATGATTGTAATCTCCAATTCAACAAATCCGCACACTAATAAACAGTGTTTTCACAATTCTCCTTGTTCTCTGCCTTCCCTCGGCAGCGCCGCTTTCTCTTGCCTTCTTTCACCGCTTCTCCCAGGTGCCCTTTAATCTCTAACAGGTGGCCTTTTAAAAAGCCATCTTAATCACCTGCAGAGAGGGAGAGCGAGAGACCTCGGCACAGAGCGGGGGAGAGAGTGAATGTTCTGTTCGGGGCCATCAAAGGGCTCTACCTTGCCTTCCGCCTTAAGGCAAAGTTGGACAGGTGCCAGACTGTAAAAACACACACACACACACACACACACACACACACACACACACACACACACACACACACACACACACACACACACACACACACACACACACACACACACACACACACACACACACACACACACACACACACACACACACACACCAAACCTTTTTACAGCTTATTGTGTCAGGGTGAGAGAAGACGTACCTTAACCTTGACAACACACCCGCACACACCCGCACACACACACCCACCCACGCACACGCAGCCATGGAGCCTGGTGTTGTTAGAGATGGCAGGATATCATCTGCAGACTGTGGCAGTTTATAAGGCCGTTAGCATTCGACAAGACTTATGCTCATCATTTGATCCTAGTGTGCATAGACACATATGTCTACATACATATGTGTAGCTATCAATGCATTTCCACTCCTGTGCTGCTCAGACTTTAATGTGGCGGATATCCCCTTTAGCTGGCACTTGCCCTCAGAAGGTCAAAGGTCGGACTGAGGTATTATATCCATACATGAGTGTGAATAAATTATCAACGACTAGCACGCCGCACCATGTTGAACCCGTTCAAACAGGACTGAAGTGCTGCACACAAATCGACCCATGTGAGGGCTACACTCACAGCTGCAAACCTGAATGAAATTGATTTTTACACTTCATAATACAAATCAGATAGACGGTTTTATATCTGGCCTCTCAAACGCGGCATGTCAAAATACGGGAAACAAGACGTTTCCTCTGCGTCTGAAAACAGTTTGCACATGTTGGATCTCAGAGCCCGTTGGATCATTTACATGATTTCACTTTGCATAAGACAAGCAGGAAATAATTGCAACTGATAGACAAATATCAAAATAGGCGATCTATTCAAATTTAGAAAAAAAACCACTTTCAATTAGGTATATTATAACCCTTGTAATGTAAGATCAAATAGCACTTTTTCTACATCTCTATATTTATTTAATTGCTCAGCCATTAACTTTGAGGTATAATGCAATACCTCCTTATTGCTGCTGATTGATGGCATTAAAACAATCAGGCATCAATCAGTGCTTTCTGCAGACTAACTGAGCCAATGTGCTACACAGATGCATGCGAAACATAAGGACTTGACGATGAATATACATGTACTAATAAAACAAATGTATCCACCAACATAGTGATTTAAGCAGCTGATGACACTGGGCAACTGTAAAACCAAGGGTATTTCCTTACTCGACTTGCGTCACATATGATAGATTATTGGTGGTCTTGTTCAAAGCGGCCTCCCTTCTGTCAGCCCAATATATGGATGTGAAACCATATTTATAACGGGCCACCACATGAAGCAGGAACACATGATCTGGTGCACACATGATTTCTGAAAGCACAGACAGGGATCTGATACAAAAGGGCCGGAGAGTTTACAGGGGAGCATGTTGTCTTCCATTACCCAAAATGCTCCTAGCGGTGTTGAATCACATTCACATCCGGCGTGTGACACACACACACACACACACACTCAACCATCGCTTTCCTCCCTGCATGGAAAGCTCTTCCTCCCCGCACTTATCTGCCGTGTGCGTCTATGCGCACACATGAACAGCAGTCTCTTCACCCTTCACCCACCGCTGCAGCCTACGGGCTACGTTCCCACGTGCAGAGCGTGGGTGGTTGTGTGTGGGTGCGTTTGTTGGGGTGTGTGGACGGTTGGGGAAGGAAACCTAAATTAGAGGCAGGGCTGCTGCTCCGCCTGGCACCCTGCCCTACCCCACAGCGACTGTTCTTATCTACAACGATGCACACCACGGCATCCTGGAGGGACCCCAGCGCGCTGTCAGTCTCAACGTGCACTTCTGAACGCGCTGCAGCTCATAAAATATGAACCTTAGGTTCACACCAGGATGCTCAATCATGCCCTTTGGCATTGGTACAGAGCTTTTTTGCATCCAGTAGCGGGCTGTTGAACCGTCGTCTTTCAAAAAAGAAAAAAAAAAGGGGGTCCGTTATTAGTTGGGCTCTCTGGCATGTGAAGTTCGTTAAACCACAAACTGACATGCACCTATACCAAGAAGCAGAGTCTTGACTCTCTGGCTACAACCACAGCAGGCAGCCAGTTATTACTGTAATGTTTGATAAGCTAACCGAAATGTGATTGCTCACAACGCATCTGACAGGTGCCATGCGGGGAAAAAAAGATGTCACGTTTCAGCGGCACCCCGATAACCAAAGTGAACCAGAAAGTCAGAGAAAGGCAAGAAAGTAGAACAGACAGAGTGCATCAAGTGATGCTGGGGACCTGATCACAAGGAGCTGTGCATGTGAACCGTGTTTGCACAGCACATGCGCCTACCCGCAACTCATTGGTCACAATCCGCTGTTTCAACAGCGAATACGGTAACTGGATCAATAAAAGGGGGGTAATTTTCTGCCTCATGACCTCCAACGGCCCCTTTAGTCAGCAGCCTGAGCAGAAACCCCAGTGAGCAACGCACGGCCGACCTTTAGTGTTTACCACAACACTGACGTGTGGACTCTTCTTGAAAATGACTTTCCGCTGAAACGTTTCACACATGAGAATAAAACACCTGTCGGCGCACCAAAGCGCCGAGGTAAGTAGTCGATACGCCGAGCAAACATTTCGCTGATGCAGGTCAGCGAGTGTGTGACCATTCCTGCAGCCAGCTGCCGAGCTGTGGGAGGCTCAGAGTGATTTCAGCACACCAGAGAGAGGACTCACCAACGGGAATAATCCCAGTTGTGAAACAGTGTCATGAGATAAGCGAAAGTCTTTCCCGTCTGATTACTGCGTGGATTATTGGAATATAAGCAGTTCCTTCCTTAGTTGTAACTACAGTCCTTAAGAAGCCTAAGTAAGAGGGATTACAAATGAAGAGGACAAGCTACACAAAATGTTGAGAGTTAATTTATAGACATCGATTACTTTCTCAATTAGTCAGTTAGTAGTTTGGTTTAACCATGAAAATCATTCATGTTTGTTTCACAAAAGCCAAGACTGATCTTTTAAGAGGTTGAACTAAGAGAATGACTCATTCTCAAAATGTTTTAAATGCTTTCGTCAATTCATCGATTACTTAAATTGTTGTTTTATCAATTAATAATCGATTAGTTGTTGCGACTTGTTACGCTTGAATCGCTTAAAGCTTTTCCTCTTAGCAGCTTAGCAGCCGCTGCAGTTTCCAGAGCAGCTGAAACTGGGGCGAAATAACAGCCGGACCCGTCCAGAAAACAGCCAACGTGAGCCTGACGTCAGGCGAAATAACGAGCTGAGACAAAACTGCAATTTGGTGTCATCATCGGGCGAGCACGTTGGCGTTTCTGGACGACAGCTGTATATTGTTTGGGACGTGGGTGGAGAGTGTGACCCGAGGCCTTCGAGGGTGGTTGCTGGTTTCGGTCCCTGGATTGGGCGGCGCTCACCTCCTCCTGAACATCTCGGCGAAGATGCAGCCGACGCTCCACAGGTCCACCGGTGTGGCGTAACTGGACTGAAGCAGGACCTCTGGGGCTCGGTACCACAGCGTCACCACCTAAAAACACACACGCGGGAGAAATCCATTTAGAAATGCCTTGTGTTGCATTTAGCTGTACCTGCCGGCAGCTCTGTAAAGGGGTTAATACTCCTCTGCCCCCATCTAATGCTTATGTAAGGCATGAAATCATATGTGGCACTACCGGCTCCCTGCTCCGGGTATGGTGTACCCACATCGCACAATCTTTCCACAGAAATCCAGGGACACACAACAAGGGACACACAATGTGTGTGTGTGTGTGTGTGTGCGTATCGTTAAGCGCAACAAGAACAACGCAAGACAATGTTTCACCAGACCGAACTCTCTCGAGTGTATGAGACGTGGTAACAAGTTGACTATCAGAGATTAACTATTGCACCCGACCCCTCCTTACCCACAACAAGGGGGAAAAGGGAGGTGGGAGGGGGGGGGGGGGGACACAGGCTTCCTGTCTTGCATCAAGCAGAACTGCTCCCACCTGAGGTCGAGCGGCAGCCATTTTGTGCCACTTCGCACTCGGCCTGGTTACCAAATTTGTCCCTGTAACTCCATTGGGAGTTGTGAGTGTGTGTATATGTGAAGCCGTAGGCTGCAGGAAAGCAGCGGCATTGTTAACAGCTACAGTAGGGAAAGCCTCCAGACAAAACTCAGTGACCCCTAGTAAGAGAGTGGACGGCTTCCAGGTGCTTTCCTAAACTCCAGATTTTTCCAACAGCTTTTGGCCGCAGTTCTCCCCTCCGGCACTGCAGAGTGCTTATCGGGATCTTAAGGGTCTGAGGCGAATGTTTGTAAGCAAAAAAAAGACCCAGTGTCACCTAGATATCTTTATTAGCGCGCCTGGACGCTCTGCGGGAGTACTTGGAAACAAGACCCAGAGCTTTTTATGCTGAAGTTCTCCACATGCCTGTAGGTGTAACACAAGAGCTTCAAAGAAGGCAGATAGGCCGGTATGAACTATTACAAGGGCATCAAGTCCTTGCTTTAGTCGAGTGAACTCTGAGAAGTTACTTTCCCTCAGGAGTCAAGGAACTTTAAGGTTAGAGGATCATTATCTGTGATTTTAATCCTGTCAAAAAAAAAATACAAGGGTGACTGATTTCTGCTCCGTTGGTCAGTAAGTGCTTGTCCCTACTTCACTGGTTCGACTCAAGCAAGGTGGAAACCCTTTCAAATCTGGTTCATGGTTTTCAGAGCATGAATTGCAGAGATGTCGATCGGGACTTTTTTTTAGAGCGTCATCACAAGCTTCACATTTGGATTTTATCTCGACACCTGAAAGTAGAAAATCTATTCCCTGCGCTTGACTGGTGCCATCGACCAGCTCGTCGTATGACGTAAAAATACAGCAATGACGTTCGAGCGATGTTCTCGTGTGAATCCATTACACTGCGAAAGACGATGCGAAATTTTACCGGTGAGATATCATTACGCGGGGACTGTGGGATAATCAGCGGGTGCGAGGCTCTAAACCTGCAGAGCTCTGGGACGCCTGAGGCAAACAAAGTGACCAAACATTACCCCGAGCTGGAATTCTTCACAAGACTGATAAGAGGAATAAAAAGTTTGGTCACATTCTTGCTTCTAAACTGAATGACACTATTAATAGAGCCGGTGGCTGCATTTTGCAGATGTGTGATACTTTCTCATCTCCTGCTTCCTGCTTCAGTGGAAAGAGGGAGGAAGTTGAGGCTAGTTGGCTGAGATGCGTTGCCAGAGCCACGTGACCAGAAACGAGACATATGCTGAGAATAAACAGGCTCACTGTTGGGGTCATTGAAGATTTTTAGAACAGTGAAACCTCAGAGAAAAGCATGAATGGAAGTTGCACAGCTGCTTATATAGGCACACAACAAAATGCCATTGATGTTGGTTTTGCAACATAGGAATCTTCAAGGGTGCACTCCTTGCTTATTTGCAGTAATTATTCCTTACTTTCTTTGATTTAAATTCTCTGCATGACCTGAGCTCGGTATCTAGTTAAAGTGCATCACATGCCCTTTTGCACCGTGCCAACCAAGATGTGGGCTTGCTAAAGCCTCCAAAGTCACTCACAAGATGTCATTTTAACACGTGGATGCATGCACGAGTGGCAAATCTTGTCAATGTTGCAGCTGCAGGCTTCAGCCTAGTGCTTGGAGTCTGTAACCTTGCAGAGTGAAAAGTCAGAGCTTGCATTAACACATATGCACACATAAAGCCTTCCAAGAAGAACCACAGAGCTCGAGGTAAATCCGCCTTAGCACAATGAAGTTATTCGAAAACCTGGCCACAGCTGCAGGTTAAGGCAAATATATCACAAGTGCACGCATTCACAGAAACACCGGAAGATAGATTTGGCCTTACTGCAATCTGAAACTACACCCTCACTACTTACACTGTAAGAAAAGGTTTTTTTTTTTTTTTACTAGCTGTGCATCTTTTTCTTGCAGTGGTGTTTCATTCAATGGTTGCATGGAATTAGAAGATGAACAATATTCTACATTTATCCTATTTATTGAAACTTGTTATAACATAGAAAACTCAACTCTGTCAAAAGTCTTATGTCCAATAAGAAAAAAGCTTATGTCCAAAAATGCCGTTTTATACTTTTTAAAGGTTCACACATATACACTTTCACTTTCATGGTGAATGCTTCTCCCTCGCATTTGTTAGAGATATTTTCAGCTTAACACACATTTGTTGCACTGGTTGGCATTTATAGTACCAGAGCAACCTGTGTGCATCATAATAAAGGAGCATGTCGCCAAGTAGTATCAGGCTTTGGTCAATAAGCAATACACAAATCTAGGTTAACTAAATGTTTTCATTCACTGAGACATGAATCAAACAGGTTTCAGATACCAAACTGGTTTCCATTGTGATTTACTGACCACTTCCTCTAACTAGTCACTCCAACAGACACCGACCAATGCGCATTCACGAACACATCCAGTTTCTCAGAACATATACAGATCCTCTTTACTTTCTGCCTAATTCTCAAATCATTCACCCTGCCCTTCAAATGGCTGATCACAAAACCTCCAGTCCCTACTTTCAGGGTGCTCATTTTCATTAAATTTCCAAACAAACAGTCTACTGTCAGCACTGCTTTCCACTCTGCAATCCTCCTCACCCATTTCTCCCCAACTTCCTCTCTCTCTCTCTCTCTCTCTCGCTCTCTCTCTCTCTCCTGTGATCTCTTGTTCCTTCTCCATAAAATGTCTGTTTCTGCAAGGCCACGAGTCTGTAAAACACATATGTCTGAAATGCTGTAAAGCCTACACATAACAGTGGGAGAGCCTGTAATATCCATGAATGCATTTCGATCACATACACACAACTTCACACGCTCATAAAATACTCGAGATGTGTCAGCATTAAGTGTGTCTCAAGTCTGTTAGACTAAATACCTCAAACTTAATCCTAAACACACTATCTTGTAACCATTTTCATAGAGATGAGTGTGACAACACAGAGACTGCTGTAAAAAGCAACAGGACATTCCCCAATTGCAGTGTTTTTCTCTCCTTTTTTTTTCCTTGGTCCTTTCCCTTCCTCTTCTTCCGACCACGTTTGCATTCCTTCTTCCTTAGTCTCTCTTTCTCACCCTTCTCATTCTCTGTTCTGCTTCCCATATCCGTTCATTACACACTCCTGCCCTCCCTCCGCTGTGCAGTCCACATGAAATATCAGATATGGACACATGCAGCATGAGGGACAGTCGGACGCAGGAAAAAAAAAAGTGAGTCAGCCTGGAACTGTGCAGGGCAGCGTTTTGCTCTCAGGTCAGCTGCTTTGCATTTTCAATCTGTCTCTCTGCCTATCTGACACCCTCTTCCCTTCCGCATGGTAACAGAAAAGCCGGAGGAGGGCAGATAAAGCAGAGAGAGAGAGAGAGAGAGAAAGAGAGAGAGCTGGAACGAGAGACATAGAGAGTGTGTGAGGCTGACTCCAGATTAAAGGACAACATTCTGGGAATTCCTTTCTGCTGAGAACATCCTCCCCCTCACCACCACCACCACCACCACCCTCTGCAGCACTCGCTGTTGCTCTCTGCTCCCCGCTCCGCTTCAGGGAGGAAATGGCTTCTCCTGCCCCAGAGGACCTCCAGACCTCCTGGGCCGGACCTCCAAGCCTGTCTGACTTGCAACATCCGGACCTGTGCCACCAGCGCACTGTGCATGCAGTCGAGGAGTGCGACAATAGGGTGCATGCATGTGAGCATGGGGGCGTTTGGTTTGTGTTATGTGTGAGTGCATGCACGTGACCGAGTGAGCACCTGCTTTTGCCTGGATTCACGTGCTGGGTCTGCAAATGTATGCAAGTTATCTACAGCATGTGTTTGGTATTTTAAGGACAACCTAAGGCTATTACAACGCAGATTTTGAGACTCACTAATCTCATTGAGAAGCTGTATGCAAAGATTCACACTGCTAGCATGGGTTAGCCCGTAAATGTCCGGAGTTACTTACTTAATAAGTTACTTAAAGACTGGAGAAAACCTACAAGTTTAGCTCTATATAGGCTTATGCAGGATGTGCGGAAGTGTTCTTAAACTTTTGATAGAGCTAGGCTAGTCTCATCCATCTGTTTCCAGTCATTATGCTAAGCTAAGCTAATCGCCTGCTGTCATTTGTTTTGTATTGAATAAGCAGACGTGCGACGAGCACTAATCTTCTTATTTAACTCTCTGAACGCGAATGAAAGAGTCTCAAAATGTTTCTTCCTGATGATGCCCAACTCAACAGCTCAAACCTTATTAATGCACAATGACCCACAGACACAGGGATAACGTACAAACATGCATATTGTGATGAACTGCAATTATCCTTCAAAACATTGGTAAGTTGTCCCCATCTTGCCTTCATATCCTCCACACCCCTACCCCACTGAGACCCTTTCCCTGCAGACTTCCGAGGAGGAACTTCTTAGTGACCTGATGCCATGAGGACGACTGCGGCTGGGGCTTAAGGCCGCAGAGGCAGAGGCGCTGGGGTTGATGGAGCTTGGCCAGGGGCCCGTGTTTACATTCCCTCTCACTGAGGAAGCCCAGGATGAAAGCGCACCACTGCACACACAGACACATACCATCCACACATATGCACACTCACAGGCGAGGACTTTGGATGCACCGGAGACCATATAACTGTTGTAACTGAATCAATAGGAGCATGATTGGAGGTTTTAACTTTCAGCAATTACTGAATGAAGCGGAATAAACGCTCAGTACAGTCAAGCCTCTACGGTAAATGGCTCGACTGTCTCATGTTTTTAGACTTAAGCTAAAATTTGACTGCATTCCTGAAAGCAATCCACCACAAATTAAAGTCTTCCTACGTGGATCTAAGGGAGGAAAACGGATAAATGCTTCAGTGCATATAGGCAGGCTTGGTATGGGAGAAGGACAGCGGATGTTATAATAATAATATGAGGAAAACTATGCACTCAGAGTACATTGGAGTTGAGGCTGTAATGTTGTGTCTCCTGAGAGGCCCCATTCGAAGCTCTAGCAGTCAGCCATGTTGTAAACACCATTATTTCACTCCTCCCTCACTTTCCCTCTTTCTTTCTCTTGTTCTACAAAAAGGACAATTTACAGTCCCAACAATGCAGCTGCACCGGGCCAAGAAAGGAAAAAAGAAAGGAGATACAAGAAGGGGAAAAAGGTATACGCTAGAGGGAGGGAGAGACAGAGCGACCGAGCTAGAAAGGAAAGTGCAAGAGCAGCACACAAACTGTATACAGTAAAACAGAAAAAAGGGGGCACTACAACTGTTGCCAAAGTATGCACAGTGTACAGGAATGCAGCATGGGGCCCTCGGCAAGCGAAACAAAGACAGCACAGTCAGTGGCTCTCTCTCCCCAGTGCTACCACATCCGCACATCATTAGCTGGAAAATTCCTGATATATGCTGTAATTTTTTCTCTTTTTTCCCCCTCCTCTTCCTCTCTGCCGTTGCTGGTACAGGCAAGGCTTTAATATCCAGATGCCAGTGTGTGCACATGCTCAGTAACCCCTTTTGCCCACCTGGAGGGCTGCCAGGAGACCATCAACAATTAAAATGGTGAAGTGTGTGCATGTATATGTATGTGTGTGTGTGTGTGTGTGTGTGTGTGTGTGTGTGTGTGTGTGTGTGTACAAGAGAGTGAGTTTGTATGGCTGTGTGTGTGTGTCTGGGGGGTGCTACCATTGCCCATACAGAAACACTTACAGGGGGTAGCGACAGAAAAAAAGAAGAATCAAACACGACCTGCACTCGGCAAGCAAGTTTCTATGTGTGTGTGCTTACACTAATGGCAATGTGTGTATGATTCAACGCACAATCAAGTCTGCGTTTGCATGTGTGCATGTACAGAATATCCCTGTTCATATATACGTGTGTGAACTGTGCGTGTGTGTTTGCTTATGTCAAATTGGGGCCAGCCCCCTTGCTCCAGCCGGCTGCAGTCAAAGCAGAGAGGATGACTTTTCCTTTTTTTTCCCATGCGGAGCCGTTTGAGGAGATATCTAAACATTCCCAGAGTGCGCTGCACGTGCTCTCCTGCGTGCAGTGCAAAGGGTTTTTCCCCCTCTCTCTCTTTCTCTCTCTCTCTCCCTCCCTCCCTCCCTCCCTCCCCCCCCCCCCCCTCCTGCTGCCGCTGCCTGCTGCCTGCCTGCCTTTCTTTCTTTCTGTCTGTCCAGAGTAGAAACACATTGTCTGGCAGAGGGAGAGATTCACAGATTCACCACTGTCCACTTCAACCTTGGTCATCACTGAGAAATGTCAGTTTCGGCTGCCTCAGTTCCTGAGCTGTGCTGCACCGCCAGTGACAGTGTGTGTGACTCATGGTCGCGTGTACATTTTAAGGGTTCAGAGATTATGGGACTCTTGAGAGCTCACAATTTGAAAAGAGGTTTTCTTAAAAATAACTTTTGAACAAAGCTTCTTTACAAATAGCCCCAGCCAAAGGAAGGACAATCTTCAACCGGGCCATGTGGTTTTCTAGATTAAAGACGTCTTATCTGCATTATCATCATCTTTTAATTGCCATCGGTGAGAACACCGGACTACACTTAACCATGACCCACAACCTCAAATTACAATGCATGCGTATACATTTACAGTAACAAAAATGGGGAAACCCACTCAGTCAAAATACAAATTCAGACTGAATAGAGGCTGACTGTTTTTGAAAGCTCTGTATTGCAAAAGTCTGTCTTGCTGTTTGAGCAGAGGCAGGAAATCTGGTTTCAATTTGTTTAATGTCGTCTGAGATATGGGTGTCTTATTCTGGAAATCGTAGTGGGAGAGCTACCAATAGAGGGAACCAGGAGGGGGAGAAGTGGGGAAAATACCTTCAGTCAGGTAATGGTTTCACTCCTGTGCACTGTTTACAAGAAACCGTGACTGACTGCAGAAGTCACTGTAAAAACATAATAATATAGTAAGTAATCATTGGTCCATATGACGAGACATAAAGGAAGCAATTTATTGACTGAAAATGACTTAAACGGAGAGAGCCGTCGTATAACTCAATAACTTAAGATAAGCTCAGGGGCAAGACAAAAACATTTGCAGCACCAATAACCTTATCCTGTCATCTCTTGTAAATTATGACGACCCATCGGTTTTCTCTGGACCCAGGAGGGTTCAACAACAAATGCTGACATAAGAATCTGGTGGCAATCCCCTTGAGTTTTCCAAATCCAATTTGACAGGCAACGACATGCACATGATATGCATGAGAGTGGCAGCTAATGGGTTTCATGGGACCATCCTGACAGGCCTGCACTACAATGGTTGCCAATGTTTGGTGTGGATGGAGGGACCACCATGGTCAGGTCGCTTGAAGGTTACTCATCTGTTTGAGCGCAGCACCTGACGTGGTCTCGTCTGCCTGGTCCAGAGACAGAGCTGTGAGCTCACGAAAGGTGCACAACTCAACGGCAGGAGGTTAAGTTAGTCTTTATTGTCATAGATACGACGCACTATGAGATTCTTTCTCTGCATTGGAAGCATCCTATTTTAGGAGCAGTGGTTGCCAACATCCAGTACCCAGGGAGCATTTGGGGGTTGAGCCCTTGCTCAAGGAGCCACAGTGATGATGCTTATGGTGGGGACAGATGATGGGCTTGTCACCTTCCCCACCCAGATTTATTCTGGGATTTGAACCAGTTACTTTCCGGTGGAAAGCTCTCTCAAGGTGGAGGTGGAATGAAAAGATTAAAGTCCAGTTTTCGAGTAAAGGTTTCAACCAAGCTGCTACTGAGAGAAAATTAAGTGAAGGAATGAGTAATGCAGTTGAAAAGTTGGGGTCAGTGTCTGATGCTGGGGATGATAACATTTGATATATTTTTGGACATGATGTGAAATTAAACCTTCAGCAACAGGTGTGATGAATAAATAAGTGTTAATTTTAGCATTTTTAGCGCTGTTTCCAGAATCTAAATGCCACTATCTCCTACTGCAGTAGTGTGGAGTCATGAAATTTGCTGTAAAATTTTACTCAAACTTCAGTCAAAAGGAATGGCATTTCAATGAGGAGGACACAAGAAAAAAAAAAAAGATCTTCAATCTTTTCTGGTATGTCAGATTAACACATCAGCTTTTCCCATCTGCCCGTCACTCAAGGAGGTACAATGAGTCTTGTAGCCCAGACTGGGGTCATTAAAAAACCATCAACAAAGCAACGGACCTCCAGGGACTGCCAGGGGCAGCCTAATCTGGACCCCAGTACCAGCCCAATGGGTGGTCTCCCTCCCTCTCCCTCTCACTCCCGCTCTAGAGGGGAGGGTGAAAAATGTGCAACATGGTAGGTGGGTGATGCTGATGGGCCATCGGTCACACGCAACCATGCATGTGCAAATACCCCCAGACTTGCATTGCACATGTATTCGTAAGCACACTTTCGAGACCACACTTTCTGTCAGTGACACGTTAACAACCCAGCCTGTTGCTAGGTGAGAAGGCAAATTCTTCGCGTGAAAGAGAAGTCTGGGCCATACTGGTAAATCATCAGCAGAAAAGTACAAACGTGCTACTTTCAGTTAGCGACACAAGGGGGAAAAAAAGAGGAGCAAGGGACTCTGTATCGAGGACTTCATGCAAATGATCTGCTCGGCCATCTTGTCATTTTAGAAGTGCTAAATGAATCACTTTGAAAGTGAGAGAGAAGTGTCATGTTCGCTTAAGCAACAGCAGTTCTCCAAAGCCCATCTGTCTGCCAGTAACGGTGGCATTAGGTGACTAAATAAGCAACTGCTGGTCTGTTGGGCAAAGGGGAAGATCCTCTTAAATGCTATGAGCGTTTGTGTACATGTGCGCTGCATGCAGCGTAGATTATCTGCTTTTATTAGCAAGAGGAAACACTGAATGGATGAATGGAGATTGTGTGTTTGGACTGATAGGGGGATTCCAAACAGCCACTTTAATCTAGAACTGAAGATCCTATGCTCACGTTGCAGTGCGTGTGCACTCACATGCATACACACACATACATAAACACTCATGCACACACACACACACACACCTCATTTTTGTGGCCTAATCTGTATCACCAAGAAAGGAAATGAGCGTGTGAATGCAAACACATTCACACTCATGTTAGACAGCCCTGTGCAGAGCTAGATAGTAGTTTTGGGGACTTGTCACTTGGCATTCATGCCTGAAAGGTAAATTCCCGGGTAAATATTCTACCCTCAACAAAGTCATACATGAAGTACAAGATCTACTCTGAGACAAAACCTCTGGTGAAACCACACACACACACGCACTAACCCCGAGTATTGAGTAACACTATGCAAATTGTATGGTTGAGCGCATCTTCCTCTGTGAGTGAGTCATGTATCAACATTAATCTAAATTATAACTAGTAGAAACAAACTGAAAATACCGGCTAGACTTACCGCAATCAGTAAATTTACCCTCAGCAATACTGAGAAATTATGGTTTAGGGTTTAGATGAGAAAGACACATTAGTCAAACAAAGAGAAGACTGGGAAATTTTTCTACATTTTTGCAGACAACCATCTGTTTCTGTTTTAATTGCTGCGTTATCTTATCCTTTATTCATCAGTAACCCCACTGGCAGATTTCAGGGACTGATCTCCACCTTCCAATCAAAGGTCATTACTTGGACTCTTGCCTAAAACTGTCCAAATATCAAACAAATTGAAAAGGAAAATCAATTTGTTGATTTTCAACAAAGAAAAGATTTCTTTTGTGTTTCTGTATGTGTTGTACTTCCTTGGTTTCCTTACTGATAACTTGTGACTAACTTGTTGTCAGGCTTCTACTATTAACCATTAATTGGCCATATTTGTCTTAAACTGCTTTATGTTATGCTTTTGCAAACACAGTGCACCTACCACCTAAAGAAGCCAATACTGACTCCAGTCTAAGTTTAGTCTAAGTTTGCATACTTCTCTGAAGGATGTTTAAGTTTTCTTACATAGCCAGACACTGCGCTACTGGATGTACTGGATGAGCCTGATTGGAGGGTGAAAGTGCATCGCCTTCACCTACATCCCTCAACCTGCTTTGTACTCTTTCCAATATATCATAGGAAGAGCTTTATTATGTTGTTGAGGGATGCCATTTGGACAAGATACTAGTTGGAGGCGATGTCGCATGGTGGTTAGTGTTCACTTGCACATTGCTAAAAGCAAATGGTCATCTCGGTCCCATCTTGTGCTAAGATTACATTTCGCTAGCCAGGTGGTACACCTACCTAGTGAGCAAGATAAGAACCACCTTGCTAAGATGTTTCACCTAGCTAGTTATCAATCAGTGCTAACTCAGAGCTCTGCCTGAAACTTCAAACAGCAACAGCATCAACACAGTCTGCATACATCTGACGAACCAACATAATACTAATGTTTTCACATGTTGCCATTTAGCATTGCAATGACTGAAGTTGAATGTGCGTTTTTGGTCCAGTACGACACAGCAACGGTTTGTTGTGCTGTACTGATTTGTTCCCTTTTTGGTTTTAATAAACCAATTAGTGACCAATGTGAATGTTTGACTCTGTTGTTTCTGTAGCATGTGAAACTAGCACGGCAGCCACACCGTGATAACCCCAAACATGTCAACAAAGTACTCAGACAATGAAGAGGGACCCTGAATAATATTATAAATAAAAAAAATAAATAAAACACCATTTTGGTACCATACAGTAGAAAAAAAGCATTTGACTATTTCCATTTCACTGTTGGCACCAAACTTTTCATAGTGAAAATGCATTATGTGAGAAGGAAGGCCTGTGCTAGATTATAAACACAAACTTGTATGAAATCGAAACAGGTCCAGACTCTTAGGAACACAATGTTGGTGTGCAAAGTGGCTAAAGACAGGTGCATCTGTGTTAAAGAAAATCTTTGGCTAAATTCATTCCAATAAAGCACCGAGCTACTGTTGCTGGCTGCCGTAATCTTAAAAGTCTCATCTCTCCCAATTTCAAACTCTTCCAAAGACTCCTTTCAGTCTCTCTCTCCTCTTTATCTGGTCATCAGAGCCCAGAGCTCAACAGTTGGACATCAAAGTTCCGACAGAGGGAAGGGAGGGGTGTCTGTCTCTCCTCGTCTGTCCCATCCGTGTCTGCAACAGCCACCGAGGGATTCCTGAGACAGAGCACGGGGGCCCTTGGCTCTCACTTTACACAGAGAAACCCTATCATTTGGCCCGGCGCTGCAAAGCTACCCGCTGATGCCCCGTAAGTGCCCGCTACGTCACCTTAGACGCTTTTCATCCAACTCTCTGGAGACGGGACGGTGGTTTAAAGCCGTGGGTCTGTGTCTCCATCAGCGAGCTCGGAGTGTTGACAGACGGACTCTTGCTCAGCCGTAGAGACTTTTAAATGTATACTTTTGTGGAAAAAAAATAAGCTGCTTTTTAATAAGGACAACAATATTAAGTTGTGGGTGAAAAGAAAAAAAGTAAAGCGATAGGAGTTCTAAACGAGTGTCGCATTGAGCGTGTGAATCAAAGCAGGGCTACATTATTATCATCAGTTATTTCTCAGTTACGCTCTCAGTGTTCACTGACATTATATGGGTGAGATCATCCGATTTGCTCTCTATTCAATATAAATATGACAGAGTAACGTAACAGATTGCTAGATAATGTGTTTACAACAGAGAACAGTTTGTATGAGACAAAACATTTTCTAAATGACCTGTAATGAGATAGAGATTTAAGAAAAGAGATGCTTGTCAATGTACCCAGGCGTGATGGAGCACCACTCTGTTAGTGCCAGGGCCTGCACTCAGTGTGACATCACCAATATATTAGATCATGTAGCATTCCCCTGTCCCCGTCTATTTGTGTCTTTGACCCAGTTAAAACATCCTGCGACCCACTTTTGGGCCTCTATTCATCGGCCCGGCTCGCAGTGTTTGGGAGTGTTTGTTTTGAGTCCCTCGGTTGTAAGAAACTATTGGATGAGCCCCACTGAGCTCGGAAATACGGACAAACGTAAACTCACAACAGAGGTGAGCGCCATCTGGAAGCTGTAGATGCGGGCCAGGCCAAAGTCAGCCAGTTTGATCTGCCCTCCGCTGGTGACCAGGATGTTCTGGGGCTTCAGGTCACGGTGAACCACGCGGTGCGAGTGCAGGAAGTCCAACCCCTGGAGCAGCTGATACATCATATCCTGCAAGACGACAGAGAGAACAAAGAGTGTGGGAGGGCTGCATTTTTTCTGTAAACACGGACAAGGACATGGCATTAGCATGGTGAGGTCATAACGAGGAGGATCTCGACCGCAGGATACTTTGAGAGTCTAAGGTCAAAGGGTAATATTAAAGAGTACATGGCTGATGAATGTCACATTGAGCGAGCAGGAAGGAGCAGATGGCTGAATAGCGTTTTTTTTTTCTCTTTTTCTCTGAAGGTTTCAATCCAACCTGGTGGTTATGATTTCCAAAATAGTTCGGCCTTAATCGTCCTTGCGAAACCTCAGAGACAGATGGCTTCATGTCCCCTTCACCGCTTCATCGACGTTTAAATCCATTCCTCCATCAAACCAGGAAACAAAAGGCCTGAGTGACAAGAGCCTGCAGAGCGGAGTCAAGTATAAAGGCTGAGACACTGTGGCACGGGGGGAGTTAACTAGAGGAGGCCTGTGGCTTTTCTTGTCGACTGTAGCAGATGTTTGATAACTGACACACACACACACAGATAGGGGCAGAGAGGCCCTGCTCTGCACATGCATGGATCTCTGTTTCTCAGCAGCTGTCCTGCTTGACTTAATTGGTGCTCGCTCTCTTTTTATGCCCAAAAGCTGACCTCAGACGTGGCCATAGGCAGTGACATCTGTGGCGTGCCAGCAAAAGTGAGCAGCAGTGAACTATGTCGAAACCAGCTTAGACTTGCTCCGTTCAAACTGAAAAACTCAAACAGGTCCTGCACCTGTAAACAAATAACAAGTCATTACAGGGATTTGCAGCCAGGAGGTTTTAGGCAGAGCTTTGCTTTGGATTGTTGCATAAAATCAAGTCTAGAGGGCTAACCGTTTCAAACTCAACCCTAATAATAGATAAAAAATAAATAAATGGGTAATTTATGGAGGTAGAAATGTCAGCTTTCACGATCATTTAGTGTGGCTGGAAAAACCAAATGTGGCCCTGGAGACAAAGAGGGGGACGGGAAAAGAAAAGAGCCATTTGTGAAGTGAAATGCCTTGATGCTGCTGCTGTGTCACATCCCAGCCCTGTGTACCCCCCTCCAAAACACACACACACGCACGCCCCCCCCCTCCAAAAAAAAACAAAAACCCCTTCGCCAAGACCTCACAAGTGACATGGACCTGAGCCCGCAGCTCTATTCACTGGCCAACCAGCTGGTGAGTGAGTCAAAGGGGTCTGCACACTCAAGCAGAAAACATTAGCAAACGGCGCGGGGCTGGCTGCTGTGCCGGCCATAGAGGAGGGGACAGGGCTCCACACAATGCTGTGGAGATGGGGGGGTGACGTGTATGTATGTGTGTGTGTGTGTGTGTGTGTGTATTTGTATACACACACGAACTGCGTGTCCACCCAGGTCTGCCTTAACATAATATGTGTCTACATTTCCCCTCTGTGTGTATCACAGACTGTGTGTGTGTGTGTGTTTGCCCCTTGACCAGAGGCAGGCAGGATGCATAAACAGACCTTCCTTTCTACATCTCCATCCAGCCATGACCCAGCGAGGAGGGCAGCAGACAGACAGGGCCATAGGAGAGCGGCAGGCAGTTGGTTATTTTTTGTGCGTGTGTGTCCACGAGCGTGTGTGGAAGAAGGAGGAGGTGGGGTGGGGTAACACAATAGCACCCCCCCCCTCCAACCAGTTCCTCTCTGCTTTAAATAGCCATTTCACTGTGTTTCCTTTCAGCAGCATTTCCTCGTAAACACCAATTATCTCAGAAGTGTGACACTTGGACAAACACACAAACAATCTGGGCCCCGTGACCTGGGAGCCATCTTCTCTTCTCTTCCATCAATTACACTCTTCTCTTCTACACCACTGCACACAGCAGCCACGACAAATATGCCAGAGATGTTCAGTGGCGGGACTTGTTGCGTCGCAAATGACAACACAAGAAGCTGAACGTGAAATTCTCCAAATGAATACTCCGCAAAGTTGGTGTGAGGGCAAAAAAAAGTGAGACGTCTCTCAGCCGTGCACAAAGCTGATTTCGGCAGCAGTTCGCTCGGGCAGCATTGCTCAACACAACAACTGTCTTCAACTGGCAGCACTTCAACCATCGAAACCCCCACGAACAACTTGGCCAGGTGGAAACAAAACTCGCACAAAAAGGCAACAAATCTGACCCTGAAAAAGCAGGAAGACCGGGAAGAAAAAAAGTAGTCAGCCCTCTGCAAGATGCAGTCAAAACATGGCTTTCTGAGTGCACCTCCTTTTCTAATGCAAATGCACAAGAGGCAGCCATATTGTTTATTGTAGCCAGGCACAATATGGGACATCTGCCGGTTAGCGTTAGTGTAATTCCCTCCCCATGCTTCATTAACCTCCCCCTTTATGGGCTCGGAGAATGGAGTTGTGGAGGCTTGGACGGAGGTGGCGGAGGAGGAGGGAGGGCGAGACCCAAGCGCTGGCCCAGCTGAGGCTCTCCGAGGCTGGGGCAGCCCGGCCGCTTGATGTCCTTCCAGCTCATTTGATTCCTGGAGGAGGACCTCTTTCATCAATGACCATGTGGTGGGTCTTGAGTCTGAGGAAGGCAGAGTGGGTGGTGGAGGGTGGTGTGTGTGTGTGTGTGTGTGTGTTGGGAGGGTGGGGAGGGGGGTGGACAGACTGGGTCAGGGTGGGGTGTCTGGTGCCAGGGGGGTGGAGGTGGAGGGACTGCTTTAGAAGAAAAAGTTTGCCTGTTCTTTTTACCTTCAGGTCTTTACAGAGCTTTTTACTTGGTTTGGAGTGTTCAAAGTGACCAACTTTCTAGAAAACACACCAGATGGGCACAGGTGTGCTGCTGTGGGGCTGCGGCACTGGGATCTACTAACTGGTGTCATCTGCTACGGCCCCGGGGTAAATGAAGTTGAATGGAAGAGGGGGTCGGGGGTGACTGGGGGGGTTAGTTACTGTGCAGTGTCCACTGTACTAGAAATAACAGGGGCCTGTGTCATCTTCTGCCTCTGTCATTGTCCTGATGTACCCTTACAGACTCCAGCTGTATGGATGTTAGGAGAAAGCTACAGGAGGGGAGGGGGTGTGATTGTTGAACAAACAACTCTGAAAACCTCCTGCGCACAACTGTTCCAGCACCAGAAAAGACTAATTCAGCCAACCCTAATCAATTTGCCCAACTTGGTTAACTTTTACGATTGGTTAGGTCTCCCTCTCTTTATTTTAAACCATTACCACACCTCACCACTCTCTGTGATTGGAGACTTTTCACCCTGACTTTGAGCGATTAGATTTAAGGCCATTTGCACCCCGATTTCTCTAAGGCTGAAAAATATTGTTGATTCATTTATTCTATTATCCTAAAAACTATAGGAGTGTTTGTTTACTGTCTATTAAGTCTCCTACTATAGTAGTTGATTCTGTAGGTGTATTCCCATTACAGTCTTTCTCAAAAGTAAAGTGATTTTTCTAAAATCTAAAGACTATTTACTTGCAGGTGTTTCCATTGAAGGGTGTTTTGCAATTGTGTTTTGCACTTCTCATCAAATCTATTCCTGTACAATCTTGTTTGAAGTGATCAGTGGCCATATAACCCTTACATCATGTCCGCTGATGTGATTCTGAAATTTCTCTAATGTTTATTAACATTGATTTTATTTTACTATTCTTAAATCTACAAGTGCTTCTATAAAAGCTTTAAATGTTCATTAAATAAGTACTGTATGTAATGGAACACTTTTAATAGCAGTAACGGGGTGGGTGATTTAATATTGCAGCAGAGGTATAATATCTGGGGCAATCATCAACACACTGAGCTGCCCAGGAAAACTCCAGTACCGCGGCCGTATCAGCTTCAGCAGAAACCCTGGGAAAGCCTCGGGTCTGATCTCGCTGGCTCGTCTACGTTTGCACAGCATCCCGCCGACATTACAGCTCGACACAAAACGTTCACACATGAACCCGGCCCGAGGGGCGAAAACCAACAGTCACTCTGGCTTCCAGGACTTCTCTGTTTCAAATATGACACTTTAAACTCTTGGCCCCTTCCGTCCAAAAATAGAGACGTACCTCTCCAGTACTGTACACAATACATTTACAGACCTTGGGGTGAAACACGATAGAGATTTTTCAAAGGTTCGAGTGTGGGAAAGATTAAAATAAAGAGAGACAGTTAGAGGGGAAAGGAGTTGGCGACACATTTATTTCCGAGCTTTTGGCAAAGTGGAAATGTACACTTGATGGATTACGTTATGATGGTTGGCAACTCTGAATACGTTACATCCTCGTTATAGTTGTTGTTTCAAAGTGTGAAAGGTGCTGCGGTGGAATAATCATAATATGGGAGTGAGCGGACCAGGAAGCAATAAAACTAACTTCCAACTCACCTCCAGCTCACTGAAAAATCAGTCATGCTGATTTGTCAGTTCAGCCATGACTTCTTCAAGTTCGTATTTTCCGTTGCAAAACGTGGCACACTCGAGAGCGAGCGAGCGAGCGATGATGACACTTCACTTCTGTGTTTGTGTTTCTCGCATTTGATCATATAAGTTTCTGAGAGATCCCAGGTCCAAAGAAAAGTCAGTTCGAACTCTTTTACTCTTTTAACAGTATCTTCCGAATTAGTCCAATTCAGTGATTAAAATCAAATATCTGCTGACTTGTCATTTCCACTACTTACTTAAGATCTGAAAGTACTCTGGCGTGTGCAACAAATTACTTTTTAAATACAAAGGGAGGATTTTTAAGTCTAGTTTCTCACACATTTTTTCTTGGCTTCCATCTGTGATGCAGTGTAAACTTGGAGAGAGAGACCAGAGTGAAAATAGAGAAGCCAAGGAGCCTCTAATTTGGAGCCCATCTGCCACATGTGCTGCCCTTCAAAACGCTCCAGTACCTCTGATGTTGGAGGGAACCGCATGCTTTCCTCTATGTCGCCGGCCAAGAGAACTCACTCAGTGCCGTACAGACACGGCTGTGGTCATGCAATGTTCAGGCCACAGAAGATTAGCCAATCTCTGTCTTTAAAACTCAAACAGAACTTGGGAAATGTCAAAGACGGAGGACAACAGCGATGTTTACCTTGATGGTCTCCGGTGGCACTCCGGGGTCAGGCGCCTTCTCCAGGTAGGTGGTCAAGTCCTGATCCACATGCTCGAAGACCAGAGTGAGTTTGGTTTCTCGGTCAGTCCGAGAGACTGTACACACATCAAACAACCTGGAACAAGCGGAGCAGGTGGAGGATGGTCAGTATATATCATTCGGCTCCGATCTATTCAGAGAGATTTAACAACACTTCTGCAACCGGTGGTACCGAATCTCTTCTTTGTTCGTGTATCTGCATTCTCTTTGTCTCACTGATGTGAAGGAGAAATGTGTAGAGCTTATAAAATCTCCAAATATGGGAGGAAATGGATGAGAGCAAATATAACACAGTAAATAGGAAGTTCTTTCAGACATAGCAACAGAAGTGGGAAACAAGTGTATCTAATGACACTGGCTGTTATGAGCTACTATAAAACTTAACGTAAATGTGCCCTTTTTAATATCATTAGCTGAACCGGCATTTCAGGTTGGGTTAAATCAAAATGCTGCAAATGGTGAAGAAAATAAAGCTCACAGTGTCCACTATGACTGTATTCTCAACTTTATTTTGGGAGGGAGTAAACTAATTTTCACCAAAAGCAACTCTTTGCATTAAAATAATAAAAATGATTCAAGTGTGTTCATACACATTAAACTAAG
The DNA here is from genome assembly GCA_029224185.1 of Karalla daura. Lineage (NCBI taxonomy): Eukaryota > Metazoa > Chordata > Actinopteri > Chaetodontiformes > Leiognathidae > Karalla > Karalla daura. Next base: position 11,311,130 of record CM055205.1, read on the forward strand.
AATCATAGGAGGAGTTAGGTCTTGAGAGTTAAAGAAGAAGAAGCCTGAGACATCAGAATTATCATGTACTGCAGGACCTGCTGACAATGCTAGGTCAGGTTTCCCTATAGGCTGCTTCTATGCCATCAGGCCTCAAAAACCAGCGTTTATGGTTGTGTTTTGCTAGGCAACAAACTAAGGCCAGGAATCCAGATTATGTTGGTGGACCTGCCAAGGCAGGCTTTGGTGAAAAGCTGAAAAAAAAAACTATCCAGTATGTCCTCTTCAAAGAGCTGGGGACCACAAGCAGCATTCCTCAACCAGCACTATGACAACTCCTGATGCCCAGTGGGAAGTCCAGTGGATCCTGGCTGTAGCCGCAGCAGAGGCAGCATCTGCCATCACAACAGGCAGGAGACGAGAGGAGCCACAGAGGACCTCCATCAGACATGTTGTGTTGCAATATGACAGAAAAGCCATGTGCAGCTGCCCAGGCTGGAACTACTTTGATGAAAATGTGATACTGGTAAAGAGGCAAAAGTTGCTCCAGTCTCCAAATGGGAACATTGTGGTTTGGTTCAAAGTCCAGCTGATATCACAGGGCCATCGCTAAAAGTAATGGGCGATTTTTCCCTTTCACAGTTGGCATTTTTACCTTTGTATAAATGTCAGTGAGCTCATGATGTGGCATGGGTGATTTGTCAAGTTGGTTCAAGTACATAGACCTGAAACAAAAGGTGCCATTTAGACTCATATTGCGTAGGCTGAACCCACTCAGTACATTTCCTAACTTAATGAGACAGTGGGTGATAACTTGTGCCCAGACCTGTTGAAGGTGTCAACCCAATCTCGACATCCTACAAAGCTTTCACCTCTTTGAGTGAGAGCACCGCTGGTTATCAGCTGTAGCTTCCAACCTCAAAACTCGAGAGACTGCGGGAATTTCCCCAAAATATTGACACCTGTGAGATGATCTAACGGGCCAAAGTGATGCTACTCGATGTCACAAACACTAGAAACAACCTCCGATATAAGTGCAGCTATAATTCACACTGGCTAATCTGCATAAGAACTTGAAATCCAAGCATGGAAAGAAATGACTAAATCTCTCCGGAAACACTTTCGTTTCCATCAAACGAGGCTCGGTGCGCCCATGCCAATTCCCATGTAATGCACTGGAGTTGGTGCAGCGAGCGGGAGGTGATTCATTCAAAGGTATTAGTTCTGTGCATGATGTCACAGAATAGACGGCGCCCTCCTCTTGAAGCGCTGGGGTTAAACGCCCCTAACAGCTCGATTGTTGGGCTACAATGGGGGCTCTCAGCAGACACTGAACATATGGAATGAATAATGGGCCTCATTACAAACATCCAGGGGTTGCCTGGAGTCACACAGAAGGCCCACAATGCACCCTTCCTCGCCCAAGCTGCTTGGCTACGCTGGTTGGTTAAACTAGGAGGGAGTGAAGTTCCCCCAGTGGTTCAGATGGTTTGCACTCTTGAGCAGATTTATTACAACCAATGCTCCTGCGTTTTAACTGGCCTCTACATAGCTGCACCAGGCATTAGATAAAAGTAGCCTCGGAAAACTTCCGGCTGACGTATTCGTCTTCAGCGAGAACAAACCCCATTGTGATCCCATTAAGGGAAAACCATTATCCTCTATTATTCATTGATACGCGAGGGAATTATTGTTAGAGGCACAATGGCACTGGCTGCGTTTCTGAAACGTTCATTTAGAACTTCCCCTTCAATCCCAATGCTCTCAATATTCCATAATAAAACAAGCAGCAAGGTCAGACCTTGGCTACTGCCCGCATGTCACCATATCTCACCAGTGACCTCAGAACATACAGTCTGTTACAAAACCGAAAGAAAAAGTCCTACTGTGCTTTCTGTGCACAACAAACTTATAGAAAGTGTAACCTGTCTGCATATGGTAAATGAGCTGGTTCTTATAAAGTGGTTTTCTAGTCTTCGTGACCCTCAAAGCGTTAAACAGACTGTCACAAGTCACATTCACACCCATACATATGTTGGTGGCAGACACTGCTCTGCACGGCCTGTCTGCTTTAACCATTCACACACATTCCCACTTGATGACACAGCATCAGAGACAGTTGGGGGATCAATATCTTGTGCATGGACACTTCGATATATAGGCTGCACAGGGCTGAGATTGAACCACCGACCTACCATAGACAACCACACTCTCTCTGAGCCACAATAGACCGATTTTCATTCAAATATTACAACATTTATATTAAATGCTGAACTGAAAGTTAAAGAGCACAGTCATTACTGACCCTGACGCCTCATTTGTGACAGATCGCTTTAGAGATGAGATAATTATCTGTCCATTTGTTATAGAACTGGCGATGAATGAAGTTTTGAGGGACATCCCTTATTTCTTTTCATAGACCTTGTACCTTTCGGTTCCAATGATAACAGCTGGCACAATAATACTTATCTGCTGCCCTATTGCACTTACTAGCCTGGATTTTAGCCCTGAGTTTAGAGCACTTCACCACAATTACTTTGAATATATAATGTACGCTCACTAATCCAATATTCAACAATTATGCCCCCCCTCCCCCACCAGGCTAATCTTGTAATTCAATGAGTCATCTTGCCGACATCATGCATGCATTATGAAAGGTGCACACACGTTTCCACTTTATTCTGCAAGTCTGTGACCTTTCTCTGGGGCACGGGGATGCAAATGTCACGTTTGATGTTCCACTTTGTGTCGTTCGGGCAGAGCTAACCGCTTTCTGCAGCCATGCAGCTGAACTTCTGAGGGAAGCGTGGATGATGTGGACCTGTGTGATTGGAGCCGACTCGTGATTAACAATGAATAAGGCGGGCCTTCGAATTTGAGTGCGCATGCACAAATGAAAGCCTAGAGAGTTTTCATTAAACAGGTGTGCTCCTGTAGAGGCAGGCCCTGTATTGTACCCAGTGGTATCTCAAGGGTCTGCACACACAGGGCAAAGGCAGGGGATATACAGCCTGGACAGTTCACTAGTCCATCGCAGGGTGCACACACATACCATTCACTCTCACAGTAACACCTAGGGACAATTTAGTTTGATTTTTTAATTCATTCCAACTTGGTTATTTCTTTTCCAGCTGCATGGCATTTAGGTACTGGGTGAGAGAGGCTCTTTATTCTGTATCTACCATACATTCAGTTAACTGACAATAAGTACAGCCAAGGTTAAAATATCCTGTGACCTGTATTTAAACGTGATCACAGAAATAAAAACCTATTTACCCCACTGACAGTCTCGTCCTGTTTTAACAAACCATTCTCTCGCTTCAGGTTTAATGCAACTCAAATGGTCTGCAAAATTCATTCCACGCAACCGCATGTTTATATTGATCTTTTAATATCTGAGAGCCTGGTGGTCAGCGCCACATGGGGCAGCATGGTCGACAGAGCAGCAAGTGTCTATATGGGATACACACACACACACATTTCATCCATTCAAATACACACTCTCACACACACATAAACACACTCCCCGTGTCCCTCTCCCATGGATAGGGCAGCCCACCTCTCCCCCTCACTTACCTGACGACATTGGGGTGCTCGAAGGCTTCAAGCTGCCTCAGTACTGCCACCTCCCGGATGGTGGACAGAGGCATGCCCTCTTCCTCCGTCTGGACACGAACTCTTTTCAGGGCTACAAAGCGTCCCCCGTTCTTCAAGTCTCTCGCCTTGTACACTTTCCCGTAGGCGCCTTCTCCAATCTCGGCCACAGGCTCATATTGAGTAGCAGTACTTTCTTTGTCCATTTTTGCGGATTTTTTCTGTCCCCACTTCTCCTCCTCACTCTCTCTCTCGGCTCTTGTTGAAAATATTGCGGGGAATCCCGGCGAGGGTGACGAGCCAGCGTTTCTCACAAAGCCATATTCACAGAAAAAAGTGGGCACATGCAATGCCTAGATGACAGGGAGACAGAGATGGAGGCAGCAGACACCATCTTTGTCAGATTTGGTCAAAGTGAGCTCCAGGTAGGCAATAAAACGACTGTCATCATGTTTTATTCCGACTATCAACACGAGCTGCGTCCCGACTTCCACTCCTCCTCCTCCTCCTCGTATTACGCACAACAGCTCATGTCCTCCTACCACGAACACAAATAATGTCAAATAATTCAAATTAAACACATTTAGACTGGGAACTTTGCAATGCGCGAAATGTTTAATAATGAACGAGATCAACGTCCCCACATGCAGCCTCGCGGGGCCCACTCGTGCGCGTTTCTATATAAAACTAAATTATTATAAAACATAATCAAACACAACACGTTTAAATGTACAGCTGCCAGGGCAGACTGGACTTTGCAGCTGTGTGCAGCTTTTTGTGCAGCTTTTGCGGCGAGGCAAACTGGGCGAGCACGTGGCTGTCTACTGATTGCATTGTCTCAACTTCCGAAAGACTCAGTCCATTTAAAACACCACCAAACCTCGCCTTTCACGGCCCCAAAACCCTCTAAGTGACTAAAACGAAGCCTCAATTGAGTTTTAGTGGTGGTTTCATTAACTTTGAGAGCTCCCTCTAATTTTTTCTAATTTAATTGTGCGCGGAGTCGGATTAATTATAATAGCCTAAATTCTAGCAAAATGGAGACCGACTGCTCTCGCTTCTTGAAATGTTACGGCACTGTCAGGCACTCGCAACACAGACATTCTCGGTATCAATTTCTGCAGAAATAGCCACGCGTTTTTTCGGGTGTTTACCTTTCTTTAGGGTTGTCAATAAAAAATGTCGTGACGTCGGCATGTCCGATAAAATGCTGAGGAGGCATTCGTGTGTCTGTGTGTGTAGAAAAAAAAAAGTGAAAGAAAACGTCCTGCATCAAACGCATCCCTGGTCTCTGTCCTCCTCCATGCGGGGGCCACACAGGTAGTTTTGGACGGTGCAGGCTCTAACCCCCCATCCCACAGACTGCACCAGTCCAGGCAGAGACACTCACACAAGGCTGCTGCAGCAGCAGGAGGAGGAGGAGGAGGAGGAGGGTTGTATGAAAACTCACACACTCTCACTGCAACTTTGTGGGTGGGGGGTGAGGAGGAGTGTAGGATGGGTGGGTGGGTGAGGGGGGTCATAGGACAAAGGCAAACGCGTGATACAGCCCTCCAAAACCACGCTCCTCTTTTTGGATTTTCTCCTTTCTTTCTTTCTGTCTTTCTTCTGCTGCTGCAGCTTTTTTTTCTCTCTCTCTCTCTCTCGACCATATATCCCCGGATAGAGCCATGCAAACTGCAGCATGTGAGCCTCGGCTCTGCCTGGCTTTCCCACGCCGGCTGAATGTGGCCTGACCCCCTTCAGAGAGGTTTGACACGGAGCGGGGACATTTCCGCATTCCTCCTCGACTACAAAGGCTCACCGCCTCCTTTTTGCTCTCCCTCGGCCTCCTCGGTGCTTTACCATTCATAGTCCTCTCCGCGGGTTTTGTCTCCCGTGTCAGAGCCGGGAGCGCCGCAGGGAGCGCAGAGGAGGACCATCTATCTCCCCGCAGGGCTTGAGAAGCCCTCCCCCCCCCCCCCCCCCCTCTTCGTACAGCCCCCCCCCCCTCCATGTGACAGGCTGGTCCTGGATGGTCCTGAAGGGTCAGGTTCAAGGCCCGGGGGGCACTGATCTGCTGGGGTGGTCCCACTCTGTACTGCCCCACCACCAGGCGAGATGATGACCATGTGGACTGCTAGATGGCAAAACGTTTTGTTTTTGTTTTTTTGTTTTTTTAATCTTTGGATAATGTGGAATGATCTGCTGTATCTTCTTCGTCTGAGGGTATATTTTTATTCATTCAGTTTCTCTGCAATTTCAGGTTACAGAAATATTTTATTGTGCAGAAATTACTCAAAAGAAATAAAAATGCTTAAATTACATATATATTCAGTCGTTTACACCATCCATGCAACATCCAGCAAACCAAACAGACTACTTATTTGCGAGATGCTTAATATCTCACTGAAGAACATCAACAGGAAAGATATTCATTCTAATTTACTAATAGAAACGCTGATATCTCTGTACATACACTTTCTACAATTTTGCAGACTTTCGTCTTCTTCTGATGGTTTATCTTTTTTATTTCTTTATATATTTCAATTCAGTTGTTTCATGGTACAAAATGGAAATTCTTAAATCACGTTTACCATCCAGAAATTATTCATTAGATATTTAATAATTCACCTAAGGACTTAAACAGAAATTCAATTCATATGATTTATTAAATTGCTGCTATCTGTACATATACTGTCTGAAGATTTGCACACTAGTTTTTATATTGTATTCTTACTTGTCTCATGTATTTTGTGCACTTTACATATTTGCTACCCCCATTGGTATTTTCTTTTACAGCTTCATAAAAAAATTGTTTTTTACATCTGTTTGGAGGAAAAAAATACTAAAGAACGGGATCATCAAATCACAAAAACATATATAAACAATAAGTGAATTTAAATTGCAGTGTTGGCAAATGTATTAGTAATATTTGATCAGTGTTACTGTCACTTTTTAAAAAGGTTAAAATCACAATTTAGATATCTTCTAACCCACAGGCAAATTGTAAATTTTGAATTAAAAACTCACTTTTTATCTATATGTTTCAAATTCTTCATATGTTTCAGATTTTGCTCTATTTTATATGAGTTGTTTGGTTTTATTTTAACAGATCTTTTGATGCTTAAATTGTATTTAAAATATCAATTCTAAACAACAACAACAAAAAAACAACATATTTTGTCTAGTTTCTTAGGCTCTCACATAAAGTTTGCACTTTTTTTCTTCCTCCTTCATGCTGGACACGGTTTGGACATGACAAGACTTGATGTCAGATTATAGCAATGAATAGCCAATTACAGGCGTGTAACCAAGCTTCATTATCATAACTTCATTGGATGGTGCGTATTAGAGGCTCACAGAAGATCAGAGGAGGGACATTCCGCCGGTGCAATGATTGACATGCAAACTTGTCCTGCAAGCTCCTTGATTTGCATTGAAAAGGTAAAGTTGGGGGAGATAATGACATGGAAGTATGTATGGCAATCTCTCCTGCCCAACTTTACAGGCAACCCCAAATTTAAATCATTTGCATCACAAAACACACAATGCAGACAATGTGTCCCGGACCAATTACTGTAAATGTGGACATTTACATTTTTTCATCATCATTGTTCATGTGAAATCAGCCCTGAGCGCCATTGCACAGATTGAATACATTAGCATGCATACTTCTTATCTGGCTGGAGAACAAACCAATTAGACCCGTTGTGTGCGGTAAGGAGATGAGACACACACACACACACACACATCTCAAACATGCACAAACACACACATTCTGTAGCAGTGATTGGTGATTAGTCACTATCTGACACATATGATTTCTGTTTTAAGTTTCCTGAAGTTTTCCTCAGTGTGTTGGTCATGTGTTTACCTTGATGAGGCTCATGCTGGGGAATTATTCTTGAAATGATTCAAGAACAGGATGGTCCCATTAAGACATCCTGTTCTGGGAACAGCATGGTCAGAGTACATTTAATCATTCAATATTCAATCTCTTTGTGTTCTTATTGTAATGTGAACTAATAACAACCATAGGATAAGATACTTCTGATATAGTTACATTGGAATAAAAACTGAATAATATACATTTTCAACACTTGCCTTCTTTATTATTTATTATTTTATTAGATTAAATTGATTGCCCCTGAATCTCGTGTTTATACAGATCCTGTATATTTACTAGCTTGTATAAGTATATATAAAATGTTCTAACTGTAAATAATTAGGATTGTTTTGGCAAAGGCTTATGTATTACGTTACAATATTCATTAGTTCACAACCTCACAAGATGTAACATTTAAAAGTTGAAGTGTCACATGCAGTCATTTGCGAAATGCTTTATCAAAGTGTCAAATGCAAATATCACTCAATAAAAGCGTCCCTATGAGTGATGTTCAGTATGAAGTAGTGTTAGTTTTTATTTCATTCAGTTCAGTGTTTTAGTCATGTGGGTTTCAACTTAGGGTTCTAGGACCTTCCACATGTTCACAGAAGAGATCAGGGCGGTCATACAGTGATCCTACTATCCTCTGATCTTTGCTGTTTTGTGAAGTTTTGGATATGGGTGAGTGGTTACCCCGGCTGCTCAGGTGTAGAGCAGAACAACACTCCCACATGACAGTTGAGGCACACAACACAGGTCGCTGCAAAACCAAGCACCCGAACTGGCAATTCAACTCAATATTCAAGGAAACCCTCTGATCTTCAACAATGTTGCCTGACGAGCCGCTCCCTCAGGCCATAATCAGTTATAAAATGATACCATGATGAAGATAACGTGGCCGTTTCTGTGTTTTTTTAGGAGATCGCTTTTCAACGGTGGACAGGTTGAGTACAATGAGGTCTGCTGACTTGCCACTTAAACTACAAGGTGCTAGGGAGCTGCAGGTTCTTCAGATTCAAATAAAATCAGAAATTAAGGACAAAAAACACTAATCATTAAATAGTGAAAATGGTGCTTCTTATGGAGCACTTAAAAAAAAGAGCCTGGCCACAAGAAAATAATGAGATCATCAATGCATGGCCAAGAGATAATGCGCATTTGGTGGCGGGATGGTTGTCTATATTGTGATGACCGTGTCCCACAGAAGACGCTTACACATGGTTACTGTACAGACGTGACTTCTTACAACACACTCGAATGAATGAATGAATGAATCCACTCTCCTGATCAACTGCTGCCCTGAATAACGCCCAATGGGAAACCGGGCCGGTGTCTTTACAATCACGTCGGCCTCTGAACAACACACACACACACACACACACACACACACACACAGCGAGCCCAACCACCCCGGGACGCCACAATATGGAGCTGTTTTAGAGTGAAGTGTTACCAACGCCAAGCTGACAGGTCCCCTCAACTGTATGTATTTGAGGGGTCTCAAGAGACCGCTAGCTCCTTAGCTTGTGTTAGCTCGTTCAGCAGCCTCCCATAAAAACAACAGGACCTCGTCTGCGTAGAAGGACGGCACTTTGTGTCAACACCGCAGGAATGATGCACAGCCTCTCTCGCTGGTTTTCTAAACTTTAGAAACTTTAACAAAGAGGGAACAACGCTCAAAAAGATAGCTGTGGGGACGTATCTCTGAAGCTGATGATGCCTCTCCTCTTCTCCTCCAAATACACACAAGACACACACATCAGGGTCAGCCTGTAACACATGCAGTTTATTATTTGTTTAAAATAAGCAGCATCACTCCAAAAATGACAGCTCCGTTCAGATAACCATCCTGCCATCGCAGGAGAATTATCTTGTGGCCACGCATAAACTATCTCAAGGCCATGCGTTTTCTTGTAGCAACAATTTTTTCTTTTTTTGTTTTCAGATGTCAAGAGAGGGCCTCCATAGCTTCTTGCTTAAACGAGTTTCTTATTTGTTACTCAGAGCTCCATCCATCCATCCATCCATCATCCATCCATCCATCCATCCATCCATCCATCCATCCATCCATCCATCCATCCATCCATCCATCCATCCATCCATCCATCCATCCATCCATCCATCCATCCATCCATCCATCCATCCATCACCTTAACTGAAAAAAACCTGAAGAAAATGCATACAGACGTAAGGAGAACAGGCAAACTTACTGACCAGGAATCAAAACTAGTACCTTCTCAACAGTGCCATCCATTTGTCCACCTTATTGCTTGGCCGATGTGACGCTTGCTTGGGTTTCAGTGGTAGTAAAGGCAAATCCGTTTCAATCTCCAATTGAGTCCGTTTAAAGCACTGAACATTAAAGCTGTATTAACTGATTTTTGAGCACTTAGAGGCAGCTGAAGGAGGCTTAAGCACAACACACAAGGTAATTATGTTGCCTGTTTACAGATCCAGCGAACACAACAATATTACTTATGGACTCCTGTTTCCATCCACCCATCCACTGTAAATCCGATTTGAACTCTTATAATCTTTACCAAGTCCTGAGGGAAAAGTCTGCCCCTGACACAGCTCATAATGTTTACCAGAAAGTCACTTTTACTTTTACTTTTAGCAGGGTCATGCTGCCATAAAACAGATACAGTGGACTTATCAGGGCCTTAATTTCTGGTAACCTGCAGCAAAGCCAAGATACAAAAAAAGCAAAGCAATATGCTAAAAGCAGAGCCGAACAGTCAGCTGATGATCTTCTGTGGGTTTGTATCTTACATATGCGTCACTTGATACAGTTGTGTGAAATAGGCCCAGTAATAACATGATGCTTTTACTAAGAAACAGCACTTGAGTCACAGTCTGTTGGAGCGACCCCTGCCCAAGAAAAAAAAAAGAGAGAGACCAGCCCTGTCTTTCACTCTGACTCTGAGATGTGAAAGAAAATGTCCTGTGTTGTGTGTCTGAATGTGTTTGCCTTTGTCTTTGTATGTGTGCTAGTGTGTGTGTGTGTGTGTGTGCTTGTGTGTGTGTGTGCGCGTGTGTGGCAGCTGCTGATCAGTCCAGCCAAGAGAGAATTATGGCCCTCCCGAGGGGGACGAGAGAGGCCAACAAGGGACAGGTGACTCCCAGTCTCTCCCAGATCTCCTTACACCCACCCACCCACACACACACACATACAGAGACAGAGAAAGAGGGAGAGATTGATTATGGCCCTGTCTACCATGTCCCACCTAAATAGAGGGGGATGTCCATGCCACAAGGTATAGGGTACAGTGATAATAACCCAAAGTCTTTGTCTTTAGTCTTTTAGACAGCTGTCACACCCGGGCAGGAATCTGATAGGATGTGTGATATTGGATTCCTTTTTAAGTTCCCAATCCCATTGTCGGGATTTACAAGCATCACTTAGTCGGCCGTGTTTCATGAGCCCATCCACCCACCCATCAGCAGCTTAATATTTAAACGACATTTTGTGTGTGCGAAGGCAGGCCTCGGCACTGTGGGCCACGATCGACAATCCGAGCCTGTTTTGTGTCTCGGACTTGATTTCCTCTCATCCTCTTTCTTGTCGAGCCAGACTGAAGTCCAGAGTGTTTGGTGCGAGCAAAGCCCCTTCTCTCCTCTTCCCTTGTCCTCCTCTTCTCCCCGGCACCGGCCCCCAGACACAAGCCTCTTTCTGTTGGGGCATCACCATGGCAACCAAGCCACTAACTTGAGGAGGCGACATAAAAACCTGCTCTTTTAGGGGACACAGGAACACCTGCCACCTCCGCCTGATGGGGAGGGCCGGGCTGGACGCCTGGCCACGTGCAGACACACACTTACACACAAATCTATGTGGCTGCAAGCGCACACACAAACACACATACACACACAGGCACACACTTTCTCTCTCTCTCACTCTCTCTCTATCTATCTCTCCCTGTCACACACACGCACACACACCACACACATCCACATAAACAGTGGATCAGTGTAACATTCAAATGAGACCTCTAGCTAACATCTGCTCCCCTTTAGAAGCTCATTTATCTTCCAGTAACATCTCAGGTTGTTTGGTGGCTTTCTTAACTGATGTTCTGGCAGAAACCAACGGGAAGTTTTATGGAAACAAAGAATCCATTATTGATAAGGTTTATGGATTCAGGCTGAGACACAATTTGTCCCTTATTTTATAATTTCAACTGTATTTGTTGTGCAGTAGTGGTTGCATTGATAAGAAGTTAAATTCCTTGCAGAACCACTCTATGCTCACCTGTAACATTAAGTACTGAAATATTGCTCTTATCTTTGTGCAAGCAAGGATAACAGGATAAATTAATACAGTTTCTTTTATATCACATAAAACTTTCTGTGTCTGCACCAAGCTATGCTAAAGTGAGCTAAGCAATAGCTTAGAAAGATAGCATATCGGCTATTTACCAAAAAGGTGACATATTCTTTTAAAAAGGAGCAGCTGAGAGCAGGCAGTTTTGTTAGTTTAGCACAAAGACAAGAAGCAGGGCCAAATAGCATGCCTGGTTATGTCCAAGGGATCTCCAAAGCCTTCTAATAAACAAATGCAAAACAATGTGAGAAAGCAGTAAGGTGTGGTTTTACTGGGAGTTGCATGTCTTGTCTTGGGTGAAGCTCCTTGCATAACAAACTGATATGAGACTGACTGACAGATCAGTGACTTCACGCAGCAAAATGCTAACATTTGCCTTGCTAAATAGCTGAGGCCCCACACCCCACAGACTGTCCTGGTGTGAAAATGCCCTCAGAGTAAAATGTTAAAGCTTTTGTCGCTCTGTTTTGTGATGCTGCTTGAAACGGCTTACACCACTTCACTGTTGCATTTCCCCTGTACCTGCCCTCATGGCCTGTAACCACAGTTAAAAAGGCATTTTCAACATCGCTTCAATAACCTTTTGGGGAAATAGCGCATGTCAGTTTGTTGATGGACACAATGCAGTTTGGCAAGGAGACGCAATTTGGCTCAATCCTCTTATTATTGGTATTACAAGCAGGGTTGAAGCTAATGGGTATTCTTTATTATCGATTCATCTGCAGATTATTTTCGCCATTAATCAGCCCTAATTCTTAACAATGCCCATCACAGTTTCAAAGTGACGCCATGAGATTGCTTCAGTTCATACAAATGACGAACTCAAGCCATAAATTACTACATTCATGTGAACGATGCGTCCAGAAGAGGTTTCAATGAACTGTGATGGAGAATAATTGAAATAATTAATCAACCAAACCCATCAAAATCACTGCAGATTAATTTCTTTTCGACTGACTGGCCCCTGTCTTTGCGGCCCTAATTATAACTCAAGCTACTGTCATATTCCTTCGGGCCAACGGGTGAATCTCCATCAAACAGACAGACAGTTTAAAGCCCCCGCGGCCCCTTCAAAGGCCCCAATCAACAAGTGTCAGTTTGGGGTCAGCCGGCGAGCCGGGCCGCCTACGGCCTCCTGTTGCAGGCGGAATATTCTGGAGAGACTAGTGAGTGAACCTCTGGTGCCTGGCTGCTGTTCATTAAGAGTATTAATGATTAACTGAGAGTGCTATTGTCCCCTCGGGCCAGCTGTCCCTCCTCGCCGTTGATCCACTCTGATGCCTCTGGGCCACTAAACTGGCTCCATTCATGTGCTAAAGTGACAGCTGCTCCTCACATTCCGCAGAAAATTAACCACAGACACAGGAAACACAAGCTGGGAGCAAATAAATAATATTTGACAGATTTCTTTTGTCTTTTTCTTTTTTTTTTAAAGGGATAGAGCAACGATTTAAGACTGGACCGGAAGGATTATTTCAAGCCTTCTTGCCCTAATAGTTAAACAGGCGGAAGACGAAGGACATACAGATAATACAGTTTGCCGTGCTGGAACTTGCTCTTTCAAAGGATGTGAAGCAAGTGAGCTCAGAAACTTTATAGCTCCGATGAAAACCGGTGGAGAGCATGTCGACACACAGTTTATAATCAGGTAAAACTGGCTGATCAGGGGAGAACAAAATCACATCAATCAATGCTGTGTTCCAGGTGATTTAAGGACTTCCTGCAGAGTGCAATGTATAACTGTGTACGACTGTATAAATCATAGTTTGTATATTTTACCTGGAGTACATTTGACAGGCGGTTGATTTGTGCCTCTGTTGCTGAAAAATGCTGTTATATGAATGGTTAGTGAGACTTTTTATTGCCTGGGCAGGTTAATGCGGCATTTGGTAGCAGTTAAAAGGTTTTTTATGTAGTTGACACAACTGCAGACAGCAGTGCCTCCCTAGCAACGATAAGAGACATTTGTTATGTCTTTATAAGAGGCACAAGAATGCAGACAGAACACACATGCTCCTCATGCAACCCCCTGAAAACCCCTCCAGTGTGGAGCCGACTCTTTTGGTCATTTTTCACTGTGGTTAGTGCATATGAAGTTACAAAGTGAAATTGAAAATCCTGTTGCAATCAGTAATGATCAGTGATTGCCTCATATGTCATTGCGCTTTATTCTTTTATAACTGCAAGTGAAAGATAAAAATTGTTTTATCCTCCCTGGCGGAGGACTTGAATTGGGCTTTAAAAGAAACCGCTGGCATTTCAACACCGTCTGTGGCTCTTAACTTGTGAAGAAATTGTTATTGTTTCACCTGGGAGCAATTATGCCATCTTGTCTGTAATCAGTTGAGTGGTCACAGATACAGTATGTGCCCTCTGTGGGAGTACAGTGCTGGCTTAGTGAGCAACACATGGTCTGACTGTCCTGTTTCCTTCTATTTGCACCAACACTCCTTGGAGACAGGTGGGATCTAATTACTGCTAACATGATGGTTGTTTTCCACATCGCTTTCAATTAGAGGGTCTCTTTCTGTCTTTGTTTATGGTTTTTGTTCAAGTAAACACATACTTTAAATTCCAGTTTTTGTGTTCTTGGGTGTATGCAGGGGTGGAGAAAATGGCAGAAACACTGTGCTACACTAAACAATGGCCTTTAAGTAAAGAATCTTAATTATTAGTCTGTATTCAGTGTTGATATAACACAGCGGCCATTTTTGAAGCTGCAGTTAGCAGCGATGCTATTTTTTTCCCCCTGTTTGGTTGTGATTGTGGGTGAGGGTCTGCTGTAGAGCACTATTCCTCTGTGCAGTATTTGTCAACATGGATCCTGAGACGTTTCCTCCTACAGCCATTTTGTTAGTGATGCACCTGCAGTCTTGGGTAGAAGCTTTTTTTTCTTTACTCACAAGCATTGTGCGACCTTTTGTAAAAATGCTGAACGCGCTGATCACAGGTTTGTTTTCTGGCATAGATACAATCATACACTGTATGCACAGCGACATCCGTTCTGTGATCTTATCCCATCTGATTCAGCAGCAGATTGCTAAGGTGAATACAAGTTCTAAACGAAGCTTTGGTTTAAGACTCCAAATGAAGAACAGTGTTTTTAATGGAAACTGTCAATGGAAACTGAATACTCAGAGCAAACATAGGCATTCACCTGTATATGCACCTTTTTAGGGTCACAACACAGCTTACCTCAGTCATAGACCACAGCAAATCGATGAAACTAGTCGATGCAACGTGTTATAGACGTATTGGGTCAGCAGAAAACACTCACGTCTGCATAGTACATAAGAAGCTTGAGCTAGCATCATGCTAGTTTGGTTTAACCAGAGCATCAAGGTCTGCAGCTCAAACATTTCAACTACCATTTCCTTATTTTACAGGACAGGAAAAAGTAGGAGAACTGGTCTTTCTACAAAGCCTTCTCTTCATGAATTCAACCCAACCTGCCAACTATTTTCCTTCGACAACCAACCAACAGTCCCTCGCAAACACAGGTGACCACAGTCTGTTTTTCTTCACACCTTTTGCAGATTATATCACCACTGAGGGTGGTTAGGGGTATCACATTAAGATGCCATCAAAGGAAAGTTTTTATTTAACATACTTAGATGCGATTGCCCCCAACCCGGCTGTTCCAACTACCCGTATCCATACGTCTTTTTTTTTTTGACAGGAACTATGTAATCTCAAACCTTCACTACGCACCAGTGGGAAACATGTCACCGTGACACTTCCGGAACAGGGGAGGACCTCCAGATGTCGGGCACTTCACCATTTGCTGGAAATAATATCATAAAATTCCAGTAACATCATAATGTACTGTATACAAATGCTTGAGCCCTGTACACTGTTGCACACGAGCAGCTGTTGGCCAGTTTTCCTGGAGCATGACAGGAAAAAGGGGAGTGAGGTGGTCTCTGTAAGAGTCAAAGGTGTATGTGTATGTGTGTGTGTGTGTGTGTGTGTGAGTCTTTGTGTGCGTGTTTTCTTGGGGGCCGGGTGTTTTGACTCCTACTTCCCATGGCAATTCAGTAACACAAAACTGTGCTTTCAGGAAATGAAATGTATATTTGGCACTGGTGAGTGACATTGTGTCGCAGAATGTCACCTCTTTCCTGTCAGGTCATTTGAGGCCGAATAAATAAGGGTGAGTTGTGCCCTTTTACCTCAGACGGGTGCACACGCAGGGCTGCCTTCCTTTATCCTACACTTTATGACTGCAAAGCATTAGAGGACAAGCACAGACCTGAGCAAAGGGAGTACTGCTTTTCAGCCTGGGATGGCGGTCCGCCTTCAGAGCCAACAGTTTACTTCTGGAGAGAACATAGAGGCGGCTGTGTCCGTCTGACTCTGTATGCATGCACGTGCAGCCACCCGCAAAAACACACACACACACACGCACACACACACACACACACACACACACAGGGCAGTTTGGTTTGTGGCGTGCGCGATGTAAACACCTATTTTTCATAGATGACCGTGCACGTGCGTGTATGTGTTGGACGAACACTGCTGGGGAATTAATTAAAGAGTCATTGCTGCAATGGAACAACTGTGAACTTCCATTTCTCTGGTTTAGTAAATATACACTTTGTACTGTGCAGACATTCTACTTACCACTAGTCATGTCTGGAATAAACTTACCTTTCAGATTTTTGCATCCCCCTCATCATGACATGTGTCACAAAAACCGACTGCACTCAATAAAAATCTTTGATTTTTAATCTCTCTAAAGACCTCTGGTCTCATGAACCGGAAACAAGATAATATGTCTATGTGTGCATGGGTGTCAACTATGTAAACACAACTGTTAAAGGAACGTTTTTTTATCAGTGCTACACCTGCCATTGACAGATACCATGTCACATGCGCCGTGGTGAATGAGCACTTGAGCATTTAAGAAAGGAATTTAAATAGAGCATGCGCTCAATCACATTCATGGCATGTCTTTTGAGTTAAGAAACCAATTACTCAACAGAGGTAAAGAGAAGACTGTCTGTGTGTGTGTATGTGTGTGTGTGTGTGTGTGTTTGTGCAGTAGGAGGAGGTGGTGGTGGTGTTGAAGGGGTGCATACAGTCTGGGTAAAATTGCAGCTTTTTTTGCTATAGACATACACTGCACTCCGCTGTGGGTGTGTTAAGTTTTAAGCACACAAAGCTGAGTCTTTGACTGGAAGCAGAAGAGGATCTGGGTTTGCAAGCAGCAGGATTTGACATCGGCTTATTTCCTGTCATTGACTGCGGGTCACATGGCGAGTGCGTGGGCGCGAGATAGTGGAATGCGTTAAAGGGGTGAGGCTCTTGCCACCAGACACACAGTCACACACACACACACACACACGCACACACACACACGCACACACACACACACACATACACACACACACGGCAGAACTTGTAACTGAATACACAGTAAATGACAGGCACACTGAAAATATGAATCTTTTAGAAGTATATATATGTATGGTTGGTTTGAGAAACACTTAGACTCTAATAGATAGAGGTCAGCGGTGCTTGGCACACACGCACACACACACACACACACACAGTGTTTTGACGTTTGATGTTGAAAGTTCAGGGTGGAGAAGGTTGAGGCGTTCTTTGAAAGCTCCACATTGACTCGACCCACGCACTGCGGGTCAAACACTCGGTTCATGAAGTCAACGTGCTGTTTAGACAACAACAGCCTGATCCAGAATCAGATACAAAGGTTCAACGGTGCAGCAGTAAAAAAAAAAGACACAGTGACTGACTGAAAGGAAGAAAAGAAACGTGTCGTTAACATGCAAGCATAAGGGGAAAACATGCGCCTGCATACACCCACACACATGCACGCATGCACACGCACAGCGCAGCGTGTGTGTCCAACAGTCTGTGTTCCCACTGTTATAAATCTTTGTGTGTGAATGAAACTTTTTCATCCAATCATATCACTCACTGGCCCGAGCAGACGTCCCGCCCCTTTTCTTTGCTTCCTCTATGCTCCACCTAACACCACTCTCTCTCTCCCTCTCTCTCTCTCTCTCTCTCTCAGTTGCTTTTTTTTCCCAGCAACAGGTCAACATTTCTACATACTGCATGAAGCAGCAAGTTTGAGCTGTTATCCAAGGCACGACATCCTCTTATCAGCAACCTCAAAGGCACAACCAGGCGCCCCTGCTTCTCGTTTTGGTTGCACAGTGATCGACTGCGCATTATATGTTCATACCATAGACATGCTCATTCCGTATGTCAACATCCTCACTAATGAAATCGAGTGACCTTAAACCAAGACCACACAGTCACAGTTACCTTTTTTCCACATTTCATTGCATTAAGACAGAAATATGCGCGCAGGCCTAGAGCATATCACAGTAGACCACTGACACCCTATGCGGCCCCACTGTAACGACTGCTCCAGACACACACATACACACACACACGCACATGCACACACGTGTGCCAATAGCGTGGCCTTGATGTGGGCTGGTGTGCTGTGTCTGCTCTGAGTGTCTGCAGCTGGAAGCCAAGGCTGCTGGAGGAGCAGAGGAATGAAAGAGGAGAGAGGAGGAAGGAGTCGAAAAAGCAAAGGAGGAGGAGATGGTGGTGCTGGAATATAGTATGAACAACAACAAGCATGAGTTCAGGTGGGAATATGTCATCACCTTTGGAAAAGAAAGAGGAGGAAGATAATGTCATGTGAGGATGAGGAGGAGTTAGAGGCGGTGGGAGGCAAACAGGGGGAGAGCTGTGGTGAAGTGTGGCGACTGTAACAGACATGGGCTGGGAGCCTGAAAATGGAAAATGTGACATGTTTTAGCACAGCAAGAGGGCCCCCATTTGAGGTTGTGTGTGTGTGTGTATGTGTGTGTGTGCATACGTGTGTGTGTGTGCGTGGGTGTGTCACAGCTTCTGTGTCCAACGAGGCCACACCAGGCCATATGTCGGCTTTAGTATAGCTTCCGTAAGAGGAAGAGCGTGACCTCAAGACCGAACAGCCTAACTGTTGTCAGGGACATTGACGCATTAAATGCTGGCTTAAGATGTTATCTCGACCCTTTCAGTGATATTTCTCTTAGCTCAAGGGTGCAGCTTCTTCTTCTTATCCTGACTCGTTGGTCAGCAGTCAACAAGTCAAAAGGTCACGTAAAATTGTCAGCCATCGATTAGCTAAGAACCGTTTGTCTTTCTTAATATCTCTGGGTCCTATATAATATCATTGTTGTTCCCCTTTCAAAGAAAAACATACAAACATTGCTATTTATGTGTCGTAATTTTGTTTTCAGTCCTTTCATCAGTCAGCGCTTTCACCTGACATCATTCACTTAAAAGGAGTAGTGTTATAGTTATAGTATAGTGTTATAATAGTGTTAAGGTTATTTTCTGGTGTTATGACATGTCTGTCTGCATTTTTTTGCTTTTATTTTTTGTTTTTCTTTTAGCATGGTAAAAAAGCTTGAGAAGTTGAACTTAGTCCAGAGTTTTCCGCAAAGTAAGTATTTCAGTTGATTAAATAATAAATAATTCAAAAAAACAAGTTGTTGCTGTTTTCTTTATATGACCTTGTGCCATTTCTCTTTTAGCAGAAACTGGACGGGCAAACTTCAAACTAAAAATAATTCAGCCGAGAAAAACTGAAAAGGGAAATCACTCTTCTTGAAACTCACAGACATGCACAACCTGTGACAGAGTAGAAGACGTAGTTGTGAGATAAAGAGACACAAACCAGAAGTCGTTGAGACCTGCTGCCACAGATCCACAAAGTCATGCGACAGCTGGGTGGGTTAATAAAAATGGTCAAATATTATTTACAAGTTAACTTATTGGAGCCTGCAGCCAAAGCTGAACGCATGAATTCAGCAGCTGACTTTGTCTTGTAGATGATGCACTGACCCCATCTAAAGGTGGAGAGGAAACTTGCAGGAAACAGAGTGCATGCTTCATCAAGAAGCATGAAAATATCGTCTTTAAAAATCACAGATGTAAAATTAGTATTTATTCCAAACATCTAACGGATGCAGACTGAGAAAACTGGTTGTTAGGTTTTTTATCATTACATCTGAGAGTGATACTTTAACTAAATTCACTGCAGTTGAGTCTATCTGAGTAGACCAACATTTGTTTCCAAGACCATGAATAGACAACTCTGAATCATGAGTTCTGGCCAACAAATACTGTATTGATGTGCTAAAACCATTAAGCGTGTCCCTAGGTTTCTCACTGAATGGGCATCCAAAGAAGTAAATAATGAGTTTATTTAATGGTGCCATCATCAAACTAGGCACTCATTTACACCACTTACAATGGCCTAATTCATTCAGCGTGCAGTGCACTTTCACCATAGCCTTTCAGAGGATGACCATGCAGAAACAAACTGGGCCACAGTGAGGGTTTAAGTATTTAGCATGTGACAGCTCTCTGCACAAATATTTGATTGAATACAACTTTGACAACTTTCGATAAAAGGAAAAATGGGGGATGGAGGTAAAAGCTTTATTCTATAAACTGATGAGATTTTGTGGCAACTGTAACAGCAACAAACAAAAACCAGTGTCACATTGGATGTGGCACAAACAGGTCTTTGTCAGTGTGTTTTCGCAGCAATGCGAAAAATTTACAAGACTAGAATGAAAAACAGGTTTTCCTCAGACTTTTTGTCATGGCCAGGTTTCTCCATGAAGATTGGGAAAAAAAAATATGTAACATATACGTCGATGTCAAAATCTCTAACATGGTAAGGATCTATATCTCAAAGGTGCCTGAGACATAAATGATACATGTGTCTGTGTTAGAGCAGCATTCCTGTCAGCTATACCCCAGTATCAGTCTCCAGTCTTTCTCTCTCTTTGTCCTTTAACTATAAAAAAAACCTTGCCTGCTGCCAGCAGCGGTTAGCTCTGTAACTTAACCAAACTGTGTGACGTTTGCAGTTAAGTCTTTGCTCTTTCTTTGTCTCGTAGCCCGAGGGAACAAAGCAGCAGACAGCTGGTGTATTATAATGTAAAGAAACTATTCCCATTCTGCCCTCCACTATCATTTTACAGTTTTATGTCTCAGTTTCTCTAAAACAGAGTGAAACCTGCAGCCTTAGGGCAGATCTGTGTGTGTGTGTGTGTGTGTGTGTGTGTGTTTTATCTCTGCCAGGTGGACCTCTTCCTCCTCCTGGTGTCACATGGGAGGGGCCTGGCTGCATGCAGACTAAAGCCATCTCCTCTTATTTCCCTGGCAAATGTTGTCACCACAACCAGTCATATTCCTCTCCTCCTCCTCCTCCTCCTCCTCCTCCTCCTCCTCCTCGACCTCCTCCTCGTTCCTTCCCATCCACTCCTCTCCTCCTGCCTACATCCCTTCCCTCGCTCCCTGCACGTCTGTCACAAGTCGCACACATCCCAGGAGGATAGGATGCCATGGGGGCCACGGGGCGCACGGCGCTTTGTGTCTGCTCTGTTCTCCTCTTCCTCACAGGTGAGTACTGAGCCGCCATGGTGTGATGATCTGTCCCCCTCCTCGGTGTTGTGTTAGTAGCAGTTACTGTGGTTGCAGTGTTTGTCTGGTTGGCAGGGTAAGATTTAGGCTGAGTTGAGGAAGTTTTTTTTTTTTGTGGTGTGCTGTAACACTTCAGTGAAACCTTGTGAAATCTTTTCTCTGTCAATGGTCCGATCAGAGAGGCAGTAATGAAACTGTTTTTCAAAATTAAAGAAAAGGCTCAAGGGTAAATTTTTGTCCAATTTGAGCACTGAGTGATTTTTGCATTGAAAAGTAGCCACACCTAGTTAAATTTGGCATCCTAATACTTTAAAGTGTTAGACTAAAAACACTAGTTCGTGAGTAAGCTCTTAAAATTGCAGTACCTGAATTTCTTCGCTGTGTGAATCTTGGATATGTTCGTTGTCGGCCTTGGTTGGTTTTGCATGCCTTTTCCATAATCATCACAAGATTGTTCTTTTTACTGCTGTCGGCTGTAAATAAACACATCAGGAGGGACACAGTGGAAAGAAGAAGTGGCCTAGGCCACTGTTGTGTGAGTCAGTGATAACAGACATGTCCCAACAGTCCTTATATGACCAGATAAATCTAACAGAAAAGTCCCCCACGCCACGGACTCTGCTCCTGCTTTCATGTTTGTATCATCAACCTGTCTTGAGAAGCACTATTTGGCTTATCTGAAGGAGGACAGAAGATGGTGGCATTTGGACACGCACTGGGACACTTTATTTAGTATCCAAACAAGTGAGATGTGTGCGTGAGGGTGATAAGAGGCAGGTGCTCCGCACACCGTTGTTTGGATGTGTGCGTGTGTGTGTGTGTGTGTTTGTGTGTGTGTGCATGACCACTAAATGAAAAGTCCTCTCACCTCAAAGGCCATTGTCAGTGTAATCTCCCCTGTATCACCACAACAATATGTGCGTTGTTTGGGGACAACAGTGAAGGAGCGGGCCCGGCACACTCCTCCTCATTCTGCCTTTTCACCGGATCTCAGCTGGTGTAAACAGAGGCACACTCCTGCTACTGACAATAACCCCCAGCCCCCCATCCCACACACACACACACACACACACACACACAGAAACTAGCCTGCAGGCCTCTGCGAGTGGAACGTGTCGAAGGGATGTCTGCATCACATTTATTATTTAGGACATAACACCAGGAGCACAATGAGGCTATTGTGATGAGCGACATGGGCAGCAGTCATCAGGGACCTGGCTGACACCAGCTGGACGTCCCAGAGGAGGAAGTGTGGACGGGTCAAAGGCCGACAAAGGAGTGGAGTCATAAGAGGACGAAATGTAGGGGAAATTCTGCGTCATCGAGACGTCGAAAGTTATATTTTGCTAATCAGAATGGAAGGACTGAAGCCCACTGCAGATTAAACAGGGGAACAGTCCTACATGAATACTTTTCTAATACTGTATCTGTCATTAAGTTAATGCTGAAAGGCAGAAAAAGAGAGGGCACACTTTGAGAACTGAGACAAAAGGACGCGAGAGAAAACTGAGAGGCTGCAGTGAGTTTGCTTCACAGTAGTTCTGCCTACTCACAAGCTGCTGCTTAACTCAACCTGGCAGCCAAACAAAGTCCCTCACTCTTTAACTTCAAGCTGTCAAAAACACCCAGACAATGTTTGAGGGTTGTCAAAAATTCATGTGAAGTTATACCATCGGGCAACTGCTCTGCTATAATATCAAGTTTCTCAAACTCAGAGATGGGTTCTCCTCCAGGGTTAGTGTTTTCAGATGGTTACTAGAGAATAAACTTCCTTGACAACTACATAGTGCTTTAGCAGTCAGCAAAGTGCAAAGGATCAACAGTTGTGGTGACTTCAGACAGATCAAGTGTTTGTTTAGGGACAAGTCAGTGTTAGAGAGACAGGTCTGTCCATGTCTGACAACAATGGCATACTGAACTAAGCTGCGTCAATATTAACTAACTACAGTTTCAGGACCTACACAATACGACTACAAGGATATAGATTACAAAATCAAACAAAACAGACATATGCTCATATTTAGATTACAATAGAATATTCCTTTATTCATCTCAATGGGAACATTTCAAGAAATTTAAATGCAAATATCTCTTTTTTGCTTTCTTCTTATTTGATTGAATGTATTTTGTTCTGTGATATGGTCCTCATCAAACAGTACATGCAAATGTGTACAGTGTCAAGGCCACAGTATAAGTTAATATATACTTTACATTTATACAAATATCTACATTTTAATGAGACTCCAACAGAATGAACAACAACAATCAACCAATCACCTTTCATTGGAGTTCAATTTCACTGCTCCAGATGCATTAGACAGCTGTTCTATGGGTAAAGATCTTCAAAACTGACCCGCAAACTGGTTACTGCAATGGAGTATTCAGCATCTAAAGAGTCAGATATTGGTTTTGTGGCAGATCGAACAAGCACTAACCTTTGTCATTCCTTCTTTCCCCTCCCTCCTTTCCTTCTCCCGCCAATGTAGAAGTCAGCTCCAAGTTCATCGACATCCCGTCATTTGTCCAAGAAGGTGTTGAGGGGAGACCGCTACTCATGAATGTTGAGACTCACTTCCCATTGGACCAAGTTGAAATCCAGGGAACATGGTCCCATACGACGCCGAGCGGTGTCAGAACAACGCTGGTGACATTTACCAAAGAAACCAACATCATTCACATGATGTACCGCAACCACCTCGTCTTCAGACAACCCAACGTGTCTTTGCTGATCCACAAGCTGAACCAGCATGACGAGGGAGAGTACCACCTGAGCCTCAACATAGAGTTTCACAACCAGACAGGATTGGTCATCAAAGAGGAGAAAACTGTGCGTGTCATAGTGGATGGTAAGTTTCTCGACCTGTGGTGACCAGTTTGATGTCATCCACCACACTTGCACTAAATCTACCAACATCTCTTGTTTTTTTCTTCAGTCCCCTTGTCGATGCCTGTGATTGAGAAGAGTCCGCCGTACGCAGTTGTTGAAGACAAGGCGAACGTTACATTGACTTGCTCTGTGGAGAGAGGAACAAGAGTTGTGTTCCAGTGGCAAAGGAACAACGTCCCACTGGCTCCCAGTGAGAGGATCCACTTCTCCAAGGACAACTCCACGCTGTTGATCAGTCCCGCGAGGAAACAAGACAAAGGAACTTATCGCTGTCTGGCCAGCAACCCTGTCAGCCAGGGGCGGCGAAGCAGGACAATGGAACTCAATGTCTATTGTGAGTAGATCTATCGGTCTATATCTTTCAAATGTTCTCCATAACAAGCTGTGTTAACTTGTTATTCTGCTCGATAGACCTCATTAAACCAAAGGCAGAAATATTTTGAGACCAACAGACAAGAAGAAGTCAGTTGTGGGTGGGATTTTTTTTTTGGCAATAATTTTGAGCGAATCTGTTAATATTACAAGGTCAGAACAGCCTGCAATCTTCCGTTTCAAAAAACATTTGGTTGTAGGATGTAGTTGTCACAGAGCTCCATGTACTGGCGTACCAACGCACAAAATATCTGTTTTTGTATTTTCCCCTTTATCTCGCTCTTTGCCCAGGAGATATGGTGTCATATGCAAATGTCTGACGGATCAGAAACACTTTCAAACAAACTGAAGTTACATGGCTGATACCGGAGGGCATTTGCATGGGAGTACACTCACTCTATCTCACAGAGTTTCTCTGTTCTCCAGTAACGTAAAATGGAGCCAGCGTGAATCTTCTTGTCAGGAATTCATTTGAATGTTTTTAAAATTCCCAAAACTGCTTGCAAATGTATTGCGAGGACGTGGGTGTTACTACAGTTTGGTTGAGTTAGTGCTCTCAAACTGTGGAAGAGTGGGAAACAGTGGGAAATCTCCATTAAAATTAGCAGGAATAGAACATGTTGCATTAATAAAATTTCAGTTTGCTGACGCTTACATGTTATGCTGTTTTCCACTAAACACCAGCTGGTCTTTCATATAACCAATAAGAAAACATTTTTATATATTGTTATAGAATTTCCATTTTGTTGGGGCATTTTGTTGTTTAAGTGACTTGTTCAAGGTCACTACAATTCTAAGTGTTGGAGGGCATATGATATTTAGATTTTAATGCTGGACTGTGGATGAATGTATGACCCTGTAGTCCATATGCTTTAGCCCCCTGCTGCTTTATGATAAATTAAGATGAGACAGTTCATAGAAAAGTAACCACTCTGTATAATGAAGCCCAAATCAGCAGCAACTCTGGCATGTTTCACTGACCGACTGTTGGCTCCTGCAGACGGCCCCTACAACCTGGAGGTCACCTCGGACCAGGGCCTGCGGACAGGAGAGGTGTTCACCATTAACCCTGGAGAGCTGGTCTCCTTTGAGTGCCAGGCCGACTCCAACCCACCCAACAGCTACGTCTGGATCTTTATGGGTCACAACACCACCCAGGTCATCACAGAGGGCCCGCGGCTGGAGGTGCGGGCCTACAGACTGGCACAGTCTGAGGAGTACCTGTGCCGGGCCTTCAACAATGTGACGCAGAAGCAGAACGAAGCCAAGTTCACGCTGCTGGTGGCCAGTTATGGACCAGGTGGGTAGAGGGTGGAACATGGCAAGAGGTAGCAGAGCGTGGGCAGTTTTTGGGAATCCTCTTAGATAAGCAATGTGTCAACAGTGCATGATGCCAAAAGCAGGAAAGGTCCATGAGGCCCGAGAGAGATATCTCAGCAAAGACAGCTACCATGGGGTGCACCAGGGCAGACGGGATCCTATAGTTGAAAACTGTGTGCACAACAGGTTAAAAGTGAAACCACATTATGAAATATAACATGAAATATGCACGACCATTACGAAACTCGGTTGCTAGGTTCCGCGGCCTGTAGCCTGTGTATTAAAGTTCAGTGGCTGGGAAAGTAAACAGTGGATGACAGCTGTTGTGCCTGTTGACTAAGTTTTATTGCACATGGAGTTTCTGTGTGCCCAATGCGACATCGCTACGTTGTCGTGGCAACACTGAGAAAGGCTCACTGATACTGCTGCTGATACTGACGATGATTTCACACGCTGTTTGCCGAGTCAACAGAAGCACAAAGAATCCATTTTTTATATATGCTGTATGTATATGTTCTAAAATCAACCTTTCTTATGGAGCTTAAGACTAACATCCCACTTTCTGGGGTAGCTTTATTTCAATATTCATTCATCTTCTTCATACCCACTGGTGACGCAGGGGTCTGCTGGTGTCCATCTCAGGCTCACATACAGTAAGGAAGAACATGTAAACTCCACACATCTTCAACAGCTGGCATCGAACCAACAACATTCATGCTGTGAGGCAAGCAGGGCAAACTACTGCGCCACCATGTGGCCCCTGTTTTCAATATTAATAAATGTAAACAAGCAAAAGTGAAAGTAGTTATATGAATGTCACTTGAATATATTGACTTTACTCCTGCAGCCTAGTTTATGGAAACATCATTTGCAGACAACATTTGCATGTTTTTCATCTCCTATCACTTCTGCTGCTGTTTAAATTCAATTTTGATTGAGTGTGTTAGATATTTAGTCTGCGGACTAAACCTGATCAGCATGATCAGGTCAGATGAAAGGCAGCAGCATCACCCTCCTGAGTGTCAGGAGCCTACAAAATTTCATGAAATCCAATTAGTCAAACAGTTAAAATATTTCTGAAATACTTTGGTCAGGACCAAAATAGAGGATCAGATGACAGATCCACTGCCAGCGTTGAAGAGACCAAACTATGTAATTTGGCTGTAAATGGCAGTTAATCTGAGTGTCTATTTTGTGTTTTCTTACAGGGAAAGAGATGCAAACCCAGAGTAGCTCAGTGTCCCCTCTGGCAGCCATTACTGTCTGTTCTTTGTTCATCATTGGCTGCATGCTGCTGTTCTTCATCAGGAGAACGTGCCATCCCAAAAGAGGTTAGTTTGCTTGTACCCCTGTCACAGAAAAACACCATTGCGTTTTTGGTCATTTGTTCTTGTCTGCCTTGGAAAGCAATCTGCATCACATGGTATCTAACATATGAGATATGTTCGATAACAGTTACCGTTTTTCTTATCCTGGGGCTTACACACCGGGGTCAATCGTACATGCAAATGAACTGCAAATGTAAAACTACCAGGATATGCAACAACTACTTGTGAATAAGTCATGGTAGTATTCAAGTGTCACGTGAATAATTTGTTTCCTCTGTCTCTCTGTCTCTCATGATACCCAACAGTGCTAATGAGCATTTACAACAGGTAAGAGCCCGTAATATGAAGTTAGTACAGATATAAACACTACTGTACTTAATAAATTGACACAGTGTAGATAACAGCTTTCTTTGTTTGACTTTGGCAGACCACTTTCAGAGCAGAAACGACCACATCGCTCAGGTAAGTCATCAGACCTGATCTATCTATCTATCTATCTATCTATCTATCTATCTATCTATCTATCTATCTATCTATCTATCTATCTATCTATCTATCTATCTATCTATCTATCTATCTATCTATCTATCTATCTATCTATCTATCTATCTATCTATCTATCTATCTATCTATCTATCTATCTATCTATCTATCTATCTATCTATCTATCTATCTATCTATCTATCTATCTATCTATCTATCTATCTATCTATCTATCTATCTATCTATCTAAATGTCGGACTGACTTTAAAACTTTTGCATTGCCAGGTCACGAGGATGCAACAGAAGACTTTGGCATTTATGAGTTTGTCTCCATACCTGGGAAGATGGAGTCTGCACAGGTATTCAACAGGCTCGACGCTGACATTTACCTTTGTGCGGCACGGCTTCTAGCTCTGATCATTAATGACCCTCTGAATCTGTTTTGCAGGCATCATGCAGATCTCTGGCTCGTCTGGAGTCGGTTCAGGATATGCACACCACCATCTATGATGTGATCAGACATGTTGACGAAACCCCGAGTCACAGTTTGTTGAAGTAACTTCTGGATGTTGAGATGTAACTTACAGTCATTTCACTGGAAGACTCTTCTGTAGCTTTACTCCCTCAAGCCCTTGAAACACAAGTTTTTGGTGGCTCCTTTTTTTGCACAGGGGATGAAGAAGGAAGTACGCGACCTGATCATGCACTGCTATTGTCCACAGTTTCGGACAGATGTTAAATGTATTTGCTGACATTATTGTGAGATGAAAGTGTATGTGTAGCTTGATTTTTCTTAATGTGAAAGTATAACTGAATTTAAAACTATTTTGCCTTTTTTTCTCAGAAATGCTGGTCATTGGTATCTTATTAGGCATATTACTCTAAGCCATTTTTACATTTCTTTAAGTATCTATCGGGTATTTAAAGTGTACTCTAATTCCTATGATCACTATTTATAACACAAGTTTAATTATAAATTCTGATGCCTCCTTTCTTTAATATCTTTCTAATTTAATATCCAAGGACAATTTGTGTTCGTGAGAGACAAGTGTTATAAAAATGGATACATTTCCTTGTATGAAATATATATAAGTGTAAATACTGTACATGGATTATACTGCAGATTCTTTATATCTATTATTCTATTTCTATGTTTTGCTCAAATCTATTTATTCCTATTGAAACACCCAATGCTGTGTGTTTCCACTGATGTAGCATTTCTTTTTCTCAACTCGGACATAGTGAAATGCTAATACAAGGAAAATGATAAATGATTATTGTACAGTTTGCATTCATGTCTTTGTTTTGTACTTTATTAAAGATGTAACTGTTTACTACTCTGAGTTTCCCTTCAACTATGTTTGTGGCATGCGACCAGATAAATACCACTTCTGCAGTCATGCCTTTTCGTTAAAAAGCAGTCGCAGTCGTGGCATGAAATGAACACTTTCTTAGTCACAGTTCCTGACACAAAGCCAACAAAGATGTCAGTTGTTCTGCTGCTTCACAGTCACTGTTGTGTTGGCTGCGATCTGTCCTTGCGAAAAGTGTTTGACTTGAATCCCCTCACTTGAAATTGCTGCAGAGTGCTTGTTTGTCTCCACTTTCTTGTATTGGTTGCCGTGTACCTGGCGTGATATGGAGACAGGCAGCAACAGACGGATGGTTCAGCATGTGGCAGAGTGCCCTCCACCTGCTCCTGCTGACACTTTGTCACGAGTAGAAAAAAAATGTGTGTGCTTGTCGTGTGTGTGTGTGTGTGTGTGTGCATATAAGTGTGTCTGTGTGAAAGAGGACAGAGGGAGAGGGATGATCAGGGGAAGGATACAGACAGACGTGGAGAGAACTAGACACAAAAAGGTTTTGTTGAGACTCCAGCACCTTGTTTTCTCTTATTTTCCCAACTGCTCCTCACAAAGGCAGCATATCTGCTCTCCACTAGGATTCTGCTCATTACTAAAGCATTGTGTTTTGCCTGCTGTGACAGTCCTGCGCCACAGGCTCTATTTTGCATTCATGCCCAGCGCCATAGTGCAAAATTGGCTAAACTCACAATGTTGATAAGGACATAAATGATGGAGCTGTAAA
Organism: Karalla daura; assembly: GCA_029224185.1. NCBI lineage: Eukaryota > Metazoa > Chordata > Actinopteri > Chaetodontiformes > Leiognathidae > Karalla > Karalla daura. The sequence continues at coordinate 11,340,847 of CM055205.1, forward strand.
CCTTTTACCAAACCGTGAATTTCTGCTCATTATAATGCTCCCCTGCATTACAACAAGCAGTTTATTGAATCTAGCTCTAATTATAGCTCCTGTCCTGACCCACTGAGTGCGCTATGTCTTTGTGGTGGCATCTCCGGGTAGGGGTTGCCATCTGTTCCGTCTCAGTGTATACTTAAAGGGAGGCTCTGCACTGTGGATGACTGCCTAACAAACAACAGTAGAGTAAATTCACCTCGGGAGGAGAGGAGTGACCTCACCTTCATTTGACTGGGAAATTGCCGGAGGCATCATTAACCAGGAACTAGAGCTCACAGCGCCTGCTGTCTGCTGCATGCTGCTCGCCTTTAACCAAGCACGGCTCAAAATAACACCCAAGGGGGCAATTTCGAAGCAGGTTGAGTGGGTCTGCATGCAACGTTTTTGTAATTATTTTGAACAGTTTACGAAGCAGAACCAACTGTAATTGCTCGACAAACATGGCAGTGAGATGGCATATTATGATGATATGATCTCCCTCTCTCACAAATAGAGAAATGGTTCTTTGAATAACAAGGCCCACAAAAACTGATAAGGGGAAGTTATATGGCGATGTTTAAAATGTTTCTCTCAGTCTAAACTGAGTTTGAGTGATAGTATGAATATCACAGTATGAGTATATCACAGTATGAGTGATAGAGTGAATGTTGTATGTATGGACTGGCAAACTGTTCATGGTGCATTCCTTTGGTCAGACCCCTGAAGTTACCTAATGGATGGATGTATATCGGCACCGAAAAAGCATTTTGTACTGAAGCTGCTATAATGTGGCAAATTTTAATCATTTTCAATTCTTTCATAAAAGTTTAATCTATAACCATGTCATGCCTTGTAAGCATGTTTTTGATGTGGCTGTTATGTGGCAGTTCATGACACAAGTCAAGGTAACTTCAGAATAATAATCCATAGTTGAACACCTCTTTTTTTGAGCAAACAGTTTTTTGTAATATCATTTTGTAATATCATTTCCAATTTTTTTCCAATGCACTCTGCCAAGCTCGGTCACCACCAGCCACCAATACAGCAAAAATAGAAATTAGTCAACAATTAAATTCCTGATCACTCTACTTTAACTTGTGAGTCATCATAGAGAAGTCTCAGTTGACAGATTAGAGAAGAAGAGTTATAATTTTGAGGGATGTTTGTGTGCCTCATCAGAAATGTGACGTTGAATTACTACCATCCAGTGGTGTGAGGCTGCAATAGGCCTAACTCTACCCCACTGCTGTTTACTTTGTACGAGTCTCAAATAAAATTTCCCTTTTTATAACCCAGACAAACCTGTATGTTCTGTGACGCCTACGGTAACTTAAGCAAATGCAGTAATAATTGAAAATGGAAAAGGGTGTAATAAAACTTACTTGCTCGTTTATTTTCATAACCGTGAGATTCCTGTCTGCGACAAAGGGAAAGAGACTTGACTTAATTAGTTTAAATAAATATTATTGTGGTTAAGTATAATTAAGAAACATTTACTTAATACTTTCATGGCGAAAGAATGAAGCACATCAAATTAAGTGCATTATAGTTGATACTAGATCAAGAGATGTACACTGTGATGTACTTAATATCAGACAGTAAAAGCTGCCTAGTTAATGTTAGTGCAAAGTGTTCCGAGGATTCCGAGAATCTGAGAGTTCATTTTAAAGGAAGTTTAACATGCCAGTTAAACGTCTCTTCCTTAACAACTACATCTCCCGTGATGCACCAGGAGCTTCTGGGCTCTCGCCGTACCAGTCACGTGACGGACAACTATGGCTTCCTTTCACTAGTGATGGAGACACATCATTGACAACAAAAACAAAACTGCAACTTTACTCTGCGTATCATCGCGCTGACAAGAGCTGATTCTTTAGGATGCAGAAGATCAAGTCTCTGATGGCCCGGCAGGTGAGTCAAACACGGCTTGTGACAGCTGCAGGTTGTTAGCATCACAGCTAGCTCGGCTAACTGGCTAATTTGACAGCTCATCGTGTCTCTCCTGAAAGGCACAGGGTCAGCCCGACTAATAGCTGATTTTGCCCAGACTCTGTTACGCCTAGTGAGTGTCCGGCCTCTGTGAAGGCAGCGCAGGCTGAGGAGCGTCAGGACCCAGGTCCTGCATGCAGACAGGCAGGAGGTTAGCGCTGCACTAGCGCAGCAACAACATCAACAGCAGTGGGAACTGGGCGGTGAGGGAAGTTCTCAGTTTGCTCTGCAGTCATGTTACGGTGCACAGCAGAGCACGCAGCTGTCACTATTACCTCCCTAGCTTCCACTTTTTTCTGCGGTACGTAACAAATGTTGTGTATGAAAAAGAAAGCTGCTTTTATGTGACAGTGTCTGGCTTTAAGAGTGACTTTTGTTTTGACAGGGTCTGAAAAGCCCCCAGGAAAGCATGGCAGACCTCAGCCCTGTGGAGAACCTGAGGATCCCAAGCAAGGTAAACGTCATTGTGACCTGCTCATAAAAGAAAGTTGAGGCATAACCACCCCCCCTAGCTGCTTCGTCTGCATGTACCTTAAAGTAACTAATGGGTTATGTATCTGTCCTATGATGAGCAATTTTCATTGAGCAGCAAGGTCTGAGCAGTTGAATACAGGATATGGTTTATTTATAAGAAATTTGGTCGTTTGATCCAAGCCTGCTTCACCTACATGTTGAACTCAACCTCACCTTCAACTTTTGTTCATTTGAAGTTCCAGTTCAAAACAAACTATATCTCAAGGCACTTTACGAGAGCTAGCAAACAACATGTACCGAGTATTAACATAGTAAACACCCCCTGCCCTTGATGTATCCTTTGGCAGGATATTTAACCCCAAGCTGTCCCTGATACTGTGCCATCAGTGTCTACAATTTACTGTAAGTGGCTTTGGAGTGAAGCACCTGCTAAATGTGCATAGATGTAAAGTCATGTCTTTTGAGGTAGTTGTGCACACTGCTATTTAGTCTTTCCTTTCAGTACGCGATGAAAGACGTGATGTTTGGGATTGAATTTTATTTATTTATCACCTCGGATTATCATGATAAAACCGTTTTGAATGTGTCGGGGTGTGGGGTGTGTGTACGTGTAAAGTGCACTATGCATTTGATTACATTTTGTAACTCACACACATCTGCTTTTCAAGACAATATTGTAAAGACATTGAGGGCTGCCTGCCACTGATGTTAGCTAAGTAGAGAATTCACATTAATCTTAACTCCATGACTGTGAAATATGGTTCGCTCTAATAGCATTTCAGCATTTTGGCAAGGCACCGTTAGAAAAAGCAATCTGTCATGCTTAGTCACAGGAAACATTTGTCATTATCCTCTTGTACAAATTCAATTTGTCAAGAGCGTGCGGGGTGAAGGCGCAGAATGGCTTTATATAATGTATAGTCGCTAACTCACAGGAACCTTAATGCACCGCTACTCGCCGGCTTTGCTTTGACTTTGCTGCTTTGTTGCGACGACCTTCTAGTAATGTGGCTGTCTACTATCTGGAGGGGAACCAACTCTATTTATCCACTGTGCAGGGTGATATCAGCCCAGGTTGATTCAACTGGACATTTCATTTCTTTCCCTCAAAGATTTGGCATGTAACGACTGACATTGTTTACTTCATTTGAGTGTAATTCTTTATGATGTCCTTTGCCTTTGTACCATTTATAATTAAGCAATAACATAACAAGAAAGTCGATAATAAAAATGATAATTAAGTGTAAAAATAATAACAAAAGTTGAATGAAGAATAGTAATATTAAACAACAGGAGAGAATAGGTTGACTAGGTATGGAGCAGGTTGGATGCGGCTACTCCTCAGTCTGGCTGAGTTGCAGCTCAGTGGAAGATCTTCACAGTCTGGTACAATCTGCATCCACCCCCAAGCATCTCTGCGGCAGTATTTACCAAGCCCGGCTCCATTTTTCCATCACAGATAAAACAAAAGTGCTAATAAACTTCAAATACTAAGGAGTAACAATAATCCACTAAGATGAATATATATCAGTTTGTTATTCATTGATCCATGGAGGCATTGAATGTGTTCCATCAGCTCCTTCAGCAGCAATGTCATTAAAACAGAAGAGAGTGAGGTAAATGGGGTCGCCCAAAGATACAAATATACAGTACAAGATAAAGACAACAATAAACATAAAATGCAAATGGTAAATAGATTCTTATACAGTGCTCAAAGTATTTACTCACACACCAGAGGCAGAGGGTACTCTTCTCTTTCTACCTGCTCAACCAGTTTTACTAGCTTTGACTTCAAATAGCTTTAACCATTTACACCCAGTTGTACACATTCACACACCGATGACAAAGCATCAGGTTTTGGTCCAGTTTCTTGCCCAAGGATACTTCGATATGCAGACGGAGGACCTTCTCATCTGTAGATGACCCCCCAGCTCCCCTTGAGTCACAAATATGCTACTATATGTGACTAAAATATTAAAAAAATGTTAAAAATGAATACAAATATGTAGGGATATTGTGCAAAAGTGTACAAATAGCCAGTTCATCCACTAAGCTTTGTGAAAGCTGAAGTCCCTGTTGTCAAGTTGCACGGCACCATGTCAACCTGTGATCGAGGACAGGTGCTCAGTCACACCAACCGGACATAATTGTATCATATTGATGTAATTCGTTGTTGACAATCTAACAGCTCTGCCGCCAGACCTGTTCTTGCACTACATGAGCCAGTGAGCCGGTGTAATTGGAGCCTGTGTGAGAGCCGGGGGAGGTTTCTGTTTAGATGATGCACGTCTGCCCCCTGGCTTTTGGATAAGTATCTGGGACTGTGGCCAGACTGGATATGCAGACATTAAAACTGCCTAACATATTAATCTTTCTTTGTAATACGCCCCCAAGAGTTACTGCGTATCTAACGACATCTGCTGTCTTTGGCATTTATGATATGACGCAGCGTGGCATGTTAAGATGAAAAATCACGAGTAGGTCATGGATGTGAGTAATCTGGATCTGAACCTGACTAATACGCAATGAATTGTGTCTTCGGTGTGTCCTGCAAACACCTGTCGCTGGTGTGTGCGACCAAAACAAAGGCTTTATTGTTTGATGACATTATGCATCGACTCTATTTGCTTTGCCCATGCAGGCATGGCCTTGTATGGAGCGAAGCTGCGGTCCCATTTACAGGTGAATAATGGTCTCGATGGGCCATGACACCGCCTTACTTAACGCTCTGTGAGGCTAGCGTTGTTGTGATGCACAATCTGACAATCCTGTGTTTCCAGCTATTTTGGCCGTGACTCGCGTCATTCATCATCCTCAAGGATTTGACTGCAACATCTGGCCCGCTGCAAGGGGGGCGGGGGATTGATGCAGGTTAAACGTCATACTGATGGGAGTTGGTCGGTGGGGGAGATGTATTTATTTGAGAGGCAGCATTTACTTACAGGTTCTGGCAAACCTCTGGGCAGCCATTTAAGGGGTTTCGCATTGAGCCAAGGACAGGGGACATTACTGTATGAGACAGTAATCGAAGGGCGCTGACAGAAAGTCTGTCTTGTTTTACTTTGATAGACCAGGATCATTTAATGAATAGTTATTAACAGACGATGTTCTCTCTTTCTCTCTCTGTCACTGTCACTTTTCTCCCCTCTCTCCCAGTGGAAATGGAGCACAACATTTCCAAATGAGCTGTCTAAAGCAAACTTCACCACTTAATCGCAGCCTCTGCAGACCGACCAGACATATTTTATAATGAAGACCACTAACCAGTTCTCTCACATCCTATTGTACATTATCTCCCTGCACATTAGCAGGAGCCTCAGCTGCTTTATGCACTCGAGCTGAAGTGGGCTGAAGTGAACTCTCTGGGTCTGACTGACATGTTGATCAGGCACATAATGCTTCCTCATCGTGTCATGACTTATTACAGTGGGGCCCTTGAAATGGCACAAAGTACTCTGAAAGCCTAATGCTTATTGGTGATTAACGCATGAAAAATGAGGAAGTACCACTCACCTGGTGCACTATATCTGGATTTCCAAGTCAGAGTACACAAAATGGGTTTCTCTTTGATCAGTTTTCCACTGACACCTTAGTAGAGATGCCTCCCCCTGAGCCGAACATCACCCCGTCCCCATTCATAAATATATATACATTTCAGATGTGGAAATGAAAGTTCAAAAACAGGTGGATCTGACAGAAACAGACACCCCAAAAAAAGGATTTGAAGTCTGTTGAAAACAGCATCTGAGACGTTTCTGATGAGACCAGTGTCACATGGCTTCTGCACTTGCTCCAGAAAACAAGGATAAATACTCTTGTTAACCATGCCAGGTCACCTTTCATAGATCTATCATTTCACCCTCCTCCGTAGATTCCAGATCACAATGGGCTCCGTGCTGTTTATCTGCCTCCGTGCGATACGGTGTCTGTCGTATTGTGTTTCTCTTCAAAGCTGTCAAAGTGGCACCTTTGATTAGTTTCGTCTTACAGATGTCAAGCTGCTCGCATGTGCATGCGGGGGACAAAGTCTTGGCGGCGGCAGCAGTGTAGCCTCAGGGGACACCGCTCACTCAAAGAAAATCTGCCCCCCCCCCCTCGGTCACCTGCTGCCACGCACCAAATGGCCTCCACTCATTTACATGGGAATCTGGACAAAGAGCCCGAGACTTGTTTAGTAGGAGATTTAGTAAAAGCACGACCTTGGTCGTACAAATATAATTTAGAAGGCGACGACTGAAGTCGATGGGTGGTCGTATCATCACACATGGAGCAAAACTGCAGTATAATCTCAACATCAGCTGCAACCATGGCAGATTATGTAGAGTGTATTTCTTAGTTAAATGACCCCAAATTGCTCCGAGCTATTTTTGAACACTTTGATGTCCCCTCGGTTAATCCCTATGGGCTCTTCAGATGATATAAGCTCCTTTGTGGGTCCACGCTAAAAACAAACAAACAAACCCTTTCCCCCCCCTTTGCAATCCTTTTTGTTCAAAGCTGTCCTCCCTCTGCGAGTCACTTTGAAGGATCTTCTTGTTTTCATCCTCTGACCTCCTCTGAACTGTCCTGTATGTGTTTTGAGGCACTGGGAGTCAACTACTCTCCAGATGGTACAAAGCTTCAGACGCAGAACCCGCCTCTCCTGATTGTTCCGGAGATGTGACGAGTGCTGCAACATTTAGTTTGCATTTCAGACAGTCAGAATGTGGATCCATACATCTATCTATCCCTCTATCCAGGATAGGCTGTCACTGCCTTAATAATTACCTCAACATATCTTTTGGACTGATGGATGAAAGTAGAGTAGCTAAGAGACCCCACGTAAACACTGTAAACTCTAAATATTTTGTATTATTGTATGACAACCCTGACTAGTAGTTCAGGTGCCTGCTGTTACCACGTTCCACCAGCAGGGGTCAGCCTCGGTCTACTTAATCCCCAGGTTTTCTTTTTTCTATGATCAACATGGGAAAACTCTGTGAGCACGAAAATGCATGCGTCCATGCATTTACTCAGAGTGCACCGTCCGTGCAATACTGCATTATTTACTGAAATTGTAGGGCCAATCGTGATTGGCTGAGTACGTTGAGAGTGCGGTGTGGTCGCACTCGCCCAGGAGAAGAAGGGCTGCGGCTGGGGCCGCGAGGGTGGCGCAATTGATGGCCTGTCATCATTTCACACGGGCTATCTGGAGGGCGACACAGCTCCCCCTGACAGATCGCATGTGTTGCGGCCTCGGGGGACTCGATCAGTTTTGTCTCGGTGATAAAAACCAAGGGTCTAATTGTACTTGCAAGTGGCCCGACGAGGCACTCCCTTCATAAAGAAGCTGGGTGACAAAAACGGCCACTCTTCCGGCTCATTGATATTCCACGACTGCTGGGGAGGAATGATCACATAGCTCCACGAATTAATTCACTTGTTTCACCTGTTCAGCCAGCATCCGACAGCAGAGCTGAGCCTGGATGCTGGGTTAGGATTGTGTGCTACCCTCCCCGAGGAGCGCTGTGTGAGACCCTCGTTCAGGAGCAGATGAGGATGCACACGCAGCCATGCCCGCGTCCATATTCAACGTTGATTACAATGAGGTTTTGATTGGTTGGTCTAATGAATGATTCCATAGTGGGAATAATTGCCCCCCACCCCTCAGCCAGCCACCTCTTCTTTTTGCTCCTGATGTCCCTCAGGATTTTCCATACACCTCTTATTGTTGATTCAGTCTCCTGTGGTGCCGGACACCTTTTTATTTTTACACATTCAATTAGAGCTGCAGACCGACATCCACTTTGATGGGGTGCGTCTTATCAAAGTCTCTCTTCGGATGCAAATAGATCTCTAATTTACGTGGCAAAAGAGGAAGCTATCTATTCGACTGCAGGGGTGAAGGGTGGGTTCTCCGTCCCCCTCTCCACCCCCCCCCCCCCTCCCCCTCCCGCCAGACCTCCTTTAAAGTGAGACTCGATCAAAGGCGCGGAGCAGCTGATGCTGGGCTTCACATGTGGCTCGCAGGTTTGTTTTCCTGCCTCCCCAGCAGCGTCGGCAGCAGGGAGAGAGGAGGGAATGATTTAACCTGGGGCGACCTCCCAATAAGTCATTCACTCTAAGATGTTTCGCCTTCGCTCACCTCACAGCAGGTGGGAGACTCTGGGGCGAGGGGGGGGCGACTGCTGAAACCACACTGAATTGGCCCTTTTGTTTCACTCGCTCCTCTGTCTCTCTCTCTCATCTAACTTTCACAAGAAATGACTCATCCGCCTCAGCCTGCCCCCTCCTCCCCCCTCCTCCCCTCTCCCGTTTTCACTTTCCCTCTCATTTCAGCTGATTTGCCACCCACCCCCCTTTTTGACGGCGGAGCGTGATCTCCTACCTCCTCTCCTTCTTTTCCGGTCGCACGCGCTCACCCACGCACCCCCCTCCCCCCAGTCTCCCCACCAGCCCGGGGCTCCTGCTCACTTCTTTACCTGCATGGCAGCTCGCGCACACACACACACACACACACACACACACACACACACACACACACAACACACACGCGCGCGCGCTCTCTCGCCTGGGAGTGTGTGCGGCACCGTTTTGATTCTTCATTTCCATCCTCCCCAGTCGCATTAAAACATTTATTAGAGGCTTTCTCTCGGTGTAATTGAATTAAACTGGCTGGATTGGCGGCAGCAGAGGTGCCTCGTATTCGTGTCGCTCAAGACGCAAGACGCGCTCTCTCCGCCACGGACGCAGATGCAGTTACATGGGTGGGGCTGCGCGCTCCATCGCCCGGCTGCATGCCTCTTGGTGATAGCAGCTGGGAAAATATTTGTGGCCAGGCAGGTGTGTAACAAGGTTTTCTTGATCAGTAGCTGCTTCCTCATGCAGTCCGTGTGAGCTGATGTGTGCAGATCCCTCATAGAGATTTGTTTGCTTTATTTAATAGGGTGTGGATGCATAGGTTGCATAGTTGATCTCACCGTTCCCCATCCGACGCGCGTTCACCTTCTTCCCAGGCCTGCGGGGCGCGTTTAGTGCCATTGTGCTTTAATGTGCTGATGCCTCCACGTATTGATCCCACACAAGGGAGTTATTTGACTCAGCATTACCTTAAATAAAGGATTTCCACTCAGGGCATCAAGTTAAGCCACTTAGCCCCGGTGTGTTTTGGTTGATGTAGTTCTGGTTACTTAAGATTCTTGGGATGGTACTGTTGGCCCGTCGATCGATCTTTGTGTCGTATCACTTTCCTGGTGCACTATACATGCATCCATCCATTGTCTTCATTACCTGCTGTGTAACCACTGATGTCATGGTGCTCTGCTGGGTGCAGTCTCAAGCGAGAGAGCAAGCAGTTACCTCGGCAGAGATGCCTGCTTCACTTTTCTGAGCTGATTTGTCAAAGATGTGTCATTTTAATTATTAACTTTAAAGTGGACCTTGAATTAAGAATCATTTATCTTGGTTTTGTTGAATAATGACACTTTAATCCTTGCCAGAGATGAACAGCTTCTGAGATGAACCGCAGTCCAAAAACATTATTATGTCCTTCAGATATTGAAGGGAAATTAAACTGAATGTGACCAGAGAGGAATGTGACATAACGTGTGATGTAAAGCATACCAACAGCCACCTAAAAAACCTGTCTCGGTCCAGCTACACAAGTACATTAAGTCACTGCAAGGGGGCAGTTTGGTAGATTTGCATAACAACCAAATTGAAAATGTTTTGTTAAAATGGAAGTTATAATAACCAAACGGCAACAAAAGCAATTAAATCGTTACATTAAACATTAAATAATTCTGAATCGCATTTGCCCAGAAACTGTCTATAGTGAAACAATTCCCCTTGGATAAAAGCTGTCTTCCTTGCTTTCAGTGTTCTCTGCCTCCATCCCAAGGTGAAATAAGTGGTGTTCTGGGTGCAGTGGGTCATTTAAAATGTTGTTACAAAGTTGCTGTACAAAGTTCCCAGTGCAGTGTCAGGGAACAGGCTCCTGGTTCTTCCTTAAGGTCTGGTTCTTCCCCTGATTCAGGGTCAAACATGAAGGGCTGGATGTGTATCATCACACAGCTACCATTTAGTTCAGGAAATAGTTCCTAAAATCTTTGTTTAGCGAGGAATATTCAGTCAGTAGTTGCGCGATCATGTGATGTTGAGTGACAGGCAAGACGGCCAGTCAGTGGAAAGCGTAAGCGTAGTTGCCAGGTAGGCGTGAAAGGGTGCCAGATCCATGGATAAGCAGTGCTAAATATTACCACACCTAAATCAGGTTTTTAAAAGTGAAGTCAGCCAGGCAGTGGAGTGAGCCCCCGAGCTGGGTCTGCTCTGCTGGATGTAATTTAACATATTTAAGATTCAGGGGATGGCACTGATCGCCTGTCAATCCGCTTTGCGTCATCAAAGGTCAGGGAAAGTCATGACAGATGCTGCATAGCATTGTGAGATGTTGGCAGATGTTGGCACTCAGAATGCAAAGACAGTAACTGAATCCCGATCGTTTCTTTTTTAATATTGTGTTGCTATGGCACCTGCTGTTGCGACACAGTTGGCCACAGTATTAATAATTTAATTATTGTAATGTACTTAAAATTGCTTTGCTGTGGTGGCGATATCAAGTCCTCATTTCCATCTGCTTCCATCTGTTGTGCCCCAGCCTCAGAAACACTTCACTGTAAGCAAAAAACACTTCATCCTGAACCAAGCGTACAAACAGGGAGGCAAAAAAACAAAATCTTTCTCAACTCTTGCCGATTTCGTTTCATTTGAACTTTATTAATACCACGTTTTGTTTGATTATTTCTTTAGGTATCAATAAAAAAAGTAAGGGCAGTCTCATTTCTGAACCTGAACAGACCTCCGCAGTCATCTCGCCCCTCTGTTATTGACCTGTGACTCCGTCTTGGCTCATTAGGAATGTGGGCTTAAAACCCTTTGCCCCAAAGACTCGTTGCAGCACTAAGCCTCTGCGGATGCACGGCATGCTAATCAATACGCCTCTGATGTTTCTCAGAGGAGCAGTGAGGGTGCAAGCCTCCACTGTAGGACTCCGGTCATTCCTTTCTTCTCGCCTGTTCACTCAGGGCTGCCTCGCGTCCCCCGTGACAGCTGTCCAACGAAACACGCTGCAATCACCTCCCAGACTCCATGATGAATGTTTTCTCTTTCCCACGTTCTCCCTTCTGCGCGGCTCTCCTCTTCCCCTCTCTTTACCGCTCGCTCTGCAACTCATTGGTATTCTGTCCCCCCCAATGCTTCGTCCTTCACCCTTTGCCCTTGTCCTTAAACTCCTCGGTGCCTCCGCTCCCTCTAATCCTATCTCTCCATTTATTGTTCCCTCCCCTGGCATCTTTCCCTTTTGAACTCTCGCTTCCGCTGCATTTAGATGTATTTTCTTTGACGTTTATATTAGAGAGATTTTGTTGTTTTCATTACTCGGGAAATAATGTAATTCCCCGTTCGGAACTCTTCTGTTTGCCGCTGTGGAACTTTCTCAAAGTGTTTTTTTCAAGGGCATCATTTAATTCTTGCTCCTCCTGCCTTTTCTCCTGTCTTTTTCCTCTCAAACTGTCTTACCCCCATCCAGGAGGAGTTGCGAGAGCTGAGGGAGCAGCCCATTGACCCCCAGGCGGAGCAGGAGATCATCGACAGCATCGAGGAGGTCTACTTCTCCACGGACTCCTTCGACATGGTGCAGCACGAGCTGGAGGTCAGATACTCCGCGTATGAGTGCGTTATTGGCGGACTGAGCTCCACCCTCTTGTAAAATAAACTTCCCACGCCCCTCTCGGTGGAATAACTCCATCAAGCCCGCCCTATTTCATAATTCCGATAACGGCAATATTGCATTTCTGATGTGAATAGATGTGGTTTCCTGCGCTCTGATCCTTGTCTGACTGGCAGAGTTAAAGCTCTTTCCCACCTGAAATGCTGTCTCTTACGCTTCTGCTGAGCCGCATGCGTCCCATTGACATCCGGATTGATGGTTTGCATCCTCTCAGCAGAGGAAGGGTGTGAAATCTCATTAGATTTATCTTGGTATTGCTACACCATCTGAAATGAGACTCTCAGTCAAGGGGAAAGTAATTACCTATCATCCTTTGGGCCACAGATTTGTAATATCTTCCTTCCGTAGCGGAGTTTGTTTGCTGTTTACTAAATAACCTCCTCTACTTTCTTGACTAATCTGACTTGTGATCTTGGAAGGTGTATTTTATCGGGGGAAATTCTTTTTGTTTTCTTCTGAACACCGGAAGATCCTCGGTCGCACCAGTTAAACCAGCTTAAACCGTCTTGAAGCGCCTTTTGAAAAATGAAGATGTTCCTGGGAGAAGAGGTGCTCTCCTGAGATAACACAGGTCCCTGCTGCGACCTCGCTAGGCTGCTTTGAATAGTTCTCTGGCTGACGCACCTGGAAACGGCATGTAGCTGTATGCAAGAAAAAAGGCCTCCAAGTGGTTGTGAATTTACTGTATATCTGCCACTGTCTCAAGTGTTCTCACCTGTGTAGGAGGTGATATTGTAAACAAACAACTATGTGTGTGTGTGTGTGTGTTTATAGAAACTCCCACCTGAGCTGAACCTGCAGGAGCTGGAGGAATACAGAGACAAGCTGAAAAGACAACAAGCAGCAGTAAGTTTCTCCCTTTCAGGATCTCACACACACATACACACACACACACACACACACACACACACACACACACACACACACACACACACACACACACACAGGCACACGCACATGCACACGCACACGCACGCACACAGTTGAAAGCCCTTGAGAAAGCTAAGAGGAGGACCTTGAATTGTTTTGTATTTGTAGCATATCTGTTGTGTGTGATATCTTAACAGTCGGTAGTGTTCTTTCACTGTGTTGCAGATGAGAACACAGCCAGATGTGCAACAAAGCTGAAGTCAGGTGGCTCAGATCCTGTAGGGTTGAGTGCGTCCATATTACTGAGAACAGTACAACACAAAGCAAGATGAAAACCTGAGGTTTTAGTTTCCGCTTGTAAAGCCATCCTTCCATTATGGATGGCACCTATCCCAGCGCTCATCTAACATCTGCAAAGGCAAAAGACCCTGGACGTGAATTGTCAGTTCCACTTGTATGTGAAAACAGCAATTCAACGATTTCACTCAAGTCATCTTCTCAGTATCAGTGTTGCTTCAGGGCTGCAGCAAAGATTATTTTTGTAGTTGACGGATCTGTCAGTTACCTCCCTGATTAATAAATTAGTTGTTGGTTTGTAAAATGGGACAAAACTGTGAACTTTGTCAATGTCTGTTTTCAGAAAGGCCAAGATGTGATCTTTAGATGTCTTTTTTTTGTCATCTCCTCAATGACCTAAGAGGGTCATGTCTCAGAGAACTAAACTAGAGAATATTTATCCCAGATTGTGTGATCCTAAAAAAAAAATCGAGTGCCGTTGAATTTCTGAGAAGTTTGATATCAATTTCTATCGTATTTATGCTGAGTTTTAGACGACACTGTTCTTTCTGCAAACCCAGAGCCCCAGACTCAAAACGACTTGGAGTGATTCTGGAAATATACAGGTTCATGGGCAATAACAACATTTTCTCTGACTAAAACTGAAAAAAAAACGTTTTTTTTTTCAATGGTTATAGTTCCATATCAATCATAATAATAAACTACTGGGGAGAAGGGGCCAGTGCACAGGCAAGACATTTCTGGTCATAATAACAAAATATCTCAAAAAGCCATTGTGGGACTCAGTAGGTCAAGGGTTATTGACTAACCAATCATTAAAATAGTTGTTGATTATGTTATAATGATTGTGCTACATGTTATACTGACATGATAATGTCACGCTGTGAATGCTCAAGCTGTGCAGTACACAGTGCACACTGTGACATTGCCATTGTGACATCATCATGACATCACTCCTAGAATGCAGCAGTGAGATTTCACCATTGTGGCAGGTGATGTGATGTCAGCGATGATGTCACACATTTTGTCTACCTACCCTACACAGCTCTACTAATGGGAGCCATGATGATGTCACACCTGCATCATCACACAGTCAGTGTGACATCATCGCACAGACAGGATGATGTCACAGCCTGGGCGTCGACCCCAGAACAGAGTTTGGAAGCAGGGGCTGGGAGGCCACAGTGGTTCAGTCCTGACACTGCGACGCAGACGCAGACAGACCTCTCTCCTCCTCCGCGGACGCACGTGGGCCCAGTCGGGCTCCAAGCATGAGCAGACCCAGGAGAGAGGTCCCAAGCAGACGCTGAGCGGCGGACGGACGCTTTTTTCTTTTTTCACAGGTTCAACCTGTGGAAAAAGAAAAAAGAGGGAGGTGGGTGGGAAAAAAAACCAGCAAAAAAACAACAACAAAAAAAAAAGCAAAACAAAACTCCTCAAACATTGAAGGCTGGATGTGTATGTCTCCATAGCTGCATCATCAAGTGGCTGTCTTGCCTCTAACTGTCAGCATGAGGTCATGATCATGTCACACTAGTCATAATATGTGAGGCATATTTGGCCTCACATTTTAAAATCATCAAAAAACCTCAAGTAGTTGCCTCTATTAGCTCCACCCAGTGTCTAAAAAAGTTTAGAGGGAGGTGGGTGGGCCGAGACAGCAAAAAAATAAATAAAAAGAACAAAACAAAACTTCTCAAACATGAGAGAGAAGGTAGAGAGAGACGTTTACTGGTCTTTGGGCCTACTGACTACTGGAGGCAGCACTCTGCAACCAGAGGAGCAGATCCCAAACCGCAAAAAAAACAAAGAAAAAAAAACAACAAAACAAAACTTCTCAAACATTCAAGGCTGGATGTGTATGTCTCCATAGCTGCATCATCAAGTGGCTGTCTTGCCTGAAACTCAGCATTTGAGGTCATGTTGATGTCACTCTCTGAATGCTCAAGCTGTACAGTACACAGTACAGTGTACAGTGTACACTGTATGGTATACGGAATTGTGACATTGCCATAGTGACATCATCATGACATCACATGGTAACATCAGTTCTTGAATTCAGAAGTGAGATGTCATCAGTGTGGCTCTTGATATGATGTCAGCGATGATGTCACACATTTTGTCTACCAACCCTACACAGCCATACAAATGGGAACCGTGATGATGTCACACCTGCATCATCACACAGTCAGTGTGACATCATCACACAGACAGGATGATGTCACAGCCTGGGCGTCGACCCCAGAACAGAGTTTGTAAGCAGGGGCTGGGAGGCCACAGTGGTTCAGTCCTGACACTGCGACGCAGACGCAGACAGACCTCTCTCCTCCTCCGCGGACGCACGTGGGCCCAGTCGGGCTCCAAGCATGAGCAGACCCAGGAGAGAGGTCCCAAGCAGACGCTGAGCGGCGGACGGACGCTTTTTTCTTTTTTCACAGGTTTAACCTGTGGAAAAAGAAAAAAGAGGGAGGTGGGTGGGAAAAAAAACAGCAAAACAGCAAAAAAAAAAAAAAGCAAAACAAAACTCCTCAAGCATTCAAGGCTGGATGTGTATGCTCTCCATAGCTGCATCATCAAGTGGCTGTCTTGCCTCTAACTGTCAGCATGAGGTCATGATCATGTCACACTGTGAATGCTCAAGCTGTACAGTACACAGTGCACACTGTATGGTATACGACATTGTGACATCATCATCTCAGTTGGCGAAGCCGCACTGACAACATTCGAGGCGTGTTGAGAACTTTTACACCACTGAAAGTATTTTTTTATCGATCTCCAACTCACTCTGAGGTCCTTTTAAGGCAGAGAGGCAGAAGGTCAACGTCTGAGTCTGACCTTCACCTGATAGTACTTTGTGCTGTGTGCCTGAGCTACGACGCTGGCTCCTTGTGACGCCATGGCTGTGTTTTTGTGCTGCTGGGCGTGCAGCAGGACCATTTCCTCTGTGGCCGCCACTCTGAGGTCAGCCAGGTACTTGCAAGCTTCAGGATGGAGGCCCAGCCTGTCAACAAAGTCTATTTATAGAAACACGTGGGAGAGCAAAGCAGCTTTTCTTCCTTTTGCACCTTCTGTCCCCACAGTCCGGCGCAGCTTTCACCAACTTCCTCTCTTTTCTGACAAGCTTCTCTACTCTTGCACACCTGTTTGTCTCTACCGCTCACTCACCTTCACTTTTCCTCTTCTGTACATGGCATGTATTCCCTACACGCCTCCTCCTCTTCATGCGGCACCTCTCCTCTGGGACTGCCGCTTGATTTGAGAAGATACTCCAGACCGTGTGGCCTTTGGCACGGAGCTCTTAAAGCCAAATAATACACAAACCAACTCTCACCCATGCTGTCTCTCTTTCTCTGGCTCATTAGAATAGCCATGGTAAATGGTCCACTATGCTGCCTGGCAGAAAATCTGCAGCTATGTTACATAGAGAGCTCATCGCCGCAAATCTGTAAAGTCTATATGAGCTGCTTCCCCTGGGCCATTGTAAAATACCTTTCGTAAACACCCTTCCATTTGTTTAGATTGGATTTTTTTGTGCCAGTCATCTCCATATTAACTCAAATCCTCTCTCCTGCGGTTGTACGTTCGTTGTTCAATCCCATGAGTCTATTTCGTCGAGGGCTGAGAGCATGCAAACACTTATCAACCCGTCACATGTTCAGAGTGATTGGACAGAGATGGAATTTACACCTGTCGGCATTCATGAATAATGGCTATCTTCATTTCTGAAGTTCACATGTTTAACAAAGACTGTAAATATCACTTCCATCAATCCCAGATGCGGCGCCATGCCTTTCAGTGTGCCGTTCGTGTTTCCTCCCTTTTAAAATATCACACACCTTTTCATGGTAAATCTGTCAATAGAAAAAGCACCAATGCCTGTGCCGGGAGCCTGCGTGATGGATTTTATGTGTTGAGATGGGTCAATATGAGGAGTCCTATGGTTTGGTTCACGGTAAAAATCATTATCTCAAGCATTGCAAATAGAGAATAGAAAGTTTCAGACGTAGAAACATACAGTCTGTTTTACCTTTAAATCAAATTCTGTTTGACTAAGCAGTGCAGAAAAAAGTCAAATTTTCTTTTCTTGTATTTGTGTTGAGCCTGCTGCCATCAGAACGACCTCCTCTACAGGTGGAAAATGTATGTGTGCATTTGTATTGGACACAGACAATCGGTATGTCTCTGATGTGGCGCCTATGTGGCCCCTATGCATGCACACACTCGCATATACGCACAAACCCTCACACACACATGCCTATGGAGGTTCATGGTCGTCAGTGTGTGAAATAGAGCATAAGAACAAGTGATAATAGTGCTTTCAGATTCTCACCATGGGGCTGTCGTGTGGCGGCCTCCCATTCTGGCAGATGATGCGGAAGGTCTCCACACTCCTCCATAACAGCATTAGTGAAGCAGTAAGCAACTCGACACATGGTGTGTGTGTGTGTGTGCCTGTGTGTGCACCAGTGGGGGTGTGAGAACATCAGATAAAGAGTGAGAAACATGCAGTACTGCACCGTGTTTGGCACACATACTGCGTGCGGTGCTCTCATAGCTCCTGCTGCGAGGAGGCTTGGATGAACTGGTCAGCTGACACACGGTGACATAAATATCTCCTCGCCGCCGTTCTCCTTCACTGCAACGGACACGCCGTCTATAGTGTTATAGCGAAAGCGGCACCAGGGGCACACCAGGGGCTCATACCAGGACTAGAAGCTGCTTTCTGCACTTTGGACCAAACATTTTGCAATCCAGAGACAACAAACAATTATTGATTTGGATTGTGATATAAAACATGGGGAAAGTTGTTAATGCCTGCTTCACAAAGACAAAGGTATTCAAATAAGACAAGATAAGTGCTTTATCTCTAAAGGGAAACAGTTGTCAAGAAATCACATACACACACACATCCACACATAAATGCATGTATAGAGAGAGACAGAGAGAGAACAATAAGTAGGGGTATAAGGGTGTGAATAATAGTAATAAACAGTAAAAATGATGATGATAGATAATTTAGAGAGGAAAAACAGTCATTTTAATAGAAGACTGGAGAGGGGAAGCTCAGCACATACTCTTCAAGCATCTCTCTCCAACAGCGTCCACCAAGTCCTGGCTCTGTTTTCCCTCAATAGGAAGTTGTTAAAAATTCAGATGACTTGGCCCTCACTTCCTGCTCCGTCCAGTCCTGTACTGATGAGCTAATAGTTGAGAGTCCATGGACTGCTTTGTTGTTGCAGGTCTTACCAGAGACACAGTTTGTGGTGGTTGTTTTGTTGCTACAATTCCCATAGCAACTCGCAGTGTCTCCATAAATGGTGGGGACACATGCTGTGTTATAGGTGCTTGCGTTGTACTTCAGAGCAGTTTTATTGGTTATATTTGTCATCTTAATACTCCAGAAGTTGGAGCGCTGATACTGGTAAAACCTAGTGAAGCCTGAACCACACACACGCACGGTGATTTATGGTTCTGTAGGGCCAAGTCACAAGCAGTATCGCAGCATTCAGCTTCACCTCTTCCCTCCACCTCTCTGTAACTTTTATTTTACAGGAATGCGGGCTGCATGGACATCTTCGATATTAATAACATGGATGAACATGCTCAATATTTAATGAAACTTGAAAGCAAGAGACGACTACTCCTCCTGCAGCGATGGTGAATTCTCTCCCTCGGCTCCATTTTTTTTTACCCCGTCGAGTTTGTAATCCTTATGCAACCTTTGCCTAAACCCGGCCTGCCTGCCTGCCAAAATTGTCCTAGTGTTTTAAATGGGGCTGAAACGATGTCCTGCTGTGCACTGGAAGCTTCAGGTGAGTCGAAGCAGAGCAGGAAAGAGCACATCACTGCCTGGGACCGAGCACAGCTGCAGCCAGCCACTCTGAGGGACACTTTTCTTTACCTGTATGCACTATTTCTTCATTTTATCCCCCCCCCCCTATGCATCACAGAGCACTCCTCTCTTTACAGTGCATTAGACCCCTGTGGAGTAAAGTACTTTAAATATGTGGTAGTATGGCTGCGTTGTCAGTGGAAGCCCTCGCCGCTGCCTTTACTCTGCTTCGCTCCTTAGTTCTCTTAATCAGGACGTCTGACCTTCACTATTACTTAGCTGCTTGATACTTTTCACTGCTACCAGTCCTAATTAGTGCTGGATAATTTAGCTTTAATTGCCTCATACATCTCAGCAAACACTTGCCAGAAGGAGCAACCATGTTTTTATTCTGACACATTTATTTTAGGCCCGACACACGGCAGTCTTTTACAATGAGTGGATGCTTTACCTTTCTGTCCTGACAGGTTTAGACATTATCAGTGCTGATATTTATCTTTTTTCTCTGTCTCTAGTCTTGAACACTCGACTCCATCTGCTCGGTGTTGCTCTGTGCTTTGCTTTGCAGCCCACCTCCTGAACAATTAGCCTCCAGTTGTGTACGTCAGGGCAAGAGAGAACTAATTACTTTGGCCTTGTGGTTCAGGTTGGAGGGTTTAGTACCTCAGTGCTGAGTTTCATTATGTGCTAAGACTGCTCTGAAAGGTCCTGTGCTGTTTGCTACAGTCGGGGGTGTTGCCGATAGATGGCATTATGGCCTAACGCTGGGTACGCTTGTTGTTGAGATGTTGAAGTGTTTGCTTTGTGCTCCGTTAACATGATTCATCTTGGCCAATTCCTTGTGCCCAGAGTGCTAATTGCTTACTCTCCTCGACCCTCTCATTCATAAGTCTGTGTGTGGATAGACGCAAACACTCGAAGCCCGAGCAGTGTCACCTGAGCTACCTTCTCTTAGGTTTGCCACTTGGCTCCCATGCATTCTTAAACATCTTGAAATGTCATCCGTGCCGCTAGCCTGCGTCACTGCATAACTACCAGCTGTGAACATCTCACACCCCTGATGATACTCATGCCTGCTATAACATGTCCACCGTCTAGGTTTGTTTGCCATGAGAAAAAGATGGTTTAATGACAGATACTGAGTGAAGCAGTGATCAATTTGTAGTGGGAGTCTAGAAGTGCTGCAGTTTGTTTTGGATGGTGTCCAGCTCCTGTATTTTACGTTCAACATGTTTACCATCCATTCTACTTGATACACACATCTTCTACACATGATTCCTCATTGAGCATGCATACATGCTCACATTTGTATTTAATCAGAGGTTGTAGAAAACAGAGGTAAGCTAAGAATTGAACGGCAAGTTTTCATCAGCTTTTCATCAGCAAGTTGAGGGTGTGAGGGTGAAAATGTTGGGGTTTTTTTTTGGCTCTGCTCCTCCCGTTCATTCTGCAGTTTCTTACGGGAGACTTGAGGTCAGTTGGAATTTTTAAGAGAAAAATAATAGCATGCATCTCCCAGTCGAGCTGCATGCAGTGATATACAGTTACGATCAAAAATGGATCCGGAAGATAAATAACAGATAAATAACAACAATAATAATAATGATAACAATTACGACAATAATAGTAATGGTGAAAACAATAATGATGGTAATGATAACAATAAGAAGAAACATGCAGGATAACAGTGGTTCAGTTTGGTTTGATAGCTGGAGAGTCCAGTGCCCTAAGGCGAGCCTGGAGCACTAATAAGAAGAAGAAACATGCAAGACAACCATCGTGCTTTGTGGCGAAGGCACTGTTCGTAGCTGGAGAATCCAGTGTCTCACGGCCCTGGGGCACTTAATACAGTACGAATACAGAGAGCAGACCCTTCTGATTATTCCTATCAAGAGAGACATTAGATGAAATGATAGTGAGAGGGAGATAAAAGGCTTTGGCTGTATCGATCCTAAAATGCTGACATCAGGACTTGTTAATCCCGCTGCATTGCTCAAAACAAGATGATGGTGCCCAATCTGTGTTTGTGAGGTGACATTTGGGGAGAGCATCAAAATGTCTTCAGTTCTGTTTCACTTCTCATCTTTTCTGTCTCTGTCTGTCTTTTTTTTGCTTCTCTGTAGGTTTCCAAAAAGGTTGCAGATCTCATCTTGGAGAAACAGCCTTCTTATGTCAAGGTGAGTTTTCAGTGGCGACTCAAGGCTGCACTCAACAGTGCTTCTTCCCTTTCTCTGGCCCAAGCAAAAACACATTTATCAGTATTTTCTATCTCTATTTTATCTGCTGAGTTTTCATGACACAACATACCAGTCACAATTCGGTGTTTTTAATCTTTTGACATTACATTTTGATTATTAGGAGTAGCCATCACATTATTTAGGTGCTATCAGGGTGTTGGTTGATGTTTTCCTGTCGGCTGACTGCTGCCAGCTGGATAAGGCTGACTTGATGTAACCATGGCGATGGGAGATTTCACTCCGTCCATGGATTAGGAAACTGGGGCAATAATCTAGTTTTCATTCGGAACATAGTCCATAAAACCCTTTCTTTGATCGTGGATTGATGTTGCAATAAATTGAAATGAACCAGTGAGCTCTGTTTTTTCACAGATCCAGAGGAGACTACAGATTAAATTAAAAAAAAAAAAGGCAAACGTCTTCTTATTTTATTTGGCAGCTTGTGGTCCCATTCATATTATCCTCTTCAGAAGTGCACTTAGGAGCAAAAGCAGCATCCCTAACCCTCCAAACTGTAAAAACCTGAGTTAAGAGCTGTTAACTCAACCTGCTGCCATCATCGACTCATCGACTCACTCATAATTGGGATTTATTAATCTGTGTTGTGAAGTGAGCGAAATTCAATATAGATGGAGATGCATTGGCTGAAGCCAGCATCGATATTGTGTCAAGTCAGATTTCTTGGTAAACATTTCAGCTTTTTATGTTCTCTGTGGCAGATATCAGATGCATTACTAGTGAAGTTTGGCCACGAGTGAGGCTTTAAAGCCAGCCGAACACAGCAGATGACTGGCAGCCCGAACACATTTAGTAAGTCGTGAAACTGCAGAATTATCGGTGTAGTTAAGCCATCGAAAGGTCAGCCTGTGAATGGCAAATTGATCATTATTTCCATGACCCTCCTGGTGACTGTGCAGAGCCACAATGACAGCAGAGCTTATTAGTAGCATTGCCAGGGACTTCCACTGACCCCTCCCCTGCCCGGATCCACCGTGTCAGAAATGCCCCGTGGATCTCACAGGGCTCTTCACTTTCACCAACCACTGCATTAGTGTGAGGGTGGAGGAGTTTTGCTACATCATTTACAGAGTTTCTGGAAAAAACCCAACACCAATGATGGCGAGGGACTCGCCCCTCTTGTTATTTTACACACAGCTCGTCTCAAAGTCCTTCCCTTCCTCCTCTTCCTCTGTGATGTTGCATCAGACACCGACGCAGGAACGCATACTGCTGCACAAACCCAAGCTCTGCCGCCGGGCTAAATGCCACTTCTCACCAGTGCCGCGTACAACACATCAGGGGACGGTGTGAACGGTGCGGACACGTGTACTCGTGCCTCGGAGCTTTAAAGGACAGCGCGCTAAGCATCTGATGTGACTCATAGCTGTGTGATGACTAACTGTTTCTGCTCTTGTCTGATCACTGTTGCTGCCCTCCAGAGACGCGCGGCCTCCGCTTGCACTCGCAAACAGGGTCAAAAGTTTGACGAGACTCCCTCAAATGAAAGATTTCGTGGCGTCCGTTAGCATCAATAAACGGTGCACGTATTTTGATCTGCCCACTGCACATCTTAAATGTCATGCTTTGCCATCTTCAAGTCGACACATTTTTTAATTTGTGCGGGTCAAAGTGTGATCCAGTTGAAGATCAGCCGAAACTCTGAATGTGAACATTTTCAGAGCTGTTTGTCGTCCATGTTTGCTGACCCTCAAACCGTGGCTCTTGTAGATCTGGTTGCTCTTGCAGGAGTTTGATGATGTGTTCTCTGATCCCTTTTCAGCTGTTAAATGTATAATACGCAGTCTTTCAATCTTCATGAAAAATCTGCTGAAACCAACCGGTTAGTGTGAACTCCAAGTGTCTCTCATAGTGTGCCCTGAGCTTGAGGCAGTGGGTGTTAAGATAATTGCCAGTAACTGAGTGACCTGTACACTTGTCAGGAAAGAAAGATTACCTTGTGGGAGCCCAGGTTGTAATGAATTTGCACCACGCAGGCCCGACCGGGTCACTCAACAGCACTGGGAAGGAATGGACTTTGATTGGTTTTCAATTATTTCCCACTGGAAACACTTACTCGCCACAGTTGCTGCTGGTGCCTGCGTTCCCCAGTTGCCTTGGAGAGCAACGTGTGATTTGCACAACCTTAAGTGGTTAAACTAGGTGTTCCACTGGGGAGATTGGAGACTGACAGGAAATAGGGTTGCTAATCTTTGGATCACCCACACCCTTCACGCAAGTGCATGTGAGCGTGGAAGCGAAAAGGAATGGAAACTACGGCGGTGAATCACTGCCCTTATGTGTCCTAAATGTTATTCAGCTCTGTTTTCCATTTACTTTTACATACTGAAAAGCAACCGGAGCAGAGCCTAAAGAGTGCATCATTAGGATGTGCAGGCTGGGCTGGTAAGAGCCACTGCATAGTCAATGTTCTGGGGGTCACAGGAAGGACCTCTCCTGAATATATGAATACCAAAGGCAGATTAAAAAAAAAAATGAAACCGTGCCTCTTGCTTGACCTTCACTTCCTTCAGCGTCGTTGTGTTTAGGATTTAGTTTGTGTTGTTTAACTGTGCTCGAGAAAGGTCGGCGTTGCTGATTGTGCTCTCCATACTGTAGATCTGCTGTATGCCAGCGACAGTATGTTGTTGTACAGTGGGATTTAGCCTCTCGAGCTTAAAAACATCTTAAATCTTACTGAGCTTTCTATTGTATTGAGAAGTCTGCCAGTCAATTTAACTGTATTTTCCAAAGGTTTTAGATGACTCACACTAGTGGTAAAGAAACAAATCTTAGCCTCAGGCTACTTGCTGCTGTAAAGAACATTGACTGTGTCAGTGTATATGTGACTCTGTTAGAAGTTGCATATTCAAGCCATTTTTATCTCCTCCTTCACGACACGTCTCAAACAATATTTCTGGCTTATGTTAAACAAAAAGGAAAAAAAACAGTATGACTCAGTGTATTTTTTTCGCTTCATTATGCTTCCACAGAGCCATATCCATGTATAGTTATGTTGATCGGAGACTCCGAACTGCCTGTGTACAAGCGTGAATGGTTTGCGTGAGTGTGTGTGTGTGTGTGTGTGTGTGTGTGTGTGTGTGTGTGTGTGTGTGTGTGTGTGTGTGTGTGTGTGTGTGTGTGTGTGTGTGTGTGTGTGTGTGTGTGTGTGTGTGTGTGTGTGTGTGTGTGTGTGCCATGCACATGGTATATGACCTGTCCTGGGTATAGTCCTGTGACTGGCTCCAGTGGACCTCTGTGACTCTGATGGGCATTAAACGAGTTAAGACCAGAATTGCCCTCTTTCAGACACGAGCATGATTCCTGTACAGCTTGATTCCCTTCGCTGTCAACTTTTTGATGAAGCCGCTCTTAGTGAATTTCATTCTTTGACCAGCTCTGGACATGGCAGAGCTTAATAGTTGTGGCTGCAGTACTCCTCCGAGTGTGTGAATCAATGTGCTGTTGGTCTCTAAATTATTCCTCAGCAGGACCTGGTGAGTCAGCCGGTCCCTGCTGCTTGGAGCTCAAGGGCAACTTCTGAGGACACATTTTAATGTACGCGAGAGTGCACCGAGGCCACCATGACCACTACATGTAGGAATGAACTCCTCTGACCAGGTCGAATGAACCTGTTTATGAAGTGATACACAAATATACAGAACCAATTCTGGACAGTTGCTCTTAGATATTAAGATGGATGACATTGCGTCCTTATTTCTATGAAAAACTTTCAATGAAAAAGCTGGCATTGCTGATTTGATTATTATCAGTGATTATCAATGATTGATATTACTTTCTTTCTCGATGAGTGTAAGATGAAAAGTCTTGTACTACCCACATAAGTGTGTACTAAATATGAAGCTACGGCCAGCAGGTGCAGATTTTCAAAAACATTGAGTTACATTAAATCTTTAGACAAACAAGTGTTCCAGATTGATTTGTCTGACCCTGCAGTGTTAATTTTAACGATGGGATTACTGGAAATGTTCGCTGAACCTCTTCTTTGAATTGGAAGCGGGATGTGATGGGGCCAGACCCTGAGCAGAAAGGACTAGCGGAAGATCAGTGGCATGGTCCTCTCGGGGAAACCGCTGGCTATTGAATCAGCCCTCGCGCACTGTTCTGAGGAATTGTCAAGATCCTCTTCAACACTCAAGATCATGAGGGCAAATTGCTTTGAATGGGATCATTGATCTCATACCCGCAGCTGAAGTGCCACTTTGATGTTGTTGTTGTTTTTTTTATTACCGTTGAAAATGAATTTCCGCAGACTATATTCCGTTGGTCAAAGGTTGTTTTATGTTTGACAGTGTTATGAGGCCATTTTTTTTGTCAACACTAGACCTCTTCTTTTTGCAGAGGGGCGATACAGCATTAAAAAAAATAAGATCAAAGAACAGGCATCTCCCACCTCAGGCATGACATCTGGCAGATCAAGAACATAAAAACAAAGCCAAGAAGACCGAAGTCAAAAATATAACAGCGATGGGA
This sequence comes from Karalla daura, assembly GCA_029224185.1. Lineage (NCBI taxonomy): Eukaryota > Metazoa > Chordata > Actinopteri > Chaetodontiformes > Leiognathidae > Karalla > Karalla daura. The sequence continues at coordinate 11,366,819 of CM055205.1, forward strand.
TTTGACCCTTTGGCCTGGGGAGTGTTGGTTTGTTCAAGTGGCGAAATAACTGAACTCCCATGCACTTAATCCATGCTTTAACATGTATATCGTTAACTTTGTTAACAAATGTCACAGAATCCTCGCAGCAGGATGGAAAGTGCTCAGGGTAGAGTCTGTGCAACACTAATGGAAGGGATTTGCATGGTAAATTGCATCAGTTTGGAAGATGAATCGGTGAAAAATTACACTCCCGTGTAATATTCAGGTCATGCGCAAAAAACTTCTTCTTATCCGCTCTGCAGATACTTTGACCTGTTTACACCTTTATGCATGATGCTGCGTCTTTTTTTTTTTTTTTTTGTAATTTTCCTGTGACTTTTGTTCACAGGAGCTGGAGCGTGTGACAGCTCTGCAGACTAACCTACAGTTGGCAGCAGTCATTTGCACTAATGCAAGGAGGTAATGATCTTCTGTGCGATGCTTTCTATTCACAAAATGAGATGGCTGCTCAAGTAGCCCATTCAGGCTTCATCTGCATACCAAGTACTCTTCTCATCTCCATGATACGATTCCTCCCCGTCGTTTACTCTTAGTCGTGTGTTACAGTCATGAATGGAAAACTATTCAGTATTTCTTACCCTTGAAACAAAGTCAAAGGCATTGTGTCTGTTCTGTGTGATTATTTCCATTTTCATTAGTCATCACAGAAATTATAACACGGTGATACCCAAATCCCATTTCGTGTAATTTGATAGCATATCAATGAAAATGTCTCATTTTACACAATTCGGTGAACCTGAGATGTCAAAAGCAGAATGATCTGTATGAGTGATGGTATAACTTACAAATACGTACAAGGTATAAAGTTAAGGTCCTGGTGGCACCACCTTTGCATTGATTCCAATAACAACTGTGAATACTCAAAACACAATAGTAACAAATCAAGTCATTCCTTGCTTTGAAGGAAATCCCACTTGGTTTTATAATTGTTCCTGACGTACATATGTATGTATTCGCTCTGTGCCATGTTTCTTATAAAGACAACTAAGTGTAGCAAAGGAGGGGTTCACAGAAGCCAGCCTGGGTCTCCTGGCCAATCAGAGGAGACGACAGCTGCTGACAGGCCTGCTCAAGTCTCTGAGAACCATCAAGACGCTGGTAAAGTTTACACACTCAATTTGCATGTAGCGCATTTTGCTAGACACTACCCTAAGTGTAATCTACTCTAAGTGTAATCTATAATCTGTATCTTTTTGTTGGAAAGATGAGTGAAGACTCCAGTTAGTTGGTCCACAATTGAGCTTGACCTCTGACCTTGTTCAAAAAAAGTTCCCTTGGTTGCACATAATTGCAGCTTTTCACTGAAGCCCTACACGGAGTGTCAGTCTAATTTTCCTCACATTCAAAACCAAATTAGTACCTGCCAACATGAGTGCTACGCCCTGCGCAGATTGTCCAGGCATCTGCTGTGATGTCCGTTTCATTGAGTGAGAGCTGTCTTCAAGCTACACGCTGCATGAATTCTGTGGACCCTGGCATAATTCATGTGCACCAGTCATGAGGAAAGTTTTTAGTTTGCTTGTCAAATGGAGATTTCTGTTTTGTTTATCTCATTGGATTCAGCCTGTCCAGCTAAAAGGCTGAACTGACTCGCCTTCATGAACAACAAGATTTCAAATTCTACATGGAAGTTAATCAGATACACTCAGTTTTAATTATTTGCTCATTTGCTTTGATCATTTGAAGTCATCTTAATCATGGGAAGATGAAACCACAAGGGTCACAGTGACTCACCAGTCTCTGATATTGTGCTGTATTCATTTGTCTCTCTTCTCCACAGCAACGGACTGATGTGAGACTCAGCGAGATGCTCGAGGTATTTCAGTAAACACAAACACGCACACACGCACTCAAGTACAACTACATGGAGAGGTTTGTTTTGTAATTGACTCGAAAGGTCAAATATCAGCGGGGATTCTGTGGAAGTCAAACGCAGACAAACACGAAATGCCCTGACAAATGGTCATCAGTTGTGAAGGTCAGCTGTGGATGGATTTGACTAGCGCTGAGTGTGAGCCATTACAGCGAGCCGCTTTCAAGAAGATGAACGTTGCAGGCAATCGGACAAAACTGATGCACAGATGAAGAAACATATTAACCGTTCTTTGTCTTCGCATAGCAAAACCAAATTCTTTTTGGATTGAGCCCCAATAAAAATAAAAATAAAAAGAAGATAAACATGCCATGAGAAAAAAATACTCTGGACATGTCATACATCACTTGAGCAACTTCTGAATTTGCCCTAAACTGCCAAACATTCAATAATTTGCACAATTTTAACTCTTTAAATGCCAGTTTAATCATTTGAATTCTTATTTTAATCAAAGAAAAAAACAAAACAAAAAATGAAATAGTTTCCATATAATATTAGGTTGATGGGGTTATTGGAGTCTTGGATATCTAAAGATGACCTTGTTTTTGTCTCTTTAACGACATATGAAACACATCCTTGAAAAGATCACTCTTTTTCACCCCTGAAATGATCAGCGTGTGCTCACAGATTGACAGACACTCTCTCTGACACACCCACATACACCCAAACATGCACGCACGCAAACGCACATGTGCACACACACATGCACACACACACACACACACACACACACACACACAGATAGGTAAAAATCATACAAAATTATTGAATGTTTGGTAGTGGAGAGCAGGTTCACAAGTTGCTTAAGTGATTTTCGGAAAAAAAGAAGTAAAAATATGAATGTATGATGATTCAACAGCAGTCTTTGGAACATGTACATTTTTGACACAAACATGTCCAGAGGGTGCAAAATGCATCACGAGAGTATAAAAGGCACGAAAGAGTGAAAGACATTGGATTTCAAAGTTCTTGCAAAGTTTCATGCCACAAGCTATAACACATCCAAAATTATCACCAAATTTAAAAAGAATAGATAAAAAAAACAACAAACATTGTGCAATGTGTGTCTGAACAGGGCATAAGGGCATTAGAGATTTTTCCATTACACATTATATATTATAGTTAGTATAGTGACTAACTTATGTTTTTCACATTCCTTCGCTGCTCTACTTCTGCAGGAGGAGGACTATCCAGGTGCGATACAGCTCTGTCTAGAATGTCAAAAGGCTGCCAGCACCTTCAAACACTACAGCTGCATCAGGTACGGTGTGAACAGATTGATCAAGTGACGTTAAATGGGAGCAGGCGGACACTTTCTGATCCACATGGATTCATGTAAATATGACTATACTCTGTGGGGTTTATCTGGAATGCACTGAAGTCAGTTCTGCTCAAGTAGAGCAAACCAGAACACCACTCTCATAAAATGATTACCTCTTGTTTTAAGGCACTTTGTGTTTTCCCTTTATGCAGTTTGACTGAGGTGGTTATGTCTCGAGCTCTAAACACTTGCTAAGCTGCCAATGCTGGTTGAGATTCACTGACCAGACTGGTGGCTTTTCCCTACTAAAACTGCAACATAGAATGTGGAACTTGCAGAGAGACCAAAGGAACGTGACGAATGGACTGAAAATGGAACAGTTCACATGACTGATGGCATGCACACCAAAAATCCTTGACTATGATCACATAAAATGTGCTGAGAAATGCGGCTTGCAGAGGTCAGGATGAGCTGACTGAAAAATCTGACAGTAGATGTGACAGATGGCAAAGCAGGCACGGAAACGCAGAAACAAGAGAAATGCAACCATTAGGAGATTAAAGTGTTGGATGCATGCAAAATAAGCAGGAAAATATGGCTTGCAGAGAAGAAGAAAGAAGATAAAAAGATAAGAAGTAATGGAAAACTACTGAGACAATGATGCACACACTGAACATGGGGCAGTAAAATAGGGAGAGAAAACATGACCCGTCCTGTATGTGAAGAGCTGATTGGAAACTCAACAAAATGATCTAAACAAGAAGTAATAGTAAAATACAAAATTCTTGATTTATTTCTATTTTTATTGAGTTTATCGATTGATGGTGAAGGCAGTAGGTTGTAAAAAAACAAACGTCTCAACGTTGAGAGCGGAAATACCTGTCAAAGACAAAGAGGGAGGAGTAAATGAACTGATAATTCTGAATGCAGCTTGATTCACATGTGATGAGCCAAGTGAAAACTGACAGAAACTGTGGCTCGTTGTGAAGGCCGTGCACCATCATAAATGTAAAGTCATAGCTCCATGAGCAGAAATATCTGAAGAAGTAGTAGTACAAAACATGATTGAAAATATGATGATCATCAGAGATACAACGATGCAGTTACATTTGTATGCAGTACATATGATGTGCATGCTCTCTGATATCAGATCTCACATGACACTGAAGCACTGTAGCTGTGCAACATCTTATTCGGGGTTGCAGCGCCTTCTCCTGTGACCACAGTTTTGTTCCCTTGCGTAGGAGTGCTTCACTCGAATCCGTTTGACTTGCTGATTGTGATGTTTGGTAATCAACAACAGCAGCATCTTGGGACTTATTTTAAGTGGAGTCCTTTTATTAGGAGGTGATTTACATTTTTAAGGTGTTCCTTTGCTGCTTTGCTTTGACATCTATAAACTCAGCTAAATTGCGACGCTTTTCTGTTTTTCTCCGTTCTCATTTGTCACCCGTGATACTCTTTCTGGTCTGTTCATGCGCCTGGATGCTGGGAATTTCTGTTTGTTTGTAGCTGTAGTCTGATCTAGTCAGACCTGTCATCTGCTTGCGGAACGTCTTGATTTAATTGGACGTTTGTATAAACTACTTGGCTGAATAGTTAACCTGGCAGGCAGACTTATCATCTTTGATCATTATGTTATTCTGCCGGCAAAGAAATCTGTGAGATGTTGCCTTTTATTTTGAGATACGTGCTCCACACTTGCAGAAGAAATCTTCCTAGAGAATAAACAGTTTCCTGCAGGTTTTGTTGTCAACTTTTCGTGCATGAGCCAGATATCTTATTATCACATTAATGCACAGTCATGCACTTGGGTGAAACAAGAGGATAATCGGCGCACATTCCCCTGATCTGGTATGATCATTTTCTCCCCAGGCTTTGTCTACCAAACTATTCTTTGTGGAGCATTTTTCCTTGAAATGTTTTTGCTTTTCTAGCCAACATGCTCCCCTCTCTAAAGCTGTTTCACAGCTGCTGTTACCTTGCTGCCCTTGCAGATATTGTTAACATGACCACAGCAAAACACAACTTTCAAAGAAAAGAAAAAGTTACATGCAGCAGGACCCTCAAAGCACTAGAGGCATCTTTAACAAGTCAGCAGCCACTGTAGAAGCAATCAAGGCCCCATGGACACCTATTGCCAGTGATAATTGAAAACTTGTTGGGCAGAGGAACACCCTGATTTCCACGCATATCTATTCAACCCCCTGCGTTCCCTGCAGGCAACAGATTGCTAATTAGGTTTTTCTTCTCATCTTTGATTTATGCATTCTGTCTGATCATGGAATTGTGCCAGTACGTGGGGAGGAGCCGCATCTGTGCACGCGTGATCGCTCACTGGACAGTGTAATTTGTAGTAATATCCACACAATAACAGGAGGAGCTGGAGTGCGTCTTCATTTGGGTTATTGCTCTTTTCTCTTTTCTTTTTTTGTCACCATAAACAAATAATTGTCAACAAATAATTGTGGGTGAACTGTTCATGTGTTCCATGGATGCTCGAGAAATGCACATCCACTTTGGAAAATACAATTATTCACTCAAGATTAGAAGACTGAGCCAGACTTAGCCAGCTCCTCTCTTTCTGTAGTTCGTAGCAAAAAGCTGGAAGCTGAAGGGCACAGTTTGCCTTTGTCTGTCCAAAGTCAACAAAGCCAGCCAAACTATGTTGTACATTTTAAATAGACACAATCCAATGTATTAGAGACAGTTTGTTGTGATTTTATGTGCATTCATATGCTGTAATAATTTCCATCTTCACCCGTTTGTTTGTCTTGCCATCTCTTGGGCTCTTTTCCCGAATTTTCAATTAATGAACTCCCATGCTGCAGAGTAGTAAAGCTGCATCACAGTCTGCTAGGAACAGGTCATTCATCCTTTTGACCTCTGTGTCTAAGGTTCATCTCTGTGTGGCTACCAGAGCTGTGAGCCTTAGCTGAGCTCTCTCCTGGGCTCGGTATGGACACTCAGATGTATTTCCTCAGTAGCCAGAACCAGACATTGATCTGTTTACCCTTCTGTAGTCCAGCCAACTTAAGTTTTTGCATTTTCATTTTCTTTTTTTTGGCTCCCAGTTGTAGTTTCCACTGCAGAAGGTTTACCTCACTGAGCTTGTAGCCGGGAATATCTGGTGGTATCCCACCTGTGACATTTACTGTTCAGCTCTTTATTTTGCTTTAATACTGTTTTTCCATTTTGTTTTCAGCTGATGTGAAATCTTATCTGCAACGCTTCCGTAATAAATTGGATAGAAACACAGGCGGCAGATATGCATCGAGTCTGAAAATGGCATCCTCAATTTTGTTACCTTTCCGCATGTGACCTGTGGGACGCGATTTGCAGTCTGCTCTCAAAACCCTCCTCCTCCTCCTCCTCCTGCTCACTCTGCTCGCTCGATCCCCATCTGAAGCTAAGATGCTTAATTAGCAATTTGTTAAGGACACTCTCTCCCTTGGGCGACTGCGGTCTCACAAGGCACAACATAAGAGTGGGCTGACCTGACAAAGACCCCAAGGAAAGCAGGGACAGAGCCAGAGAGCCGGTAGAACAGAGGACGATTATGAATGGGCACAGTGCAGAGGGAGAGTCACAAGGGAATCGGTGCCTTAGGATGGGCAAAATAGTCTTGGTTCTTGTTGCTACTTTTCAGCTTTTGGGGCAAAATCTGAGCACAATCCCAGGATGTGTAGGTGTTTTGTAACTGCTAGTCTGCTATACGCACACCGGCACTTAGAACTGGAGCACAAAAAGCTCACCACTGTTGAAATCATTTCCAGTAATGCACAACCTACTTAAACTGTATACAATTTCACCTTTTTTTTAAATTCTTTTGGGCTTTAAAACATCCATCCATACATCCATCAGAATGTAGCAACTATACAACAGCAATAATTTGCCTGTTGCATGATCCTGTTGCAGTTTGCGAGCTCTTGGTGTCCGTGCGAGTTTTCTCAGGGCGCCGTGGTTTCCATTTATAGTACAAAAACAAATATGATAAGGTCAAGTGAAGACGTGTGTGTGTGTGTGTGTGTGCGTGCATACCCCCTGTGATAAATTGACATCGTAAAAAATAAACATCAAAGAAAACGAATGATAAATAAATCAACATCTTCATCCAGGATAAAGGAATTTGATAATTAAAAATTAAAGCTAACTGACCTTTTTTTTCTTTTTTCTTCCTTGCAGTGAATTAAATTCCAAACTACAGGACACTCTGGAGCAAATTGAGGTTTGTGCTTCCCCGCTTCATCTCTCATTGCCTTGTTTGAGATTAATATGGTTAAAGAGAGCGTCAGCAGTGAATAATGTTAAGCTCTAACCTTGTTACTTTCCACAAGCTCTCATCTGAAAGAAGCAATTCATACTCCATTGTGACATTTTGATGGTTTGGCTCCCTCATTCTGGTAGCGCCAAATATTGACACATTCAGAAAGTCATTATTATGAGTGAGCAAGCAAAGCAAATTGTATGTGGTTCATCTCCAGCTCTGTCGTGATACTTGTGTGTTATAAATGGTACGCAAAGCAATTTTCTCCGCTTCACTGCTGCTGCGCCTCAGTAGATTAATTACTTGGTTTTGTCTGTATGCAAGAGCCTCGCACACACACACACACATTCACAAGCACGCATACACGCACACACACACACAACCACACACACCTGTGCACTGTGGTACGTGTTTGTTCATCACTTTGTATGAGTTTGTGATTGAGCAAATCCTTTTAAATCATGAAGGTAAATATTTACACTTAGTGCTTTGCAAGAGTATTCTCCCCACTACTCTATTTTGTTGCATTACAGGCTGCGCTTAGAAAATGCATCTTAATTTACAAGAAAAATACTTTAAATTTAGATTTAGAAAATAAAAATAATGATATGAAAACATTTTTCCATGTTTATAAATCGCTATGATATCCCTACTTAAGAGCATGTTCAACCAACTAACCTTAAAAATCACATCTATTTGTTAACATCGATCCGTGGGCAAAGAAAAGGACCAAGGAGTTATCATAAAAATGTCAAACCATCCCATGGAGCCCCGTTGAATCTGTCCAGCCTATCATTATCGTACCTGCTTTGTGTCTTTGGTGTCGTGGGGATGTGCCGGCGCCTATCTTTAAAGCCATTATTGCAGAATGGCACACATGAACAAGGCACGAAAACAGATCTGACAAGACATGTCTGCCCACCGCAACTCACAGCCCCGTCAAAGGGGGCACTAATCAGAGATGCAACAAAGACACCAAAGATAACACTAAAGGGGCTGCAAAGATCCATGGCAAAGATGTGAGTATCTGTCCGTAGGATCACTTTGAGCTGTTTTCTCCACGGAGCAGGGCTTTAAGGAAGTGGCCAGAAAAAAGGCAATTTTTTTCAAAGGAAAGGAGAAAAAAAACACATCTGGAGTTTCGGAGCCGTTTCCCAGCAGCATGCAGCAGACTCCCCAAACTCGTGGTACAATATTCTCCGGTCAGATGAGACTGAAATTGAAAGTCCTAGCCGTTATGGGAAGCGCTTTGTGTTTGTGGCGCAAACCCACCACTTCCCATCACCCTGATAACAGCATCCCCTCATTGAAATATGGTGGTGGCAGAGCAGTACTGTGGGGACATATTTTATCTTCCTGGGCACAGCAAGCTGGTCCAGATTGAAGGGATGATGAATGGCACTGAGTACAGGTTAACTGAGGCAACTGAGGTTTGAGTTGGCCAGAGATTTGGGACCAGGATGAAGTTTCACCGTCCATCAGGACAACGACCCTAAAGCATGCCCAAAACATATGAATGCAGCATTGCTCCAAACTCCAACACACAACCAAAATCACTTGAAAAATGTGGGCAAAAATTGCATTTAATGAACAATAGCTAATAGAGATACACCTAAAGATATATACAGCTGTTAAAACAGCAAAATGTGGCTGTACAGAGTATTGATTTTTGCGGATATAAATCCACAGTTTTTTTTTCATCTTGATTAATGTTTGGCTCATTATTTAAAAAGAATAAATCACGCCTTTAAAGTAGTGGGCATGTATAAATTATATGGTGCTCACCCCCCCTAAAATCCATTTTAATTCCAGTCTGTAATGGAACTAAACAAGACAAACACCAAGGGAGGTGAATGCTTTTGCAAAGCACTTTAGGTATCAGTGTATAATAGCATACGGACACACACACACATACACACACACATGCCCAGCAACAGGACTGAGTCAGTCAAGCAATTTGTCTGAACAGCTTTCATTTAAGAATGAAAGGAATGCCTTCCCAGTGACTGTGCTGCTGTTGTACCGTTTGTATCCCTGGATGACTTCAGCTTCAACAGTTTGACAGATCTATGTTACTCATCCACTCCCTGATCTTTGGTGCCTGTTGCCGTTTGCCCCTTTTTTCTTTTACACTGGCACTAGGGGGCGCCAGAGATTGCACCCTGGCCGAGTGTCTTAATCCCTAAATGACTTGTTCCATGCTAGCATTAAATTGGCATTGAGCTTTTTCCATCACGCCGTTAGACCGGTGAACAGTTTACTTCTCAGAGGAGCTCTGTGGACTACGGTCTCAGTCAGAATGATGCTGAGATAGCACCGATGGGCTGACGCAGTTACCTTTGTTAGCTTTGCGCTGCTTTGAAACATCAGGCCTGAGAAAATACCTGTTGAAGCAGGGCGTTTGATCATTTAGCCTTTGCCAGTGTTGTATCCTCTGAGGTCGGATTACTGTGTCATGGTAACGCTTATAGCTTCCTGCTAACCATGTATTTTTTGCCTCTCTTTTTTCCTTTGTCAAGCACGGACACACACATGCACGCACACACACACACACACACACACACACACACACACACACACACACACACACACACACACTCCAGATATACATGTGCTCACCTATTCTGTATTCAAATCCCTGGTCTTAATGTCAATAATCCCCCTCTTTTTCACTTTCCCCATGTTTCCCCTCATCTCCCCCATCTATTCCTGCTTCCAGGAGCAGCTTGACGTTGCCCTGTCGAAGACCTGCAAGCACTTCGATGTTTCGCACTACACCAAGGTCCAGCTAGCCTATACGCTCCTGGGCAAGACACAGGTCAGTGGTTTGAGCTATTGTAACCGGCACCTGGGATGGTTTCCATGACTGCATGGTGGACTTTTTGTTTTCCCCGATCAGTTTTTTTTTCCGGCTGGTATTAAATGGCAGTATTTGTTGAAAGTCTTTGAAATGTTTAATTTACTTTCACCATTTGACTTATATGTTACATAGACCAGCTAGTTAAACCATCAGGAAAACAAGAGAATGCATTGAAGGTCTTTGTTCTTATTTTCTGGCTCCAGTGGGATGTTTTTGCTCCAGTGAATGAATTCAGGGTCTTTTCATTGGAGCAGAGAGAGGTTTGGGCCATGGGGCATGCTTGCCACCCTTTGTGCCTATGCTGTACTTACTGTCAATCATCATTCTCCACAATAATCCTCGAATAATACAACTTAAGGACTTAAAACATCATAACGGCTGAGTTGCTGCTGTGATAACTGTATTTGGTGTGACATTTTTTGCACTCCACTTAGAGATATAAAACCTCTTTGAGAAAAGGGGAAATAACAAATAGTGTATTTTTTTTTGTTGTTAAAATTGTCCCTGCAGGAATATAATAGACCGTCACCTCAAATGACACAGATGATAACTTTCATTACTTGAGTCTTTCTGTGTTGTGCTCTGTCGTAACACCTTTGCTCCCCGTGTCTCATTCTAGCCCTCATTTTCATTTTGTCAAAATGCATTGATCCGTAATGCGACCGACTTCCTCTTTCATAGCCACTGCACAGCATCATTGTCTCCCGCCTCACTTGGTCCCGATCTCTCTTTCTGCCTTCATTATATCCATTCTTCCCTTTCTCGCTGACGTTATCCATGCTGCACAGGCGGGCTTAGCGACACCAGGAATACCGGGAACGGGCAGTGCAGGCTGGAGTTACAGACGAGGAGCTGTAATCTTAAGTTGTTTTTTGTCGTCCTGCAAATATTTGTCAAATTCTTACTTGCACAAACGGGAGTGTATGTGTGGCACGATAATGGCTGAGCGGCAATCTGGCCATGCGTGATCATTTTTAACAGTGATGAGGCTGCCGGGTCCAAAAATAGCTCGGGACACCTTTTGGCCAAGTGTGTGACTCCACAAATACTGCTGTCTTCCTTATCCAGCATTTTGAACCCCCCTCCACTCGCACATTTCTGCTGAGCCTACTGGTGGTGGTAATTAAGCTCAGTAAGGGTTCAGTGCTCGGGGCTTATGGTGTATGCTGGAGCCGAGCCAGATTGTACTTGGTGCATGTGTTGATACACCCCACTCTGAAATGGAATTACACAGTGTAAATGAGTGTTCAGCAAATATGGCAACTTTTTACACAGCTGTTAACAAACAGGATGAGCTCAGTTCATTTGTGGAGTGAAGATGAGATTAAAAATTCAGTCACTTTCTCCACATTACGCCGGAGTTAAGGTCTTGCTCTGATGCTACACTTAGCTCTTGTGTCACAACAAACATTGGGTGTCATTGTCATTAAAAACTGGCAGTACTCGAGGTGGAGATCAAGGCCAGTTGAGAATGATTAATGCATGGAGTTGTTGCTGATGGCCTCTTGCTGGGCCACCTTTTGTTGTTTTCTATCTCATTTATTTCCACAGGATTGACTAGAAATGTTTGTTCCTCCCGCTAATGACTAGCATTCCTTAAACTTTAATGCATTAACCACTCTTTAAGCGCCCAAGCACGTGTGTGTGTGTGTGTGCGTGTGTGTTTTAACTCTTGTCACTGGAATCGTGACACCGTGTTATCTGCCAGCCACTGCTACTGTGAGTTTCACCCTGTCACTGGTCTCTTAGCACTCACTCTCATTACCTGACTTCCAGCCACAGGCTGCTCGTAGCTTAATGAGCCTGATGCTCAGTTTGCTTTTCCAACATTTGTCCCAGTCGAACATCTGCTTGTTCGCTGTGTTTGTGGAGCGGCATGAGAATCGGCCTGTTTGCATTTTCAGTCGATCAGCAATTACATCCATAGCGTCGTGGCTCGCAAAGATAGTTGTTAAGATGCTAGTTGTCATAGTTCCATTGCTTTTCTCTGCAGCCAGCAAATGTCCTGGTGTTTTTTGGGCAGGTGATGGGAAGCTTTCTCAAAGAAAAGCAGGAACCAGGGTTTAAACTACTTTCTTGGCAGCAGGCATTCAGAATTGATGGGGGCAGCGTTTTGTGTCCATTGGCTCGCAGTTGGAAAATCAGATTTCACTGCAACACTCATTACCGATAGGCCTTAGCTCAATACTGTGCCCACGTCTCCTAAGACTCTGGTTTCTTCATTTCACCGGAGTCCTGTTGCGAGACTGAGAGTGGGGACAGCGCAACAGAAAAAGGATTGTAAATATAACTGGCCTTTGGAAGAGCAAATCAAAGAGATGACTTAAAACAGTAATTGATCCAGCGCTTCATCAATGCAGTGGTGAAAGACTGAAGACTTTGGGTGAAATTATTTCTTCATTTTTAGGTTCACGAGCATGATTAATGAAGTGTGCTAGAAATTGTAGTTGTAGTTCCTTTCACCTCTGATGGATTTTTTTAAGTCACTTGTCATTATGCGGTACCACCTACCCAGTGGTCACAACCACGATCCCGTCTCTTTATTAGAGAGCCCCTGCGTGCCAGCGTATTAGCCGTAATAACTTTAAAAGGTGATAATGTGTGACTATTATAGCTTTTATAGCTTGTGGCTTAATATCCAATTGATGTAAGTTTAAGTCTGCCCATTGATTCATTTAAATGAAGAATAGAATATAAATGATGCTGACTGTGCCAAACTAACAGTGTTGGAGTGATTATGAAAATGTTCCTGCAGTTAGTGGGAACCTCAATAATCACTCATTTCGATGAAATGGCTGAGACTTTTCCAAGTGAGTTGAAGGAAGTGAACAAACACCAAAGCAGTCAGTTGGGCTGCCAGTTTATAGCTGCCACTACTGTGTCTCTGTTTTTAAAGCCTTATTAAAGGGAAAAGACAGGAATGATGGAAACCTTTGATAAAACCGACTTTCACTTGAAGTCAAACACTGCAGCCCTGGACCGACCGTTATCCTCATTTCCCTTCATGCCATCTTGTGTAACTAACACAGTTTCTCTGCAAATACTTTAAAAGACACCGAGAACAGCATGTGTTTCCAGAACGCTGGACGATCCACTCTATCTGTTGTCAGTAACATAATAGTTTTCAGAACAGTGCGTTTGGCTCTCTCCGCAGACTGCTATGGACCAGCTGCACATGCACTTCACCCAGGCAATCCACAACACGGTGTTCCAAGTGGTGCTGGGGTACGTGGAGCTATGTGCAGGCAACGCTGACACCAAGTTCCAGAAGATGCAGTACAAGGATCTGTGCACGGTAAGAAGACGAGCATCTGTGGTCAATTTAGTCTTGCCAGTGTTCTCTCTCTCTCTCTCTCTCTCTCTCTCTCTCTGTCTCTATCTCTCTCTCTCTCTCTCTCTCTCTCTCTCTCTCTCTCTCTCTGTCACTGAAAAGCTCCAGTGTCAGAGAACTCTCTTAGTCAGATGCCGGTGGTAGAAATCAACCGTCTTTTGTGCGTTAAGTGAAAATTAGAGTAAAAACATCACCTGCGAAGTGGTGAAAGGACTGTGACACAGTGCTGAGCCCACACTCTCACCCTGTATTACTCACGTTACTCCTCCGGCTTTCACGCTACCTTTTAGCCAAGCAGAAAATAACACGTCGTTTCATGACAAGGTAAGTGAAGGGGGAGAGGGGACTGTGGAGAAATTGATTGAGACAAAGGGAAAAGTTGGTCCTAGCCCCCCCCCCCCACTACGAGATAATTCATCTTGCTCACAACACTGAGCCGAGGCACTGCAGCCGCAGCACTTCTTGACTGGTCTCTCCATACTGGCCGGCATGCCCCAGTTCCCCCTGTGTACCCCCCATCCCGATCAAAATAAATCACATTTGCATAGCCAGCAAGCCGTGGCTCGGCCAATTCATCACGATCATGCTGGCAGGGAGTTTTCCTCCTTCAGAGGCTCTGTTACTGTCTGACCTACAACGTGGAAGGTTATGAGAGGCATGTGTAGAGGGTGTCCCACCTGATTGGGGAGAGCACGTTCCAGTCTGGCTACATGTCACAGGTTTGTTTCCCTCTCAGAGCCTCGAGCCCGGCGTCTGACTGCAGTTATTACCAGGGCACGCTGCCTGCTGCTCATACCCACGGTACCCTGCCCTTTACCTCTTACCTTTGTGCTGCCTCTGCACCTTCACACTGCAGTTGGTAAGTGGCCCAGGAGGAGCAATAACCAATTTATAAAGGCAGTGGCTTTCAGGTCGAGGCTTGTTTTGGTTGGACCCAGGTATTTGAATTGGATACAGGGGTGTTGGGATACAAGACTGAAATATCACTTCCTCTACGACTTCAAAATGGATTTGAACCATAAAAGAGTGGTTTGGTGAGATTTCAGAATTTTTAGCGTGCTTTCTTGATACTAATGGCCAAGATGATATCCCTGCTACTGGTATAAATAAAGTGTCTCACAGTTGTGGACTGGAAAATAAGTTCTCTCTTACTGTAATGAAGTGAGAGCTTTACTTGCAAAGAAACTTAGATTCTTAACTAAAAGAACAATATCTCTGAAATAGAGCTTCATATACCAATTATGCTTGTCTTCCATCATGGACATTAAACTTCTTTTGATATGATTTTTCCATGTATGAAAAAAATCATATCAAATGATTGTTATTGTGAAACTAGTGTGCACAGAATGCTTTTGTTTTATCTGACATACAGTGAATAACACACATAATTTTGACATACTTCAGTGGCCATTGCCTTTCCACACAACTGTTATCAGGCTCCAGGAAAGTGTCACGAAGCCCTGGGAATGACTGTCTTCATGTGACGCTGCAGACGCAGCCTAATGTTCACTTGTGTCTGACAGATAGCCTGTCAGCCGCGTTGCCTTGGCCAACCCACTAATGCAACGAGCACGCGTGGACCCGCAGTGACACACTCACCCAGCTCAGATTGATGGGATGTGTCATTCTGCGCTCAACGGTGCGATCATGACGGATAGGGAAGCATAGCAAGCAGAGGTGTGCAAGTAGACGTTCAAGCACAGTGGAGCTGCGCGCCTGGCTCTCTGGCTAGTTGAAGGGGAGTAGACCACTAAAAGAATTGATCAATGGCAGCCGACTCTCAGTGAGTCACAGCAGTGAAGAGCAAACCCATGCAGCCGCTGTTGTTAAATAAAGATTAAAAAAAAGAAGAAGAAAAAAGTGACATTGGACCCTCTGAACTTGCCTCTTTTTTATGCAGCTTAAAATTCAGGGGAAATGGGAACATTCAGAAAGGTCAGTGCTGATTGTGGAAGGGTCTTATTAATTTTACATCAGCATCTCATCATTATTGGCCAGCCTCGCTCCTTATCAATCCCCTGGTCTGTCTGACTTTTCTCCTTGTGGACACCTCACTTCCTGGAATCGAGTTCTCATCGGAGAAGAGTTGACTGCACGCTGTGCAGCATACCAACGCTGTGGCGGTTTCGCCTCTCATACATACACTGCTGGCGTTCATCCAAACAGCTACTGAGATCCAAACATCTCAGAACATGGCAGGATCCTAACAAAGATGTTCATTCTCATAATTCCAGTTAATTTAGTGGAATCACAGCGGAAGGTCTTTTTCAGTAAAAGTATTTTTATGTTTATTATTGAATTCCGTTAAGTGATGCTAGAGGCATCACCTCAACAATATCAAACAGCTGTTCTTCAACAAACCAGTGTGATTCATCCCACACTCATTGTTCACTGTCCCATTCTATACAAATGGCTTGAGCCACAGTGCAGCTGTTTATGTGAAGGATGGCACATTTTGTGAGGCTGTAGAGAGGATGCAGACACTCTTGCCTGCTCATATAAAACAGTGTCCTGATCACAGGCTGTTTTTATTTATTTGTTCATTTATTTGTTGTGTATTGTGTTGTTTTCAGTTAGCCGTGGCAGCAGATAGGTTCATTACAAAATGAAACTAATTTACTGCCTGCAACATTGTGCTCCTTATCATCCCAGCTTATATGGATGGAAATTGGTCTCAGGTAGTTTGCTGTTATTACTCTGCCTCAGTAGTGATAGACACGTAATGACTGCATCTGTTCGTCATTAAAAGGGTGTTTTGATGACTTTTCCCCTGAAGAAATGATTTGTTTGTTGTTGTGTCCCATTCACTATTTTTTCTCTCTTAGTTTCGGTCTTTTTTTTCTCCTTTAGACACTGTGGATGTGCAGTCAACCTCGTTGTTTGCACATTTTTGCACATTTGCACATTTTTTGTGATGATGCACATTGAACTACATCGTAAAAATGCAATCTCAATCCAATACCTCGTATTTCATTTTAATATGATGAGAAGTGTTTCTTAAAGATATTACTTGATTTCTAGTAAAAGTGACTCAGAGTGTGAGCTGAGAGGACACTCGAACCACAACGTTGGAGATTGCGTCTTCTGTTGGTCATATTTTGCATTAGAAATATATTCGATTACATGTATGCAGATGATACTGTGGTCTAGAAAAGGTCATGCTATACTGTGTGTTTAGTAGGATTTGAGTAGGATTCTACTGTACTGTATATAATAATGTAGATGTGATGTTAAATCATATCTACCCAGATCCACACACTCTGCCAGACTCTTCATCCACCTAAGTTGTATAAGAGACTATATGAGAGTTTCCTCTTCATCAGAGTGTACTGCACTTCAGTTCTTTGCTGGCATAGCAGTTCTGCAGACTGCCGACTATGTTCGTGATCTTTTGCAGGTTAATCTCTTTGTTTTGTCTGTTTTCTTAACAGAAAGGGTGTCATTGTCATTCCTAAACAACAACAAAAACAAATCAGCTAAATCAAGGGCGTACAGGCTCTTTCCTGTCATTAACTAGCTGCCACTTTGATGCCAACTCACACATCCACACATGGACTCAGCACTTTTTATTCTCCAAATCTCTTCGACGCGGCCCGCTGTATGTTACTGTATATAATAATGGGGTTGACCTTAGAAGGTTGTGTCGGGGAGGGTGGACGGATGGTTCCGACAAAAAGATTTGTATCGATGCAGTTGGGGCGGCTAAGGTCCCTTTCTCTCGACAAACTCGCAGGCGACCTTAACCCACACACACCCACTGCTCTTACCCCGGCATTGTCTCCCTCACCCCAGTTGCCTGGCAACGTGGTGTTGTGATACGGTTGGCCGGCGGTGAACATGGAATGTCAAACCTAAGCCCTGTTTTGTCAGAGCTGGTTCATTAGCCCACCTATCTGACCAGTGGTGTCGGAGCCTGCTTTTAAAACTGCAGTTGTGTTTATCTCAGCTCTCCTGAGCACTGGAGCACTGGAGTGCTTTGTGGAAATTAGACTTTGTGTGTTCATGTTGCTATCAACTGAAGTAGCAGTTGTGCATTTTGGAGTAGCAGAAGCAGCACTTATATAGTAATAGTAGAATTTTATATCACATTTAATGTGCGACACATGGCAGCATTGTTTATGAAGTAGCTGGTAAGTTAAGATATGTTCACAGATGTGCTCCTTAAATTGGTGCTATTTTTTTTTGTTTGTTTTTTGTTTTTTTCTGTTGTCTTTAGTGATGTTTTTGGTTTTTTGACATTTCTGTTCAGGTCAATACATATGCTATCAACAGTCATTACAGCTGCATGTGAAAATAGATGAGAGCAAAATAAGGATAATAACCAAAATACGCCCAGTTGTTCGCTGTCCTAATGGCTTGCTAATACTTTGTCATTGGAATGCACTGATACTGGGTAGTAGTCATCTTGACCAGTATTGGAGTAAATGCCAGTATTTTTGTGTAATTTTGGGTATCTATTAGGGCTGTAATGGTATCGGTAATACCGAAACATCTTGATAACAAAAGTGCCTCGGTATTACTGTGGACATGTAAGACATGAAAAGATGGGGCAGAAACTAGGGAATAAAAAACTACAAAGACCATCATCCTTTGCGCTTGCCCGTGATCCATTGAACACCTGCCTGCCTTGTGCCATGAAAAAAGTAGCACAATTGTTGTATTGTAATACATCCATGAGTGAGATGTGTGACAATATGGAGGCAGACAGGGACACTGTAATCATAGAAGATAAAGGAGGACACAGGACAATGGGAAACGCTGCCAGGCTACCCTGACAGCCATACATATCAGCTGGGCCACAAAGTAGCATGGGGTTGTTATTTATTTTTTCCTACATCTTCTTTCTTTCTTGAATACTTGAATAATGGGGTTAGACTCACACTGTGAAGTGCTCTACTTTATTACTGTCGACATGCCTCACACTACCTGAATAAATGACCATGGGCCTGTTATTAAAATATTGTGAGCTTTAGATACCATTACACCCTCAAGCATGACTTTGTTCAAAACAAACGGGAATGAAAATACAGTGCGTTAGCCACAGTGTAACTGAGTGACTGAGGTGAGTTAGTGTCTTTTTCGGGCCTTTTTCTTGCCTTTATGTGCTTTTAAGAATGGATGACTTAAAGTCTGATGATAATATTTCATCTAACCTTGAACAGTTTCAGGTTTAATACAATCTAACACCTTACCAGCTTCTTCCTGGTGGCCATTTGGTCGGCAACATTCAGATTTCACATTTCTCAATTGCCTCTCCTTGATTACATGCCAGACCTTGGTGTTCAGTATAGTACATAGTATTATACTTACGAAATAATGGAGGTTCATGAATAAGGACTCTCAGTGGCAGTTGCTTCGTGCCTGTTGGCAGCTGCGTGCTTATTAATACCTTCTTAGATAGTGGTCATTACATGAAACTGTCTGGCTGATGGCTCACAGCCATGACTCTGCTTTAGACTTCTCACTAAGAACCGCTCTATGAAGAGATTTTTCTGGCAAATGCTGATTTGTCACTGAGAAGCATGTCAGAGGAAAATGGGCTGAGACCACACCGATAATACTGTTCACAATGCTGGGGTCTTGAGTCCAGCGCTCTTGTTTTCTTTCTCAACAGCTATCAGTGTGTTGGGCTCATGGGATGTGATTTACACTGTCTCGGTGAAGCATACCAGGGGTCTGCAATCACTTATTCATTATTGTGGTTGAGACAAAGTGCGGCTGCTGTCGGCAGCGCTGTTTCATCTGACAGTGATGAATTTGTTTCTGGACATGCTGACAGCCCAGTCGTGCTGCAGAGGCTCGGACTGTGTCAGTGGCTACCACTGTGCCAGCTGCACCTTCCTCATGTGGGCCAAATTTTAATTTAACACATACATTTTTGCAAGTCTGTCTGGCCTTGCCCGGGATCTTAGACACAGACACTTCCAACTGCTGGATGAGAGAGAGAGAGAGAAACGCAGTGCTGTGGTTTTAACCTTGTGTACGGGTCAATCGTACGTGTGGTATTTCATCAAACTTGCATTGTGTGGCATTCAGG
Source organism: Karalla daura (assembly GCA_029224185.1). Taxonomy (NCBI): domain Eukaryota; kingdom Metazoa; phylum Chordata; class Actinopteri; order Chaetodontiformes; family Leiognathidae; genus Karalla; species Karalla daura. The sequence continues at coordinate 11,386,490 of CM055205.1, forward strand.
CGCATAATCGAACATGCAGAAAGTGTAGGAGGTTTAAGCATGCAACGTGGGTCAGTCTCTCAAAAGGCATATTTCATAGGCTGAGTTCCTGGCAGAATTAGTCTTTTCACTGTTGTATAGAATACTGTCATATGTAAAAGTAATGTACTTTTTCTCAACACTTTCTGTATGACAGAGTGTTGTCAAACTATTCAAATTCTGAGAAAAGCAACATTTTCCCCTGGGTCTTGACTATATGTAAATGTATTTTCAGGGCTGATCTTTCACACTCTGCTGCACAGACAGCAACAGATATCTCACCTGCTTTAGATGTATACGCGCCCTAACCTTTTTCTGTCAAACCTCTCACATATGTAGGTGGTGTTGCCAAGACAACTGTGTTACACAGTGTTGTCCTCACGAAGAATATCATATTAGCCTGGCTAATGTGAGCATTAAATATTTCTGAACTTGTACGTTGTCTGATAGCAATACCCCGTCTTCATTTAATTGGGTCTTACCTTAATTGGGTCATAGGGAAGATGAAAGCGTTTCTTTTGGCAGAGAAAATAGATGTTTTCCGGCACGGTGTCCTTGAATGTTGACTATGAGCAGGCTTTAATTAGATGTAATGTAGAGGACAGCTGCTCATGTTCATTTTCTTTCCATTTTTGACTCTTGCTGCACCTTATCCTTTATTATGAAGTAGTTTGGCTCTGTGCTATTCATAACTGAGAGTTGCTTTTTTTGTTGTTGTTTTTTTAGGTGAATGCACTTCCTCAGTGTAAGCTCAGATAAAGACACAAAAGGCGTTCTTGTGCTGCAGAAGATAATATCGTTGACCTTGTTTTCTTTCCTGCTCTGTTGTCAGCATATCACCCTGGACAGCTACATTCCCTGCCTGACGGACCTGTGTAAGGCCTTGTGGGAGGTAATGCTGAGCTACCACCGCACCATGCAGTGGCACGAAGAGCATGACAAACAGGAAACCTCGCCCACTCCAGGTAAAATACCTATTTCACCCTAAGACCTGAGAAATCATCTCTGGTTCAGCAACACCTTCTTTTTTTTGCTTGCTCTGACATGATAGACTGCAGCAAAAAAAAAAAAGGTGTTGTGCCCTTTAGGAGCATCTCACTGCCTGTCTGTGATGATGGTACAGACTTTAAAATAGAAGATACAGAGGAAGCACACTCCACTATGTTCCTGCACGCTTCTATTCTGCGCTCCTTTCTTTTTGAGTTTTTCTTTTCCACTTTAGATCTCCATTTAGATCTACTACAAAAACAACACGCGTGCCCTCCACAGCCCCAGATGAAAAAGTCAGCCACACATTCAGCCATCAAAACCGAGAGGATGGAGACAGATTTCGGCGCGTTCGCTGCACCTCTTTCCAGGCTGTTTTAATTTCGACACGCAGTGGATTTATCAGCTTTATAACTCACAGAAGGAAATGATTGAATCTGGGAGTACTGAGTGTGTGGCGGTTGTGCATTAGTGGAGCACACAGTGAAGTGGCCCAGGTTTTGAAGCGGTATCTATTTTTCAGCATCCACTGAGTTCCCTTTCAGTGCAGAGGGTTTTGACTGACCTCATAAATACAGCAAAACGAGTGTCATTTTTTCTTTCTCCTCTGCATTTGGACATCGTGTTCGCATGCACTTGACGATTGAGGTTTCTCAGACAAAGATATCTTTAAATGACTTTTTAAAGCGGAGATTGTTCAAAAAAGGCATTTAAGAAAGCGTGAAGTCCTCGCCTCAATTCACACATGGCCAGTGTTGCTTTGTGTGCCAGCATTGCCATGTGCCCGGGAGGTGTTAGATTACTTGAACGAGACAGATAATTAAATGGAAGGACAATGAAATCACTCGTCCTCCTCAGAGTGCTCTTCTCTGATACTTGAAGTATCATCCATGTATATACATGTTGGTCTTTGTGAGTGGGCATCCCCTTATAAATCAAGGCATATAGATGACTGTTTTTTTAATCCAGAGGGGGCATTTTATACAGTATCTGTACATGAGTGCGAGGCGCATGTCAGCAGTGACACAATCAGTTTTAATTCCAATGTCATTTGTAAAACAGCTTCTCCGTGCAACAATAACAAATACTGTAGCCCTGGGGTGCGCTGTGATGTATGTGTGTACATTTTTGTTATTATCAAATTTAAATTGGCTGCCCTAATTGCATGAATATAAATTATACTTTATATTCACATTGCTGGGTTTCCATGTTGAAAATTAATGTGACCTACTCGTATTGTTTCAGAGATTAATATATGCACAGGTGATGAACCATGAATGATGGATTTTTTTTCCCCTTCCTCATGGTAATGTGACATGCATGACTTTGAGTGTGTTTCCAGGCTGATATAAATAGGTCTTTCAAATCCTTCTGAAACTATGATGCCACAATGCTGCTTAGAGATAAATAAGTTAAAAATTGAACGTTTTTCTGCAGATTTTTTGCAGTGTATTCAGTGATTTTCTGATACTGTCAAGCCTTGAACCTGTTGAGTTGCTTTTGAGAGAAACACAGAAACGCCCATTCTTTTTGTAGATTCGGTACATTTAGTTACAATAATGGTACGAAGCGCCCTGTGACTGTCCACTGGGAACGGAGTCTACTGTAGCTGTGCTCCAGCTAGGGCCCATTAAGAACAGCAGGACTGTGGAACACCACATCTGTCCAAACCCAAAGCTTACGTCTGGATCAACAAGAAAAGTCTCGCTCACATCGCTGCCTTCCTCTGTCCTGCCGTCAGTCAGCCAGATGTGAAAACATCAGCCTCAAGAAGCTCAGTTGTCAAGGCAATACATACTTTGTGGTTTAGCAGTGAGCCCCGCTAGACTTGGATTTCTCAACAAGACGCTCTGGATTTGGTGCGCATCACTTTTCCCCCTCCGCACTGTTCATATCACCTGCCTCTGATAGATAATAGCCACAAATAAAGAACTGTCAAATATATCCTTTACCTTTCTGCTGCGTACTGAAAGATAGCTCATTTCCATTCGCCCTGCCACGTAGAATTCATTAGGGGAATGGATGAGGACACGGGGTTGTCCTGAATGCTCGGTGACATGCTAAGTCCTCAGGATCCTTCATTAGATGCAGTCGTCCTGGCAGGGGAAAGGACACGCACCGCACACCCTTTCACGAGGCCCATCTATCATCTCTCCATTTGATTGGCTGTCACCTCTGTCCTCTGTGCGAAGGTGTCCCTGACCCCGGCTTTGTCCCAGCGCTCACCTGTCCCTCTTTACCCTAATGTGTGTGGTGGGGACGTTGTCCATCCACATAATGATTTACTGTGTCTGCTTTGTCTCGTCTGTCGAGGGGTAGTTTCCAGTGACTCCATCTCTCCCGGAGGCCTTCAGAGTCTTAATGGTCAGAACCCAGCAGGGTTCATCCCCCACCATCAGACAACCCCCCCACCCACCCACTCATTGAAAAAGCGAGCAGAAAAAAGAGCAACGTATTGAATTTAGGTTTATGTCCGCTTGAGATATCGAACCAGTCAGTGTAACGTGTCGGTAATTAATCTCGGCACTTGATGAAAGAAAATGTTGCTTTCGGTGGCGACACGGGCCAGGGTCACACGGCCCTCCTGACTAAACAGATTTGCTGCAGTAGCACACACCCTGTCATGTTTGATCTACACTGATGGCTGTCAGGCACAGGGGTCGCCCCGTGTGTGAGAGAGTAAATAATCACTGTCGGTTTGTGCATCTGTTACGTATTCACACAGAACATGGGCATGAAGCACGGGGGCCAATATTGAAATGTATAGAGCCAGTCTGCTCTGGTAGGATAAACACAATGATCTGTTCTCAGCAGGCAGGGGCGAGGATTGGCCTTCACACCTCATTAATGCTCAGAAGTAACATGGCATATAAAGCGACTGGGGGGAGCAGCTTGTGTGAAATAACCTTCTTTTTTTTCTTGGACTGACTCTCTCTAGGCTGAGTTCCCATGCCTACTGTGATGTACAGTATAGATCATGTGCATACAGCATTTGGTGATTTGTGCCTCAGTCAACACATCAAGGTGTCTGAATGTGCAGTATTTATATTAGTAGTTGATCAGTCAGCTTAAGCATTGATACATTTTTGGTTGGCTACTCCAAACTCAGCTTCTTACTGTACTTACATGTGAATATTGTCCGATTTCTTTTGTCCTCTGTAACAGAAAATTGAATGTAATTGAGAAAAAAGCACCTTATCTTGGCCTCTGTGAAACAGGCGTTCACAGTTTCTACTGTTTTTGTCATTTTATAAACCAAACACCTGGTTAAACAATAAAGCAGGCATCAGATTAATCAACTAGAATGGTTAATCACTCTTGCAGCCCTGGTATTATATTGAAGCTTGATCGAATGAAATTAAATGGAATTTATTTCCTATGTGGGTTAGTGCTATATTACCCAGTATCAGGTTTTATTAACATAGACTGTTTTTGAGCCATGTACTGATTTTGCCTTGCTAAACCTTTACAGCAAAAAAACCTCTGCTTTTAGTCATAATTTGAAACCAGCGGGAAATAATTTCACATGTGGTGAGCCACCAAGAACTCCATTACCCACAATGCCCACAACAGTCAAATAATGGTTACCACCTATGGAGTAGTGAAAGGTGCCTCTCCCTGCCATTTATGTTTTTCTCCTTCACTGTAGCAACACTTTTTAAATAACTATTATTGAAGCATACTTAATAGTTGACCTGCAGAGGCTTTGTGCACCCTCACCAGGTCAATAGCCAGAGTCAGCACAGTCATATATCTGCTGAATTTAATAGCGATGTATCTGTTTCAAAGACATTGAAGGAAATGAGGACAAAGAGGGAAAACTCTGAAACTGTCCCCATATTTTTTTCATGGACGAGGGAGTTCTAGTTTCTCACTGATTTATGAAGAGCCGATGAGTTAACGCTGCCGTGTTAATAAAGTATGTACTCGGTTATCGTTCCTCCTTCCCTCGGTGGCACAGCTCACCCCCTGCTCTCAGTTCTGTGTCATCAGTTCATCAGTCACAGTCACGGCTCTCTCACCTCAGGCAGGGGCCTCACTTTCCACAAGTGCAATTTCACTTTGTTTTCTCAATTTTTTTTTGCCCTCTCCCTCTCTCCCTCTCTCTCTCTCTCTCTCTCTCTCTCTCTCTCTCGCTCTCTCTCTCTCTCACTTTTGCTCACAGCCCATCTCGCTCCCATCACTGTTCTTGCGCTCATTAAAGGGAACCCAGATATGTCAAGCTGCCGTGTCACGATGTCTCCCAAGCCCTGTGTTCTTTTGTCTCTTAGCGGAAGATGCAATTGAGTTTGCCAGCTACCTCCCAATTAATGACTCAAATCACACCTTGGTGCCATTGGGGTCTCAAGGACAGCATTTGAAAACCATCAGTTTCAGCCGTGCATTGACAGCCCTGCACATCTGATTACACTCTGCCAGAATGTCTTTCCTAGAAACTGTGATAAGTAAAGGCTGTAATCTTGCAGCATTATGTGGAAGGGTCCAAACTGCTTGAATTTCCAATGTGCGCAATTTCAGGGAAGTTGAGACGAATAAGGACACCCTGTATTCTATATACATTTTTTAGCTTGAAGTGCATCACTTATTGGCACATCCACTTCTGGCTGTGGTGATTGCAATCAGAAAAACATCCATCTTAAATGAAGGGCTAGAAATACTCTTGCAAGCCAGGCATTAATCTTGCACGTTCGCTCTACTCTCCATGCCTGGACGGGAGACGCATTGCTTCACCCCGAGGATAAGACACACTTGACCACTTAGGGTTAATATACAGTAGGAATCCATGTTGCTAAGGTTGGCGTGAAACTATTTTACTCTTCGTTGCATCGTTGCATCCATGATACTGTAATTTATAGGTATATACAAGACATCCTCTTGAGGATTTTTCCTCCCTATGTTTGTGTGGTTTAGCTGTCTGTCAGACTGTAATAAGACTGAGCAGATCCTTTCTGCTGCTAATTGTATGCCAGGGAGCATGATTAACGCAGGCTCTGCGGGGTAAAGTGCTGGACCTTGTGCCGACTGATGAAAAGGGAGAATAGAGCAGGGAAACGTTGTAAGGTGGACCAATTATGCAGAGGACAGAGTTCTTCTTCTGCTTTATTTCCCACAGAAGTCATCTGCTGCTTTGAATGTTAATGATCAAATGATGATTGATGACCCATGGCTATAAGTTATTCCATAAATTGAGCTTTGCACTTAGTTAACATTACGGCACACACATCCAGACAGTTTAATAGATTGTGGAGGAATTACAGATATTTCACGCCTCTTTCGTCCCTGTCAAAATACCCACAACGCAGTTACTGCCAGCAGCTCGGGCTGGTGATTCAGGTCTGGCGCTGCCTCAGGCAGAGCTGTGGACTGGTCTTTTGAGGACTGGTAAACTCAAGTAAGCCCCGGTTTTCTTTTCATTTTCAAACTTGTAGTCGTCAGGCCCGACTGACTCCACCTTCAGTGACATTGCTTGAGGCGTCTTGCAATATTTCTTTGCATCTGAAGTCCCAAAAGGCCTTATATGACTAACTTTTTGTTTATATGTCTAGTAGCATGCAAAGAAAAGACTGGGTATACCTATGAATACAGAACTATTAATCTCCAGCGCATAGTGTTGGATTCAGGCTCCATCTCTTTCAGTCGGCTGCATCGGCCACCAGTCGAGCTGCACTGCATGAATGCGAGCTGTGGAGACAGGAACCTGTGATCTGTGTGTGACGACACTGGTGTTGCATTATCAGACAACACATGTTGTGTGATCCCAGGATCAAGCTTCTCCTTGTGTTCGAGAATGTGATATTTCTATTACCATAGAATAATCCCGTGCAGACTCAGGATCTCTCATTAATCCAGGTTCACTGAAACATGCTGAATGTGAAGACAGCACATTCACCATTATGTGTGTGTGTGTGTGTGTGTTTTGGGCTCCTGAAGAGGCTCAATAACGTATGACATCTCGGAAGCTCCCCGGTCTTTCTCTTGCTTGCTGTCATTATGTTCAGGTTATTAAATATATACAGTGTGTGGGTGTAATGCAATTTATCTTTGTTCTTTCTCGATGGTTGTGCCTTCTCTCCTGGTGTCATTCTGAGGTCGCCTGCGCCGGCCCGCACCAACATCCAGATGCGATACGTTTGATGTGCGGCTTTGCTGTGAAGTGCTTGTCTTTTATTCCTGAAAACGTGACTCGCGCGCAGTATACCTCGATGTGAAAGTGGCAAGAGGTATTTATCCTGTTGCTCCGGCGAGAGACGCCTCACCCAGCGGGTTCAGTGTACCCTGGCGCTGTTTTGACAACAGTTAAATTATGTGTTTGTGTGTTTAAGCCTCTGGGTCTTTCAAGCATCTCGCTGCCTCAGAATAAGAAAAACACTGCGCGTGATTCATGCCTGTCTCCCTTGTTTTCTCTGACAGACGTGTCCAACCGTCATCTGGTTTAATGGTTAATGAGGGGCAGTGTGTGTGTGTGATCTCAAACACAGGGAGAGCCACACATGTTCTGCCAGTGACACATTTATGTATGTTTTTCGTCGGCGCTCTTATAGCAAAGAGCGAAGGCTGGAAAGTCTTGTCTCCCGGATGTCTTTCTCATCAAAAGTCTGTACGCCTGCCCATGTTTTGCACACATGGAGATGGATTCGTCGAATTGTTTTTGTTTGCCTGTAAATATACATTCTTGTCCCAGGCCTTTAGAAAAGTAAAGCACTTCAAACCAGAAGTGAGAACAAACTTTAATAATAATAACAGATGCTGCAAGAAAACAGATTTTTTTGGTGGGGAGAATTTTGTCTATATTGCTTGGAGTTATTTGACCAGAGTCTGTACTTTGACGTGTCATCTGGGGTGTTATATACTTTATTGCTGAGTGTTGCTCAGTAATTATTTTCAGTGGGTAGAAAAAGCCTGGTTTCCAACAGAGAAGTGGGACTGCGGTCTCCGTGTCCACAAGCATCTTGCCTTTTAACACATTTCTAAGACACTAAATCCCCCAGAGCCCTGCAGCTGACCCTGGCAGCTGGTCCCATGAGTGAAAACTGCAAATAATTAGACTGACAAAATAAGCACATCACATGAAATGTGAGTCCAGGCATTTATCCAGTTCATTTAAAAATTTCCCTCTCAAATGTTCATAATATCCTGTTAACAAGGGGGGTGAAAAAAGAACAAAGGCAAAGTAATTATTTTCTGGATTTGTTTCAAGATGTTGTAGCGTCGACTGCTACAAATGGTGATTTTTCAAACATTAACCACCGGTTCACTATGAACAAGATGACTTACCGTCCTCTGTCCTCTAAATACATTCCAGGAATTTAATATGGACAGACACCTGCTAGTAGTCTTTTCTGGGTCACTGCAGCCGACTTTCATAGAGAGTCCTCGCAAGCAGAGCAAGCAGCTTGAGACTGATTGAAGCAATTTTCAGTGGAGGGAACGTATTGCAGCTCATATGACACTGTAGCCCGGGCGCCGGGCAGGTGGTGCTCATCTGAGCGCTGAAAGGAGAGAGAAAAAACAACAAGAAAGCAAAAAAAAAACGAGCGAGAGGCGAGCTGTTGTCAGGAGAGGAGCCGTGATGGCAGGAGGTGTCGGTTTCATTTTCTGGCGGCCCGATAGCGCACCGCACCGCGCCACCTCCTTTAAGGGCCGCCCAGTGTCCTGTTGTGTTCCAGGACACCGCCAGACTGTCGTCTCTTTAGACGCTCCTGTCTGATCCTGACTGACAGTAAGTCTTCAGCTGGTACTCAGGGTCAAACAATGACAGACTTAGCCCGAGAGCCCGAGCGCAGCAGAGTACGAACTGCGGCACGTTTCCCCAATCGCAGCTCCGCCTGCTGAATCTTATTTTGTGAGTGCAGGGGGGGTTACTTCTCATTTTCTCCCACAGCTGCAATAATTTCACAAGTTTCATTCTTTGTAGACTTTCAAGAAGTCTGCTCCAGCAGCGCCCTGTATGTGGATGCCCATTCACAAAATGAGATCCTTTCAGTCATGGTGAAATGACGGTCTCACCGTAGAAAAATAAAACTGAAAAAGGGGAGAGGGAATTTCATCAGTGCTACGATCAGTTTTTAACCCGTGTTTGTGTGCCACAGAGTCTGACGAGTCGGTGGTGGATCACAGCTATGTGAAGAAGAAGCTGGAGCATGGACTGACACGGATCTGGCAGGTTGGGAAGATTAATGTACCCTCTCTGTCTGTGTGGTCTGAGTCTGTCTCCTCCCTCTAATTCTCTTCAAATTAAAGTTTCTGTATCTCAAGTTGCCCCACGGATGAATCAGCCTGTCCCTCCTCTCCCTCTCTGCAGGATGTCCAGCTGAAAGTGAAAGCCTACATCCTGGGGACGGACATGTCTAACTTCAAATACGACGATTTCATTGTAGTGCTGGATGTCATTAGCAGGTGTGCCCGAGGGCCTGAGCTGCTCGCTCATTCATTTCTCATTTAATTAGTTGACATTATCTTTGCTTTTCTTTCCTTCAATTACACTCAAACTAAAATAATGCTCAGTAAGACTCATGAACTTTTACAGTAGATATTGCAACTAAATCAGTCCTCAAAAATGAGAAATTTCAATTCAAATAAAGTTGGTCAATTAGTTCGTTTAATGAGGCCACCATTTGCTTTGTGGCTATTTGTGCATTGCCTGCTGGGCCTTTAAAACTCCCCACATGCAAAAATATGTTTTTGTGCTTTTTCTTGTGAATGAATGTTTGAGCCTCTCTGTGCAGACTGATGTATGTGCGCGGTTTGACAGAAGGAGCCTGTTTTCACATTCATGCACTGAAAGTGGAAAGCTCCTCTGCACTCATTACAAATCCAGATTCTAAACTGTGGGCCTGTGATCATGATTTGCGACATCACATTGCAGAGTGAATAGAGAATAGAGAGCGAAGTAGGAATCCGTATTTTCAAAATCGTAAATTTCATATTATTCAATGAGGAAGGAGGACTAACATGATAAAGGATACCAGAGACTCACATTTTTTAAACTCTGCACATCTTAAACCATGACTTGAGGAGATCTCATAAAAAAAAAAAAAAGATTACTGACTGAGCTGTGTGGTCTTTCTCTGTATTAGCAGTACACTGTCTGTTCCTTGACTGGCAAGTTAGAGTTAACAGACTGAGTGTGTTTACATGTGTCTCTGTGCCCCTGTTGGCTCAGCTGTCTGTCAAACACACACATACACAGCCATCTTCCTCCTGAGGCCCCGATGCCAAAGGGCTGTTTTTGATGTGTGCCTCAAAAGATGTTTTCTATTTCTCAAATGTTAAAAGCAGATGAATAAAATATGTAACATTTAGGAATAAATTAATGTATTTTTTCCCAATTAAATCTTTGATTTACTGTTGCCACCTTTATACTATATACTACATGAAAATAGAGCCTTCACCTATTCTAATAGGAGTCTTTAGTGCCAGGACTTGCACACATTGCAAATAAAGTCTTAATCAGACAGTGAAGTATTGCATACCTTTAAATGTTAAGGTGGAAATGAGTGACGTGCTCGGTCAGATAACCACCAGTAACAAATTCCTCTAGCGCACGTCCTCCCTTTCTCCTCCTCTCCTCCTCTCCTCCTCTCCTCCTCTCCTCCTCTCCTCCTCCATCTCCATGGACGCCTGGGTCACAACACGTGTCCTCACCCCCGTTGCCCTCTCTTCCAGGTTGATGCAGGTGGGTGAGGAGTTCTGCGGCAGTAAGTCGGAGGTCCTGCAGGAGTCCATCAAACGCCAAAGTGTCAACTACTTCAAAAACTATCACAGGTAGGATGTTTCCATTGCTCCTGGATTACACGGGATTGTGACTGATGCGTGTGCTCGGCGAGCGTCTCGTGAGGATCGATCAGCTCGACGCTGCACGAACAGTGAGACACGTAGCGCCTGGAGCTGATTTGATGGAGGAAACAGGTTACTGGAGAGCAGTTTTCTTGGCCTGATTGTCACTTTTTATACACAATCACAACCTTTTGGCTGCCTTGATGCTGCTCCGGTCCCAGTCTAACCCTCTTTGTGGTAGAGGTGTAATTACACAGTAACACTCACCGAGCTGGAAGCACATTCACCTCTTGATTACATAACAACCCCCCCCCCCGCCAATGGCATGAATATGTATGCTTCCACAGGGAGACATCTGAGGTGATTTGCATTGATCACTGTTCTGATTGCACGTCAGCAGTCATTGATAAGGTTCTCAAATGTCAAGCCTCTGACTTGCGTCACACAATGGACGGACGGCGACAGGGGGGAATAATGGGAAACATGTGCGGGCTAAAGGTGACGAGATGGAGGTGATCTTGGTGTGAGATTGTAATCAGAACTGAAAGGGACGGTATGAGGTGAGCCAGAGAGAGAGAGAGAGAGGTGGTAGACGTTAGATAGCCTCCCATCCCCTCTAGCGCGCGCTCACACACACACACACACCAGGGGGGTCCCAGTGTGCATCAGCTTTACATTAGCTTTGATTCATTTTCCAGGCGGGTGTCATTCCCAAAGAGATTACCCATCAGTGAACTTCGTCTGTCAGCTGCCTGAAGGAGCACATTCAGTCACTGGCGTGGGCGTACGGTTGGCCTGCGGGCGCCAGAGACAAAATGACATTGTCAGGGTTCAGATGTGATGAATATCAAAGAGCCGCGCCGCCTCTACTTGTTTCCTCTGAGTGACTGAGACGTTTTCAAAGTTCTAATGTCCTTTTAATTCCCGATGCTGCGCATTAGAGCACTGGAGCATTTGACAATGACCAAGACCTGCGACGTCAACAAGTCAGAGTGATATCCCTCTCACTCCTGAAACCGGAGGCTCCCACGCCATTTACCAATATCTCACATCTCAAACTTCAAACACCTTTGAAAGAAATAAGAGGCGCTGCGGTGTTTTCCAGCCGACGCTGCTCAGGCCTGATATCCAGCTCGCGGGGCGGGCTCTGAGGCGTCCGCCTCGACCTGTGAAACATATCAAACCCACGCCCACCCACACCGCACACACAAACACGTCCTGCTCTTCCCTGTGCATCAGTGACCTTTGCAGCGCATTTAATCAGGACCGTTAGAGCGGCGGAGCTGCTTGAATAGACCAAGTGGCACGAGGTCAGCGATAGACGGACCGACTTCTTCATCTCAACTTTTTTTTTTTTCCACGCTTCCCCTGGTCTTTTTTTAACATTGCCTTTAATCTCCTCTCAACCCCTCAGGGCACGACTGGAAGAGCTGAGGATGTTTCTGGAAAATGAGACATGGGAACTGTGCCCAGTCAAGTCTAACTTTAACATCGCCCAGCTCCACGTGAGTAGGAATCAGATCGCAAATGAGGGAGCGCGGCCGCGTTCGTTTCCTCTGTGCTGTCACTCAGGGCAGACGCCTGCAGCTGTGAGAATCTGCATGAGGAGACAAAGCGCAGGGGATCCTGTGTTAGTGATTTCCGTGCCCATATGTGTCTTGGTTTCTCTGTGTGTATGTATGCGAGCGCATCAACCTGCGCATGGGCAGAGAAAAGGTTACAGATACATTATGTAACACACACTGACATCCATGTATACGTGTAGTATACCGTGTGTGTGTGTGTGTGTGTGTGTGTGTGTGTGTGTGTGTGTGTGTGTGTGTGGGAGATGGAGAGATTTGTCTTTTCAAAAATTGAAAATCAAACCTCGAATATCAAAGACCCATATGCAACTGGGAGAAAAGATCATCGCGCTCACGAGGCATTCAGCTCAGTTCACTTAGATGCAGAAATCGTAAACTGAAAGACCGAGATGTCAAAAAGATAAATGGAGTTAATTTAAAGCCTGATTATTTTTTGTTTTCTTCCATATCCATGCATTTTGTTTTGCCCCTTCATGCTTGGGCTCATTTCACAACAAACCTACGTGCCAGAGAATCTGCAGTGTAAAGCGTCTGCCATGAGAATCTTGTAATGTTGTCTTTATAGCCCTGGATTATGAACAGGGAACATACATGAAGTCCTGAATGACATTAAAAAGAAACATCAAAGCTCGCTTTGATGAATGCTTATTTGTCACAGGCACCCTGCTGAGACTTAGCCTTGAAACACCACTGGCACCAACATTATGCAGAACCTAATTGAAAATGAACATGTAAAACAGCTGTTATTAGAGGAGACTCCCCTCTTTAAAGGTGCCCCCTCCAGTTGATCATTATCATTTCTTCACAAAGAAATTACAACATTTTATGCCATTATTTGTTCCATAATGTGTCTTTTCTGTATCATTTTCCAACTTTACTGCCTTTTCCACCGTTTCCCATGTGTCTCTGTTTTCTTCCTCTTCCATCCAGGAGTTTAAGTTCATGGGCCAGTGTCGCTCTCCGTCCGTCTCTCCCAGCAGACAGGCTGCTGCCTCCTCCTCCAGCCCGGCTCAGGAGGAGCTGTCTCTGTTTCAGCAGTATCTTCAGGAGGGGAACCCCTTTGAGATGCACGCTGAGCACAGAGAGGAGGAGACGGAGGATGTGCTGGCGTCTAACGGCGTAAGCTGCTAGGAATTATGCCACATTTGAGGCTGCTTGGGAATCTGGATTTATGTGCATTGTTGAGAAACGCGTCCTTCAAAAGCCTTCAAAGCCGTGAACAGTTGCTTTTCATGCAGTGGAAAAACCTATTTGAGGGGCTTGTGCAACCTGAGGGCTTTGTAAAAGTCATATTCTATTAAACAGCCAAGCGGTGGGTACATTGTTTGGCTCAGAGGAAATAGGATAATCAATGAACATCCCACCATTAATGTTTAAGTGGGGTTAGGTGGGCAGTGAGACAAATTTCAAGAGTTATTAAACAGCAAATCCCCACCACACCACAGGAAGGTCTTAATGAAGCTGTGGGGCAGAGTTGCTGCCTGCTGGACAGGTTAATACGCCTCAGTACCACGAGCCTGAACCCCTATTCCTCTCCCGGGATCTCGTAAATACGTACTTTTTGCACTGCAAGTTACAAAATGTGAAATTGCTCCTTGAGAAAGTGCAGTCAGACTTTAATGACACAGGGACTGTACCATGTTCCACATAATGCCTCTTATGCTGTAGGTGTTATATTCCCTGTTTGAGAAGTACAACTCCAAGTTGTTTTTTTTGTGGCTTCTTTGTTTTTGTCTCTGAGAATTGAGAAGTAAGATTACACACACCCCAGCACATCACCCAGTTTTTTTATTACCAGGTTTTCCTTTCAGGCTCCACATGAAAAGCAATATTGTACTATCTAACATATTAGGCTTAGAGGAACCCAAGCCTGGCTTGCTCTTAAGCTTGTAATCCGTTCTATATGACTGTTGTGTTGCCTGAGCTCGCAGCTAAGGACAAGGACAATATTGTCTCTTGAGCTGTGACAGAAATCTGTTGTTCCCCCTCCCATTTTGGCACATCAGGACTAAAAACTGGGGGAAAATTACCCTTTCTTGTCCAGTAACATAATTTTGATGTATGTTGTCTGTTCCTCCTGTATCAAGTCAGTATTTTCTGTCGTATATAAGCTTCATAGACTACTTTTTATCATTTCTTTGCCGTTTCCAGATTTAGTTTGTATGGCTACAGGACCGTTTACCTGAATTTCACTCCCCTTTTGTCCTGACCCTCTGACTCCACCTTTCTCTTCTTGCCTCTTAAGTACGAGTCTGATGAGCTGGAGAAGAGTGTGTATCAAGATTACGACAGCGACAGCGACGTCCCAGAGGAGCTCAAACAGGACTACGTTGATGAGCAGACGGGTGATGCCCCCCTCAAAAGGTCAGCTGCGAGTGGAACTGTTTCAGACCACTGAGATTCATCCTGATATCCATCACCTCTGTTTAAGATGTATGCCAGGAAGCCAACGTAGGAGGACGAGGATGACTCAGTATTCACTGCAGACGCAACACATACAGTGACTCTGAATCCTCCTAGGAAGGAGCTAAAAGGATGTGAAATCATTATTCCCCTTTTTATACATTTAGCTATGATAATTTTGAGCTCCCTTCTGCCTAACCCTGCAAATAAGGCGGAAAAACTCCCATTAAGCTTTTCCTTTACCCATGAAAAATTCTCTTTCTTCCCACCTCCGCCTATATAATTGGTGACTATTGAAATACTAGTCCCTGTTAAATAAAGGCAGAGGCAATCATGTGCTTCCTCTGCCCATTGTGTGAAAGTACTCATTTTCACTTCAAAAAGAAATGTAGATCTGTGTCTATTTAAAGAGAGATTTCCTGGTTGATATTACTCTGAGGGATGTGTTGTAATTAATGTAAAAAGAATTACCGTGTTGGTTAGAACTGAACGTCTTTCTCTCAAACAGATGAAGTGAAATGATGGTTATGAATAACCACATTTGCTTCGTTTTGATGGAGTATAGTGAAGTTTTTAGCTCTTCTCTCTCCAACTTCTAATGTCGAGTGCATGTGATGCAATAAATAATGAAGAACGTACCGTTGTGCATGTGTGCAGATCTGAGCGCTGACATCAGATTTCACATTAGATTTACATGGGAAACACCATGGTACCATTACTTATTCAGCAGCTCCTCATTACCCAGCTGTTCTAATCATCATTCCCTGTCACATAATGTACCATAGCTTATTAATGGCATTGTGATGTTTGCCCTCGGCGTCGAGATGCATTATTTCACAGGTCTGACGTGTTTGACAGTTTTCACTTTCAGGCTGCGACGAATGATTATTTCGACTATGGGTTCATCGGTCGATTATTTATTTGATTTACAGACGAATTGGGTAAAGAAATGCACCTTTGTCGAGCAAATTTTATCGAAGGCCAGAATCGATGCGCTGTCATAGCCAGACAGCAGTGTGACGTGCGTCATCCGGGGCAGTGACGTCATCACTTCATGGTCGCGTCACCATTTTATTTTGATTCTCTGCACATGCCGCTCCCTGAGTCCCCAGTGTGTTAACCCGACATTAGCCTAAAATGCTAATGTACCGTCCTTATAAGCAGGAATCACTAGTGGTTAATTGTTGAACGAGTCGCCTGGTCACATCCACAAATTAGGAGACCCACGTAATGATCGCCAGCTAATAGAGCCGGGTGGCCGGAGTCAGGGGTCCGGCGCTCCAAGATCGCCAGTTCAAAGATGTCACTACCAGGGCCCCTCGTTGCCCCCCCTGTATTGCGTGCTGGGTTCTGATTGATCAATTACCCGCCTCTGACCTGTACTATGATCTTGAGCCTGAACGATCATCGCTGAGGATTAGTGATATTAACGTATATTACAGAATCTCTGCAGCATCTCATGACCCCCCCCTCCCCCTCCTCCTCCTCCTCCTCCTCCCTCTCTACCCCCACGTGTCAGTGTGTCCAGAGAGACCATCCGAAGCAAGAAGAAGTCCGACTACAACCTGAATAAGTCCAACGCCCCCATCCTCACCAACACCACCCTCAACGTCATCCGGCTGGTCGGTGAGTGCACTGCTCAGCCACAGGGGGACTAGAGGGTGACATGTCCCGATCTGTAGATCTGTAGCAGAAACTATCAGAGCTGACAGATTATCTATTACCTGAATGCACCTCGTGTGACAGCGACATCATTTTTTCATCATTAACTTCAGTTGGTTAATAGGTAATTAACATTTCAATAAGAGTTGGGTTATAAAAACTGTCAATGACAGAAAGAGGTGGGGACGTGTCCTCAGTGCGCCCGGCGTGTCTCACGCCTGTGACAGAGAGCGGTGGCGACATGTCCCCAGCGTGTCTGACGCCTGA
Organism: Karalla daura; assembly: GCA_029224185.1. Classification (NCBI taxonomy): domain Eukaryota; kingdom Metazoa; phylum Chordata; class Actinopteri; order Chaetodontiformes; family Leiognathidae; genus Karalla; species Karalla daura. Next base: position 11,403,187 of record CM055205.1, read on the forward strand.
GCGCAGCGGGTGTCCGCTCCAGCCTGCTGAGATTTCCATTTATCCGCCGCTGACTCCAGCTGGAAGCTTGTCGTGTCCGGCTCCGGCAAGCGTCCGCCGCTACCTGTGTGACTGAGCCGCGCTGGTAGTAATGCTTAGCCTCCGGCCCTGAGCTCTGACCTTTCACCCCCCCTAGAGGGGCTTACATGTCTGTGTGGTGTGACGGCGAGGACGCGTGGTGTCCCTCCTGATGTGACTTTCATGTGTGAGAAGGAATCGAAACAGGGCAGTTACCACCCCCCCCCCCCCCCCCCCCCCCCCCCCCACGCCTGACTAAACCGTCCTCAGTATCGGTTCTCTTAAAAACCTCGGCCCGGCCGCCGTCCACGTTTCCATCAATGAAAAGAAACAATGTACTCACAACGTTAGTTTTCATTTAAACCGTCTGTGTTCAAACCCGAAAAATTTCTTGCACATCTACAACGAAATAGAATCTTTTTTTTGTTTTCCTTTAGATTTATTTATTTATTTATTTATTTATTTTCCTCACAAAATGGTGTTATTGATTCCGAGCTGTTTGGCAAAACTGCACAAAAAGCCAAAGTTTGATTCCAAGCAGCCACTCCTGATTCGGTCTCTGCAGCTCTTTGATGGAGTTAGATTGCCTGGCGAGTTCTTGGTGCACAACTCAAGCGAGAGGGTGTGAGAAATGAGAGTATAAAAGAAATAGTGCTGTCTCAGTGGCAAAGGCAACTATATTGAGTTTATTCCTTCTCTTTCTATCCTCCATTCATCAGTTCTGAGTCAATGGTAACATTATTACAGCCCTATGTGGGCTGGACTTTTTTTGTCCTTGCCACTAGATTAAATCCCAGCCATCAACAGTATGCAAATGCAATGTGCCCCTGCCAGGAGTTGGTTCCTGAAGCATATGGGTCCACCATGATTCACTCACTGCACTTGAACTTACTTAATCCCCCGCAAGATGGGCCTAATAACCGTTTCATCCCTGGTTCACATATCTGTGTCCCTCCTTTACATCACACCCTGCTGTACAACCAATAAGCTTATTCAACCCTCCTGTTCTCCACACACCCTGTATGTAATCCTTGTCCTCAAACATGATGATGTCTAATATAAAACAATAAACAACATGCATTGATGGATTTAGCACGTATGTAACTGAGGGTTTTGCTCATCTGAAGCACATTTAGAGGCTCTGAATGGAGACATGTTGACGCGCCTGGAGTATTGTGTCTGAAGTCATTCATCGATTGTCGTGTCTCTTCTTTTACTTTGATCTTTGGAGGTTGTGTTTGGGGTCGTCGGAAGGTTATGGTACACCTGCTTGAAGACGTCCAAGTCATATCTGAGATCAGTCAGTGGCGCGTGTATGTGTGTTGTCTGTGATTTTAACCGTGGAGCCAAAAACCCTCAAAAGACCCTCAAATTTCCAAGTTAGAAAAGCAGCATTTAAGGCGTTTTCTCTCTCTTGTATACATGTTTTCAGGCAGCAGGAGGCACCAGTTAACAAAGTGGTGGTATGTGACTGCTTTGTGCCTGTCATGTTCCCGCAGGGAAGTATATGCAGATGATGAACATCCTGAAGCCGATCGCCTTCGACGTCATCCACTGCGTGTCACAACTGTTCGACTACTACCTGTACGCCGTCTACACCTTCTTCGGACGCAACGACATGGTATGGTACTTTGCTCCCCTTCCATCACTCCCAACATCTTTTTGTCGGCGGGCGATGAAAGGGACGTGTCTACGAGGCTCGTGAGCGTGAGCGGCGGCAGTGGGGGTGGCGGGGGATGACTGTCAGGAGATAATTAGGATTATTAGACCGGATGTAATTACTCTTTTTAAGACAGTGGCAGCAAAGCTTGTGGCTGAATCTGCTTTGGCTATTTCGGTTGTGTCAAATGTCAGCGTGTCCTCCGTCACTGTGAAATTAACAAAATTGCCAAAACTTTGAAAGAGGATAGCAGCGCTTCCTTATCTGTCCACAAGCACAGACGGATGCCCGTGTGTGGGCCTAAATAGGAAACAGTTGATGTGCTTCAGAGGCCTCGAGGTTGTCCATGATGAACTGCAACAGGCCTGATAGGAGTCCTGCATGTCATATCCTGTCATCGCTTAGCTGTCAGTGGAAAAAGGCAATAAAGGCACAACATTTCCCTCAAGAGTATCAAAAGACATCAGAGGCAGCTGTTGCTCAAAATAAAGGAGCGCGTTTCCTGTTTCATACAAGTAATCAGGACTAAAGCCCTTTGTTTTGTTTTGTTTCGTTTTATGTCGTTTTTTTTTGTTTTTTTTGCCACAGTTTGCATAATATTTCTGCTGGTGATTGAACTAAATGGGCTGCATTTATTTCCAAAGACGGACCTTGGAATTCTTTATGCAAATCAGATGATATACCAGCGGGATGTAGAATAACCAGAGCATCCATCTTGGCTCATTGCCGCCTGTCTGGGCGAAGCTTTCCGTAGACTGATGGCTTCTAGTGCGCGGGCCCCGTCTCATCCACTCCATCTGAAGACCGTCATGTCATTTATACCGCAGCACGCGCAGAGAGAAAACAGCATTTGTGTCAGAATCGCCCTCGGGGAAGTGGTAATGATGGCAACAAAATGACTTCTGTCCCATCGAGGTGGAGGCGATAAAGGGGTTGAACGCTCCGTGGGGGGCCACTCTGATACGTTTTATCGCCGTGTTTGTGTGTCTGTCTCTGTCTCCGTCATGGGGAATTGCGGCAAGGTGACACAGTGGGTGTGAGTTGAGAACTTGTCAAATTGTCGCTTTTTCTCGCGTCTGTGCCTCCCTGTCTTCCGTCTCCCTGTGTCACATCTGTCTGAAACTTTGGCGTGTCATCACTCGTGGCATTGTTCACACCAGTCACGCTATTTTTATACGTTTGGTGCCGTACAGTTTCCTTAATCGCAGCAAACCTCCTCACATAACAGATTTCATCCTTTGCCATCTTCCCTCCTGTGCCACTCTTGATCTCTCTGTCTTTTAAACTCTCAGGTTCTCCTCCACTGCTCCTCCTTAAGTGTTATTTTATGAACCGTCCATTTCATGACTAGTCTCACTCAGAGGCACCTACAGGAAAATGCTAATGCTCCTATGAATTTTTAAAAAGCTTATGGAAATTGCTGTGCACATATGCTGCTATTTTGACCTAGGCTCTGCTCCCTTTACACCGCTGGAATCAAGATGGAGTCAGACGACTTTTTTTTTTTACTCCAAGAGCAATGGGTGACATTAATATTCAAAAGGATAAATAGCCCATTATCTGTGTATATTGGCCCTGTCAAGCGAAGCTGCACTATTGACTCTGTCACGCATATGCTAAAGATGCATAATGTGCCATGCTCATGGAATCTCTCTCACCATTAATATCTGGATTTCTGCTGCTTTGACTGTGAGAGGCAGATTTACAATCTCTCTTTTTTTAGTTTTTTGGATTGTTATTAATATTTCACAACGTATGGAAAGTTGTGCCTCATGGGAATAAATCAGTGCTTCATCCAAATGTCTACACCAAGAGAAAGGACTTTGTGAGAGAAAGTAAAGACAGAGTGAGGATTAAGATGCGAGACTGTGGGCTGTGGCAGTACAGGAAAGTGTCTCACAGCAAACAAACTCTGCTTTCACCTCTTAATATTCTGCAGGATGAGTGTGAAGCAGCATGACTCAGACTGTAATGCAAGATGCCAGTGTTTCACTGGCGGCCAGGGTAGTTTAAATTAGGCTTTCCATCTCCTTGTGTGATGCAAGGCTGGTTGACTCCTTGCAGATGAAGCATATTAATTAAAGGAGAAAATAAGTGAAATTCAAAACTAATGCTCAAAATTAGATTGCACATTTGGGGAAAATCTCCTAAATAGCTCTTGATGCATTTTTAAATTATCCCCAAACAAATGTCCTGCTCCTCAGCACGATCTTTCATGTCCTCCCATAGTTTTTATTGCAAGTTTCCTTTGATAGTCTAATAGCTGCTTTTAAACCATGCTGGGATTATGTGTGTGACATTAAGGCTTTGCACTGTTTTCAGAGTCTGTGTCTAACTAATTGCAATTAGAAATGATAGCCTGGCACGTAAAAGTCATCCCTTTTTTTGATGTGTTAATTTGTCACCCTTGACCATGAGCACACGTGTTCTCTGCACAGGACTTTGACTTGTGCTAGCGAGACCAGCAAACACGTTGCGTTGTTTGCTTTTCTGTCATATACTGTATCCCGTCAGCCTGAGAGAGACGACACTGCGTGAGATGCAAATGAGTGAGGCCTCATTTCCTTTCAATGTTTTTAGGAGCTAAAAAGTCTAAAAATAGCCCCTCCACATTGAAAGCTTGTTAGTGCCTCCAAATGGAAGGCTTCAAAGCATGTCTGAATGTGACGACGAAGACACTTTGAACTCTTTGAGCCACTGGAACGAGCCGAAAGCGGGGAAGACACACCAGTGATATTAAATTACAAACTATCACTCAGTTTTCTGTTCCATATGAGAGATGTAACAGGGACGTTGTTAAAAGGAAAAAAATCAGGTTAATTTGCAGTAGGATGCTTTTATGTTTCCATAGTAACCGCATGTGTTCACCTCACCTGGTACACCCACTTTTCCTGAATCGAAGATTATTTCAATACTGTGTGTAACTCTACCCACAACTTCCATTAACCTTACTTTGTGTATGTGTACTTCTTCCTCCATGCTTTTCTTTAAATGTTGCTTCTTCTTTTCCTTTCTGCTGCCATTCTCCATCCGTAGCCCATCCCAAGCCCGTCTTTGCCTGCTCATGGCGGCAGAGACGCGGGCCCTGCCAGGGTGGTGGGCCCTGCTTGCTTGGTAAGAGTAGATCGCCGCAAGTTTTGTGACTAGCGCACAAGGTCGTCCCCGACCTTGTGAGTTCTAGACCACTAGTCGGCGCTTGCTGTGACATGAAGCCCTCGTGGCGTGTGTGATTCTCTCAATCGCGAGTGACTTCAAACGTGTCTGAAATCGATTTTCCCAAGCAATCCGATATTGAGTTTGCCGTGTTTTCACCCGCTCCCTCCTCCTCTTTTTCCTCTCATCTGTGGTGTGATCGTCTGATTTCTGTTGCCTGATCCTCCCAGTTCCTCCTCCTTTTTTTTTGGGGGGGGGGGTGTTTGATTTGATGTACCCGAGGCAGAAAGTAGCAATTCTCTTGTCTCTGGCTACGTGGCGTGAGAGCAGATGCTTCTATATGCCTGTATAGGTGTGTGTGTGTGTGTGTGTTTGTGCTCTCACACGCTACTGAAACGTGTGTCCTTACAGAAGGAAAAGACTCCTAACAGTATGTGTGTGTGTGTGTGTGTGTGTGTGTGTGTGTGTGTGTGTGTGTGTGTGTGTGTGTGTGTGTGTGTGTGTGTGTGTGTGTGTGTGTGTGTGTGTGTGTGTGTGTATGTGTGTCTTCTACAGTATGAGTCATCAGGTTTGGGCCTTATCAGCAGCAGACTGAGAACCACACTGAACCGGATCCAAGAGAGTCTCATCGACATGGTAAGACTCTCGCTCCTTCTCTCTCTCTCTCTCTCTCTCTCTCTCTCTCTCCTCTCTCTCTCTCTCTCTCTCTCTCTCTCTCTCTCTCTCTCTCTCTCTCTCTCTCTCTCTCTCCCTCCATTTGACCGTGGCTTGTTACTGTACCTCGTCGGGTGGAACAACCCATCCCCTCCCACCTCTGCGCCCGCCTCTCCTCTTTATACGTCCGATTTTTTTTTTTTTTTTTTTCCGGCCATCCACTCTCCTCTGTCCACCCCGACCGTATGCGTGCCCCCGGCCTGTGTCACCACAAAATGCATTATGGGTCGTCATTACCAGGCCACTGGTTACACACATGTATGCACACGTCCCTCCGTTTAAGTGGCCACAGCGGGCTGGATGTGTCTGTTATTCCATTAGCCTCAATCACTACTCCCTCCCGTAATACTACATAGTGACAATTAGTCTGCGGCCACGCGCACTCTCCCCACTCTGGTGTGCAGCGCCTGTGCTCCGATACAGTACGTGATGATACAGCTGTCATCTCTCACTTCTGCCTGTCATTTGTCTCCATATCAGGCAGCCATTTTGGCCCGAGCTTGGGCCACGACATGGATTTCAGACTTTAATCTGGGCTTAATGTGTGACTGTGTTGCCGCTGCAGAAATTAAACTCTTCTAATCCGAAGAAGAAGAAGAAGAAGTTGTGAGTGAAAACTTGTATTGAAATGTGGACGAGACTCGACTTTTAATAATTCAGAAACGTAATTCACATGTCTCAGTTATGTACAGAAGTTTTTCTTTCTGAAGCTTTTTGTACAATCAAATATTTACCTGTGGGATTGGAATATTGAAAGGAGGTTATTGTTGCTTGTGACAAAGGCAGAATTAGATTTTATCATATGTCACAAATTGTAACTCACTCTACCATATATCAGCTGTGACAATCAAAGAAAATGGATTTCTTTTCCCCTAGGTGAGATCCTGAGTAATCGTCATTTTTCATTTTCTGACAGTTTGTGCAGTTTCCTCTCTGTCTCTTCCTCACAGAAATCCTCTCTAATTTCATCTATACACTCAGATGTTATCACAGGCCAGGCTGCAACTAATGTCATTCTTTTTGCATCTGAAATGTACCAGAAGTTGTACGAAAAGCACCACGTCTGATGCCGTTTTCAACACCAGCCGTGTGAATTACAGCAAATGCGTGTCAGCACCAGTATCACCTTTGCGTACAGATATAAGTGGCTATTTTTGCTAAGTATTTGACTTCTTCACTTCAAAGCATGGTGCCATTTTGCTGGGTTTCTATTTCTGATACTTAGCTGAGATGTTTATTTTGGACTAAAGAGGGAAAATAACGATGGAAGGCACAAAACTGATCATAATCTGAAAAACCCAAAGAATAACAACGGTCCGGAGCTTATTGCATTCAGCAGAGTGAGGACAGGACAGCATGTCTGCCTCCCTCAGGGGGCACTGCAGCAACTATTTACACCCCAGTAATTTTCTGGCTAAGTTGTGGGGCTGTTTTCAAATGTCAGACGAGCTCAGTGCTCAGCTGCCTTCTGCAGAGCATATCTCCGCACCCTCTGAACTGTCTGGCCGATTAAATGGACGCAGACCTACAAAAGGACGGACTGGGTGTAGAATAGATGCAGAAAATGGACAAGAGGTGCTCTGAGTTGCACTGGGCTTTTGTGAAACTTTTACCATGTGTGTGTGCGTGCATCTAGTCACACACACACATACATACACACACAGTTGAGTGACACACACGCTCACATTTCGGGTGAACGTAATCGTATCACTCCGGCCATCACAGACTGTGTCGTCAGACCCTGGCGTTGTAAGTACATCCATCCTGTCTCTAATGTATTGGCAAATGCTTTTAGCCTGCCCCGTCTCATATGCAAAACTATTTTAGCTCATCTCGATAAATCATTCAATCTTGGAAACATGTCCTATTTTCCAAACCAACACAGCACTCCCCTATTTTTCTTTTCTTTTTTTTTCCCCCTCTCCATCATCTCACTCCCTTTCTGCTCCGCTGTGTTTCGCATCATGACATGCTCACTCCCCAACTCTTGCGGACGCCCACCGTTCCATTACGTGTGGTAGTGCATATTGAACGCGCGTGGCGTCTTCTCTTACATTGTCATTAATAGTAATTTATATGCAGTTTTTCCACGACTTTTTAGAGCATGTTACGGCGTGTGGATTATGACTCCATTTACAGAATCAAATAGGGGCCCATTCCACAAAGTCGGGATGTGTTGGCATTCAGGTAGAATACGCAAACACCATCCTCCCCACACGCGCATACAGATACCCGCCGACGCACTCTGGAGATTGCGGCAGGGTAGACCTCATTTGTAAACAGATTATAAAGTTAATTGCACACTGCATTTCAATCGAGCCGCTGAATCCTTGCGGTTTTGTTCCCGTGGTTTGCCGTCGCCACTGTTTGACCCCGGAACCAGCGTGCCGGTAATGACTCCGCGTCCCGCGTGAGCTCCGGCGAGCCTCCATCTCGCCTCGCCTCCATCTCGCCTCGCCTCCATCTCGCCTCGCCTCGCCTCAGCTGCACAGCGGCTTCAGAACGCACCGGAGGCGCCACAGGGGAGCGAGGGAAAGATCATCCCTCGCAGCCCCCTGATTATCTCCCGTTTCCCTGCCTCCTGACAAGTTTCCTTCAAATATATCGTTTGGGTTACGGAGAAATTCCTCCAAGGTGTTACGAAAGAAAAACCGCTTGTCGCACGGTGTGTAACCACAGGCGCGTCTTCAGGTTCAGACGCTGCGTCTCTCCCCAAAGCAACGCTCTCGACTCAATTGTTTTACATGAAGAAAAAAAAACAACTGTCATCTAAACCAATTATTTGCTCCTAATCCTCGCTGGAAGATAAATAAATAACTCCTCTGTTGGCGTCCCCCAGGGCAGGTTAGATGACAGTCCCATATCAGAGTAATGCCGTGATCCTCATCCGAGCCCGTATTACGGCTGCCAGGAAGTTCAGCTGCGACAGCTGCTGTGAGCCCTCGCTGGAGGCAGCGCTACGAGGAGAGCTGCCACAGGCGAGCTATTCCCGAGGCTTCCCCTCCTTTGCTTATCCCACCAGTCAAACCGCCAGTATTTACACTCTCCATCAGATGCGCCATTTGTTTTCGCACTTGTTTTTCCAGCTCTTGCTCTCTCATTCCTGTCGTTTCTTCCCCCCTTCCACTTTTTATCTGGTTCTCCGATCGCCGGCTCCTCTTCAGCAGCTGTGTGTCACTGATTACATGGCTCTGGACTCTCAGCACAAACAACTTCTTGTGTCGTCCCTTCCAGTTTATTGGTCTTTCTGGCTGAATGCACAATGGCGTGTTTGTATGGGTATTTGTCTCAGTGTTTACCTTGGGCCCGGGCATGAAGATAAGATCGTACGGCTGAAAATCTATTTGATTGTTTTGTTTCCCTCCCTATCGGGCTTGACTCTCGCAGTGCTGAAATCACCTCAGCATTGTACGATAAGCTGATGAGTTGTGCGTGTGTGCCTGTTATGCTGCACATGCACTTCTGGGCGCCCGGCTCTTACTGTAGAGCACGACTTTGGCTTATTCAAGCCTGGCACCGGAGCAGGAATGAGAGGCAGGGTAATTTCTGTGCTGGCATGGACACCTGGCGCTGTAAAGTCGCTGGCGCTTGCATCGACTATACCGAAATATACACAGTGACGGAATAAGAAAACGCTTTAATATCAAGAGGATGCAAGCAGAAACGCTAGCATAGCAGGCCACTGAAAATAACAGCCGCACATCAGACAAGCCCTGTGTGCTCCTCTCCTCAGTGTCCCAGCAGCAGGGTGATAATCTCTACGCATGTGTTGTGGTTGTGGTTTGCCACACTGACACACATATAAACACACACAGTGGCTTGGCGGACTCCTGAGAGCCACTGGTTAATGTCAGACACACACACACACACACACACACACACACACACACACACACACACACACACACACACACACACACACACACACACACACACAGCATTGTCTCTCACACGGCACAGTCCTCCCAGTCATTAACTGTGGCTCTCTCGTCGGGGGACGTCGCTGTCCAGGCTCGTGTCTTTGCCGTGGCCTGCGGTCACTTGGTGTGCGAGCGCTGCAGTGGCTCCAGAGGGAAGAAAAAACCATTTGACAGGGATTATGGATCATAATTAAACTCCACGGTGCGACCGTTTATGCTGTACTTGTCTCATCACAAATATTGACATTTTGTCAGGGTTTCTCACACACACACACACTCACACACACTCAGACCCTCGTGGACCCAGCTGCAGGTCACGCTCCTCAGCTGTGATGAGCAGACAGTCGATCCCCGTGGATGCGGCAGCTCGCCGCTTCCTGTCTGCAACTTCTGCCGATGACTCATCACATCCCCCCGGTGCGACAGACACCGCCACGAGCTCGATTATGCATCTTAGATGTAAATCCTCCCTGAATATTCAGTGTTCTCGACTCAAGACTTTTTTCGTAACGCACTCAGCTTTTCCTCTGGTTCGCGGGCACGCTTCCTCAGAGCCGGGCAGGTGAGGAAGGAAGTTCCCGGGGAAAGGCGTCGAGTTGGCAGGTGGCGTCGCGGCAAAATGAATGAAGGCCTTAATTCCATTTGACTTTCATCTAATGAGAACCAAATTTCTAATATTAGACTGACAGAGAGATGCAATAGGATCCACTTGACGGTAATTGCCTGGCAGCGCGGCCACTCCACTCGGCCATAAATCTCTGTGGAGCGGACCGGAGAGGAGCAGGCAGTCGATCACGACAGATTGAGACGTTTTCAGCCCTGCTCGGTGCATCCATCACGACCACGGTGATCACTGAACAATCAGGCTCTCCCAGCTTACTTAACCTTTACGCCTGAGGCTCTTTGTTTTGCGGTTGCTGCTGGGGAGTGTTTACAAGTTGAGTTTTTCGAGCCATTTTTGTTTTTTCTTTTTGTATGAAAGGCTCAGAGCTCCTCTTCAATTACTGGAAAGGTGTTGGAATCAAATGCGTGCCGTTTGGCTGAAAGGCAACAGTGTCCTTCTTCAAACCTTAACCTTGATATATGTTTTTGGTTCCACTGCGCTAAACCACTCAATTTACTGTTCACACGGTTAATCAGGACCACTGCTCCTGCTTAGCACTAGAGAGTAGTATCAAAACAGTCTGTTTCATGAAAATAGAGACAAATCATGTCCGTTTTGAATGAGAGGGACACGAACCAGAACATAAGATTCACGATTATCAAGTGCTTTCTGACTTTTATTCCTCAGAGTCAGAGGCTGATTGAGAACATTGCTCCAAGGATGTCCTTCTTCCTCACACCAGCTGCCAGGTTTGAGGATTATTTCTTGCCCGTCCCCCAGGTGAATCCCTTCACACGGTCCAGATGATGGATCCAGCAGATCTGACAGCGAGAGGGAGCTCCCGTCTCTCCTCAGGTGTCTGCTGCTGCTGACAGATAGCGTCTCTCATACCCACCTTCAAAAAATACCTCGAGCTGTTGCTCGGGATTGAGCCACACGCAACAAATCACCCAGCGTGTGTGTGTACAGGAAATAGAAAGGAGGGAAAAAAAGGAGAGAAAACTGTCAGCCAGAGGTGAGACTGACTCAGCACTGTGGAGAAGACAGAACGCGGCTCATTCCACAGTCGCAGCTCCTTTGTACTGGGACGCACTGGGACCTCTTTGGGGTTGTTGTTCTGAGCTCAACAAACGAGCAAGGTTATGTTCAGTTCGGTTGGGAATGCTGAAGGTTGGTCCTTTTCGTTTTGGCAGATCCAAAACATTGTCATTTTTGAGCCCTAACAGTGATGGTTGTTCTGGAAATATGTGGGGCTGTGAGAGAATAGCTGCATTGAAATGTTGCAATACTCTGTTTTGCAATACTGTTTTGCTAAACAGAAGGATTGTATTGATTTATTTATTAACAATTTACATGAAAACATGTGAGCCGGTGGTTCATTTTTGTGTTGTATTGAAAACCCTGACTTGTCGGAGTACAAGTCGGTGGTTATTAAGGAATGGATGCAGCTGTCTCCCGCTGCTTTCAAAGCTGATGTGTCACACATTTTGGCTTCAGAAATAAACAAAGCAGGAAAAGCAGCCCTCTGCTCCACATATTGCTGCTCCTGTACCGTGATATGTATCACATGTTCAGATTCTTGCCAACACAAAACCCTTAATGCACACATCCTCATTCCAGTTTGTAGAAATCTCAGCGTCTCATCTTTGCTCTGCTGAACAGGGATTGATAGACTCCCGGCTACTATTATACCCCTGTTTTTCAGTTTTTAGCAGAGCTTTGCTGGATGTGTTTTCCTCCCTGTGCGTTCGTGTTTCTTTTCATTGAGAATTCCTGGGCTTAATTTCTAATCATTACACCAGGGCAGATAAGCTGCCTGGCTCGGATGCTTGATGTCTTTATGTATAACGAGGCTGTAGATCCACAGAGGGGAAGCGTGTCGGCAGCTATGCCAGGCAGGCAGAGGAGAGAGCGAGAGCTTGTTTTCTCCTTCGGTCTGTCCACACAATACCCCACACTGGTCCTCAAGGAGAGTGAGGGAGATGTTTACACTGTTGGGAAAACTGCTCTTTACAGCTCAGTTACTGGACGCAAGTAAATCTGACAGAATCCAGCGAGAAAATCTGCACTCTTCGGGGCGACGCTGCTCTCCAAAATTCCTAATCAAATTATGGTTTGGCTCGAAATAAATGCAGTTACAGTGAAACGTCTCGTGAAGCGTTGACGTGCCCATTCATTTCTTTTTCTCAGCTGTTTTTGTCTCTTGGCACCCAGGTTTGTTCTTTTTTTTTCTAAAACACTAGAAATATCTTTTTACGTAGCTTCCTGAAAGTACCATTACTTCCACACGCTGACTCTTGCTCCTCTGTTTTGTACCCGTCACGTTAATTATTTATCATAACTGGAGCGGTATCGGGGCCTGACGTCGAGCATGGAAACACGACAGGGTGACGCAGAGACCGTTCCAGCTGCACCGCGAGTGCTGGAAAATGACAAGGGAGCAAAGAGAGCGAGGGAACAGAAAATCCCGAACTGACAGAGGAGAAAATGTTTGTGGCCAGAGATGAAACGGAGGAACAGAAACGGGAATGAACCTATCAGACGTGTTCAGGTGTTACGGGGACATTTCATCTGCAGTGAGGGCCTGTGCCAGTGTCAAAACCTTCACTGGGTTATGTGATGTGTCAGTGAGCATGCAACAAGTAATCCAATGATCAAATCATCTATGGGGATGAGTCCAGAAATGAGGTTCATATTGTAAAGTGCATGTGCAGTTTTCGTACTGCAGAATGAGACTCCATCCATGAAAGTGACCTCAAGCCATATCTGTGCCTCAGAGGTGTCAGATACCTCAGTATCGCTATTGCATTGCTTTTAGTGCTGCTCAAACAAGGCTGATGACAGACTTGCAGATTGTCCCTTACCGGTGCTGTAACTTCTACTCGTCCTCTTGCAGAAATATCTGGGAAAAAAAAAAAAAAAGTCCACTTGAGGGCCACATCTGTGTGCACTAGTGCCAGACAGATAATTAAAACTCGCGGCACTCACAAAGAGATGAATAGTTATCTTCCTGTGGTTCTGCTCTCAGGCGCCTGCTTTGTTCCCTCACGTCAGATTTTTTTGGGGGGTGGGCAGTCAGACAGCCGCATAGATTCGCCCTTCCCGGCCAGCACATTGAAGTAAACAGAAAAGCACGTCTCAAACATCTTAAAATAGACATATGTGTGGCATACGCAGAAGTGTTGTCAGCTAATCTCAGTATTTTAGTCTCAAACAAACAATTTAAATTAGGGCAGACTTGGTTCGTTGGGGGGACATGGGAAGTCTTAATGATTGTGTTGCCTGTGAAGACCTCCTACAAAGTCCGTCCTGATTAAATAATTCACTTAATTGCGTAAATTACTCCCAGAGTGCTCAATGAGAACGCTTAACATTCATTAGTTGAACGTCACACTCTTCTTATTGTACAGAAGGTTATCTGGTATAATCTAAAGAAAGCTATATTCATCTCTCACGAAGCGACAGAATGAGAATTGATCTTCGTCTTCTTTTTTTTTTCCCTCTCTAAGCTTCACATTTTGTGACTGATGGAGCTTACCAAGGACATTTTTCTAGCACTTCTTCTAGGTACAGCTTTCAGGGCACCTCCTGGCATAGTTTCACTCTGCAAAGGGATCTGTGGTCTTTTATCAGTGGATTGCTCTCTGTCCCTGTACACCTGTGTTGGAACAAATTGTTCCCTGCGGTGAATCCTCTTTCATGATGCCAGCCTTGTTTATTACCTGCAGGGCCTGAAATTGACTTCTTGCCTGGATTGCAAACGTTGCCGCTGGACTTCAGAGTAACTATCGCTTTCAAGCTCTTTCACGGCGTAACAATGAAAATCATTGGTGATTTGTTGACATTTGTTTTTTTTTTCTCCTTATATGTTTTCTGCTTGCATGTTTCCAAAGCTTCCTGGCTGTCTGAGCTCAGCTGTTCTCGCCATATTTCAAAATAAAAGCCCATTAATTGAGATGATAGACTCAACTTTGGGTCGTGAGGACTACATTTTAAGCTTATCACGCTCCTCCACATATTTCACGCACAGCCGGCCATGTAAGACATGAGTCAGTGAGTGATAATCTAATATTTGACCAGTTGATGAAATGCTCTCTGCAGTCATACCGCACAGATAAACCAGTCCAGCTTGGGCTATTATGGGAATATTCTTATTTTCCATTCGGTCATGTTTTATCTTTTTGTTTGCCGTGGCTCAGTCCTCCGCGTACGCATAGCGACGGTTGCTTTTTATCTTCAGCTCGTGTGTTTTCTCAGACGTCGCTCAGCGCCTCGGCTTCTCTGTCTGCGCTAAGCTCAACCGGAGGTGGCTGATTATTTATTGAGGCGAATGTATTCATGGAGAGGAGTGAAAACGTGCTCGTTTTCATTCACCTAACCTGCCAAATTGATGTCAGACATATAGAGAGGGAGCCTCCTCCGACACACAAAAATAGGTGGTGGGATTTATGAATATCCGCTGAGCGAGGAGCGCCTGAGCTCAGCCTTTGGCTCGAGCTGCGAGACCGCTCTGGGAAACGCAACAAACGCAATTTGAGAGCGTTTTCATCGAACCCTGACCATGCTCCGATGAACATGTGTCTTTTCACAGAGGAAATCATTCATGTTGTCGCAACAATAAACAGCATCTCACAACTGCTAATGCTCATGCTCATTTTGCAGTTTGATTTCTTATCCTCTCTTTTCTCTTCTCATTTTCTGGAGTTGTTTTTTTTTTATAAAAAAAAACTTGTCAATCTTGTACTAATGAGTTCTTCCACTGGAGCATGATGTCAGTGTGCCACATAAAAGATTTACTCTAGTTACACAGACACCTGTTTATTTTCAGATACTGACACAAACTATAATTTCTCTTTGGGTTTTTTTTTTCTTGTTCTTTGTGTCTAATGGTCTGCCCAGGGAAATGTCAAACCATGGGTTATAAAACAACCCAAACACCCCAATCGCTCATTAGCCCTCAGACTCCGAGCTGACATCTGTAAATGTCTTGTTTGTTCTACTGCAAAAGTAGGTTTTCTGTGGTCTAAAACAAACAGCTTCAAATAGATTTCACTGTCCATCACCCAGTGAGTCAAACACCACTTTTGGCTTTGTGAACAATAGAGAAGGACGTTTGCCACACACACACACACACACACACACACACACACACACACACACACACACACACACACACACACACACACTACTATATACACTGAGACCTACAGTACGTAACTTTAGCAGTCAGCAGTCCAGATATTATTCAGTAAACCTTCTGACAGTTGTCAGCTTGTTGCAAATATTAGAAATCGCCACGGAGCAGTAATCATTAGTCTTCATAACAAATATACTACACTCCACAATGGAAAAACAATTTCACTATTCATCTCGGCGGGACAGCGGAGGTTTCAACTCCTAAATATCTTCAACAGCTGCAGGATGTAAATCAAATGATGTACGACCTCCACGCCATAAGTCATCCTATATGGAACATTTTTCAGGCCCTTTGTACGACTTTGAAAAATCTATCGCCGATGCTTAATTTGTCCAATATGGCATTCTTCTCTCCGCGCTTGGCAGCACCTGGTGCTGCAGGAGCATGCGGCCGGCCCGCTTTGATCTGGCTGCGCTCGTTTGTCAGCCCCATCGCGTGTCATCATAAAAAGTGAAGTCATAATTGTTTGCGCAGTCGTCCCATCGGGGATGTCAAACGACGCGACGCGCTGCCTTTGATTAGAGACGGTCCGTGACGATGAGTGAAGAGCCGACACGTCTGCGGCCCAAGGTGAAATAAAACTCTCACCTGTGTGCTGAAAAAACGCAGCTGCACGCTGCCGAAAGGTCGACGCGAGACGTCATTGTCCCAGGATTAACAAAACAACTCAGGTCAGTAGTTTCATCTCTCGCTAATTAATTGGAGGGAGTGAGCTCTTTTACAGAAGCTGAGATAAGGAGATTAAGAGTGTGTGTGTGTGTGTGTGTGTGTGTGTGTGTGTGTGTGTGTGTGCGTGCGTGTGTGTGTGTGTGTGTCCACTGTATCAACATGCTCTGTGTCTTCCCTCGGCATCAGATGCGACTCGCATGTTTATCTCCCAACGCCATTTGAATACACCAAGGCACCGAGGGGCAGCGACGATGGGAAATTATGTTAATGCCATTCCGTCACATTGTGTTTGTCGTTCGGAGCGTATAATGATGGCAGATCAAGCATCTAATAAACCGATACACGTGGAGTGGGCACTCGGGGGCCGGCGCTGCTCTGCACTCGGTGTGTAGGTCAAAGCCAAAGGCGTGAAAGACCTCGTCAGGGATCCCGAGGGCCAAAGGAAATTCACTTCCTTGCTCCAGATTCAGAGAAGGAGATGCATAAATTCCTAAATGTCATGGATGTTGTGTTTTTATTTTTTTCCCGTCTTTTGTTTCCTGCCAGCCGCTGCTTTTACCGGGAGAGTCCCTGCAGAGTTGGACGCAGTCGGAACAGAAACATGACTTTTCTCCCGGCACTCTCTCAGAAGCTCTCTCTTTTTTTGCATAAAGTGTTTACGCTGCAGCGGCACAGCCAATGAAAGGTCAAGCCTCATGCGGAGTGATTAAAAATAGACCCGAGCGGACTTTTCTGCGGTGTCCCGCGAACGCGGCCCAGGTTCAGCGGCTCTGATTAATTTGAGGGAGAATGAGAGCCGCCTGCGTGACTTCAGCAGAGCGGCGGCGACAGCAGAGCCAGAGTGATGCAGCAGAATTAAAAGGTTAGAGGGAGGAGGGCTCCTCAGACATGAACGCTCAGGCTGCAGCCAGGAGAGTCTTGTCACACCTGTTTCTTACATTTAAAGACGGTTTTTAACCCAAACTGTGACCAGTGCATAAAGGCAGGATGTTTTGGGCCAGCGCAAACACAAAGATCACACATTAAAGCTTCTCCTTGACTTGGAAGTGAAGACGCCTCTCACACTTCCCTTTATACCTCCTGCAAGCGCATGGTGTCGATCTCAGGGGGCGTTTTCCAAATGTTTAAGCCACCTGGAAATGTAAAAAGACACAACTTAAGAGTTGTATTTCTGCACGATACGACCACGAGGTCGCAGCACTCTTGACATTTCGCATGGAGCGTTGCGCAACCTTTGATGGCTAACAAGAAGAAGCAGCAGTCTTAAAACATTACGAGCGTTATTTTTGTGTTTGCGTGTCTATCGTCTCGTGGTCAAACAGGAGCCAAATGCATGTTTTTTTTTCCTCCGTTCCAGACCTTTAAACATTAGTTGATACTAATGGCTTTTCTGGATTAGGATCACAAGCGGTGCATGCGTGTCATGGTTTATGAGTCTGAACCCGTGAGAATTGTTATCCTCTCAGTGGCTTTAACCTGTCACCGTGCTCAGTGAGAAACGACATCGCTTCAGTTACTCTTTGTTCAGAAATGTTGACATGTATCAAGACTGACTGAAGGACTCACTGTAAATTACAGCCCTGTAATCGGTGTTCAGGAAAACAGGAAACGCTGAGATCATTTTTTTAATGAATTCATCTTGGCGGGATTGGTGCCGTCTGAGTTCAGAGGTGCAAATGTTTAGAAGACACTTCGGCCAGATCCGACATGGAGAGAGAAATCTGAACAGAGATCAGTTTTTCCTTTATGTCTGGTCCTTTGGATTCAGGTCTGGAACAGCCAAGTTATGAACGACTTCAGCACACTTTGGTATTTAAGGATATCTTAATATTTGATTTCAGCGTGAGGGTTGAGGGGTGACTCATTCACATGTTATTAAAGCGCCCAACTTTTTAAAATCGTAGCAGCGCTCGTATTTGCAGAGTTAGAGTTGCTCTTGGGTGAGATATATTGCGCCCAGCATAGGGAGGCCATTACGTTTCCTCCTTGAACAGTAACAGTAATATAATTCAAGCATTAATCTTGCGGATGTGATAAAGTTTTATTTCGACCTGATAATGGTTTCTGCAACACGAGCGGCTCTGACGGAGCGTGCAGAGATAAGTCGGAGGTGGTGGAAAAGTTGCAGCCCTCACGACGGAGGAGGCGGAAACGCTCAGGCAGGTCCAACCATAAATCGTCTGTTGTGTGATTTTTGTCTGCCGTGCTGTTTATATAATCTTATTTTAGGGAGCAAGACGTCATCTTCTCACAGCCGTGCACACTGTACAACTCCGACTCCAGCTCACAGGACCTGTCTCTCTTTCTCTCTCCCCCCCCCCCCCCCCCCCCCCCCGTCTGCTTTCTCTCTACTTTCCCGGTGACATTAAGACCTGTTATCGCGGTGGATTTTTCACATGAATCAGAAGTGACGTACCCGTTTGCTTTGAGTTTTACTTATTTCCTTATTCCAAAATAGC
The DNA here is from genome assembly GCA_029224185.1 of Karalla daura. NCBI lineage: Eukaryota > Metazoa > Chordata > Actinopteri > Chaetodontiformes > Leiognathidae > Karalla > Karalla daura. The sequence goes on from CM055205.1 coordinate 11,421,620, forward strand.
TCATCTGCACTCGGTAACAAAGCAGCTCCTTGGCTGTGAGGGGAAATGTGCACAAGTGCCGCGTGTAAGTGGATGATGTGGCCCTGCTTTGATGGCTCCTGTTGGGTCATTACCTGTGTGATTGCCATCGATCTGCTGGAGGCCGCAGCATCGCTTATGGAAACGGCATGATCCGCCGTCCCGTACGGGCCGGCTTTTGTATGTAGATATAGATTAATGTGATGGATGGGAGGGGATTTCGGTTTGAAATCTTTCTTTTTCTGTTCCAATTGTTTTTCAAATGAGGGGATGAAGGACGTCGCCGGATGGAGAGGCGCAGCGGAATAAATCAGAAGAAAGATGAATGCCTGACGTTGAGGAGTGTCTGCTCAGCAGAACTCGAATGCGCGTGTGTTATAGATGTTACCACAGTCCCACAGGGTTGAGTGGATTTCTGATAGTGCTTAGCTATCAATGTGCAGCCATATTTTGTCTTCATTTTGCGGGTGAAATATTCAAGTGTTACAGAAACAGTGGGAACAGTGTTCCTCCATAGCAGCATTTTAATGATCAACACCAGTGGTGTTAAACGTGAGTTATGAATATGATAATGCCTCTGCACTCCATCGCTACACCTGTTCGCTCAGTCCCACACATGTTTGTTTTTCTGCAGCATCCCTCTCGAAGGTGACCTCTCTGGGTCTTGTTCATGAGTCACAAAATGTCCCAGAAGACTGGGAAAAAAAAAAAACACGAGAATGTTTGATTTTCGTTTTTCGAAGCTGCCAGCCGACTTTCACTCTTGCCTGCGTGTGTTTCAGGAGGCGGCGGGGGAGAGCGCCGGGGTCCACGGCCCAGCGGAGGACAGGAAGGAGAAGGTGCCCAGCCCCCACCTCAGCCAGCTGGTGGTGCTCACTAACAGTGGCACTCTGTACGGCCTGGCACAGAGGGTGGTGGCCACCGAGTCTCTGTGAGTCCCCACAAACCTCAGCTACTCTGTGGCAATGATGCTCATAGTGCAAATGCACAGTTTTCTCCATTTTTTGTCATTGACATAGATGAGACGTAGAGCGGTGGTCTCTTTCTGTTTCGTGCTGTCACTCGTGTCCTGTCATGTGATGCGACTTTGCCGTTTGTCAAAGCTTCGTCTTTGATCGAGTTAAGGAGCTGAAACTGGCTCGCCGCCTCGCCTCAAGGTGCCGATAACTACATTAGACAGTGTTCAACTGATGCTTTCAACACTCACATCCATTGTTCAAACAAGAGAGATTATTTATGAAGACATAGAGGCAATTATCATTTTCTCTTCCTGGTTCCTCAGTCTCTTGACCCTCACTGTTCCTGCAATGGTGTATGTCTAGAAATCAATCCGCTCTGTGCCCGGTGCATGTCACACTGCCTGGCAGAGCTGGGACCCTTAACCGTGCTCTGCGCTCATATGAGCCAGCATTTTAAGCGTGCTGGGTTGCCAGGTTTGGCACTTACCTACCTTTGGGAATCAGCATCACTTGGGTTGAAAGGAGAAATATAAAACAGATGTTTGCATGTGTTCAAACTATATTTATGTAGCACATTTTTATAAAATGTATTGGCTGCGTTATCACATTGTCATAAGCCGCCATGCGAGCCACCAGTTAAAGCTCTATAGCTCTATGAGGCTCTATATTTAGCCCTACTGTACCATATATGCATAATTACATACTTGGGTCAAACTGTCACCAGTGCTGACAACTAGCTGATCGCGATAGCCTGCAGCGTACAAGTGTTTCATAATCAGCATCTGTAGACCCAGGGCCCCAAGGACACTGCTGCAGGAGTACGAAACGAGAGTGATGCAATGAGTGTAGCTACAGTGGGAAGGTGAGGATGTTTCTCTGGGGTGGAGTTTGAAAGGAAAACAATCCTCGGACCACCCTACTGCGTGAAAACATTTAGCGTGAGTGAAGGTGCCGGCGCAGAGGGAGCCGGACCCTGGCGTGTGCTGTGAGAAGCTCTGACATCTTAAGTGCGCGTCGTCTTAGACAGGCGGGAGCTGGGCGAGGGGATGTTGCTCAGCTGTTTATTTACACAGGCGTGATCAGATAAGTGTGAACTGCAGGATGTGCTTTTTTTTGTCTCCACGCATCACCGTGTCGCCAAGGTAAACACAAGCTGTTCCAACGTTAATGTGATTTTCTCTGCTCCGCGTAGAGGAAGACTGTCCACCGGGCTCATGTAGTACGGGCTGCGTGCAGATTTCAATGCGTCACTTTCAGATTCCAAGTCAACTGTCCTTCGTGCTGTTTTTAATCTAACTCTCCGTGAAGAGACCATCTGGAAGGAGCAGCGGCCCAGACGTAAAGCATGACCGAACCGTGTTCTGAATCATCTTAATTAGTGGATGAATCCGCCATGCAGGGATTGAATTTTTTGCAGGTTCCTGATTCCCTGAAATGCACCTGTTCAAAGTGAGAAAACCCGTCAAGGAGAAAGTGCTGACTTGCATGGAAAATGAGGTGCTGAGTGATTCAGATGGTTTTTCTCGTGCTCCCTAAGTTCCTGGTCATAAAATAAAAAAGTGAACTGAGGAGCTAATTGGTTGAGCTGCAGCTTAAAAGCACAAGTCTTACCTCCCAAAGTAAGTGATGCATTCTGAAATAGTGGGCATCACCTTGAGGTGATCACAAGTCTTCATTATACTTTTTGAATGTCCCTGATTGTTTGTACTGCAGATTTTAAATCATATCTTGCAGAAATCCTGTGTCGAAGCGTGTTTAGCAGCTGTTCAAGGAACTGGAGTGTTTTGGGGAGGCGGTGGCATTGTGCTGAGTGTTAGATCTGCTCTGTTCTCTTGAGCTGCATTGTCTAGCGAGCAGCCCTGTCGATGATCGGGACTGTAAGGTAATCACCGTGCCGGCTGTACAGCGTCATCGCTTCCTGTTTGACTCCAGAGCTAACCCCGAACTGCAGACCACTCGACCCCGCTCCTGCAGCTTTTATTGAGTGCCCGCTAACACTTAAGAGCTATCGATCAACGCAAGTCAAAAGGTCTTTATTTAGTCTGAGCTGGATTCACACTGGAATTGGGGTATTAGCTCTGTCTGCATTGATTTTTTTTCTTTCCCTCCTGACTTTTATTATATATTTTTTTGCTGTTTGTTTGCTTTGTTGTCCAGGATAATTGAAACCCATTTATGATGATATTAAAAAACTGCTAGACACAAATTACACTTTTCTCTTGAGGTGAACATTTGAAGAGAACGTCGGGGAATGATTCATGTCGAGGCAGCGTTGATTGCGTCAAAGTGTGATGATGTCACAGGGGAGAGCGCGGGCAGCTGCAGCTACGCAGAAAGTCATAGCCGCATCTGTCAGTGTCTGCAAACAGTAGAAAATGATGTGTCATATCAGTTCTCATGGATGGCGTGATTCCTAATACATCCACTTTCATAAAACACAATGAAGTCCCGTTCTCTGTAATGTGGGTACTGAAGGTCTCTGTTTTCCTCAGCGTGTTCCTGGCCGAGCAGTTTGAGTCGCTCCAGTCTCATCTGGACACCATGATGCCTGCGGCCAAGAAACCCTTCCTGCAGCAGTTTTACTCCCAGGTATTCACCCCACCCTCCCCGCCGATACTGTGCAATCACAGCGCTGTCAGCTCCAGCAGGCCTTGTATCAGACCGTCTCTTCATACGCACAGTCGCGTAAAAGTCATGATCAGTCGTCATTGTCCACTTACCACAAGACAAATATCTTTCCATTCATTGTGAAGAAATCCAACATGCCATCATACTGTGTGTGCTCATTATCCCTCATCCATCCCTATGTTCATTATCTGATCCACTTTATACCGACGATGTGGCGGGTCTTTATCCAGCTCACGCAGGGTCCGGATAGGTGACCGGTCCATCCCAGGTCACACACACACACCCACACACACACACACACACACTGTTCACTCTCTCATCGACCTTAATGGATGTGTTTGTTTGGACTGTTGAGCGGAGTACCAGAAGAAAACCCACACAGGACATGCAAAGTCCACACAGAAAATCCAGCGTGTCGCCCACATTATCCCTCATTTAACGTGGAAACATTCCAGTTTGACTCGCCGCTTTGCCGCTCACCGCGCCTCCCTGATGAATGCACAAGAAACCAAGAAATTGCCCGTCTCACTAAACCACGCAGACATCATCCTATTTTTTTTATTTTATTTTCCCGTCCGCTTGACATTTGAAATGTTCAGCCAACACAGACAGGTCTGCGTACCCCCCCCCCCCCCACATCAAACGTCATGTCCTATAATGTCACCCGGGGAAATGTTGCGCAACAGGCCACGTCATGTTACCTGCGTAGCTCGCTCACCTCGAGGGAGCTCTCCACCTCTCGTAAGGGAAAACGGGCCGACTGCAACACACATGCATGCGTCTCCTCTCCTGTCTCCTGCCAGACGGTGTCTACAGCCAGCGAACTCCGGAAACCCATCTACTGGATCGTCGCTGCCAAAGCCATCGACTACGAACAAATGCTGCTGCTGATGGCCGGAGTGAAGTGGGACATACGGGAGATCATGTCCCAGCACAACGTCTACGTGGACGTCCTGCTCAAGGTACAGTGGCGTAAGGGAAGCGCTCACACGCATCATGGGATGGAAACGTGTAAATAAAGCATCGTTAATTAACTGGCTTCTTATCTTAATGTTTTGGGGTTTAGCAGACTAAATTAGTTAGTCGATGTCATTGATCTCGGACGATTCAGAGCAGAGGGAGTGATACAGGCTGAGCTGCAGAGCTGAGTCTACACGCAGCCCCCGTTACCACTGCCTTTAGTGGTTTCATCCATGGTCACTGTGAGGATATTGATGAGCGCGGCTTTAAAGTTCTTAAGTCGAGCCTTTGCCGTTGGGTGCTGCATTTTGAATTCTGACTCTGTGAAACTTCTGTTCAAAGGCTGACCAAGAGTTCATCGGGACAGATTTTTCTCATGTTTCAAAGACGTGCAACCACAGAGATTGTTTCATCACAGTTCCCCCCAAAACCTCCTTTCACACAAACCTCCTCGCACATACCAGTAATGGTGCCTATGTGACCTGTTAAAGATTTAGTTTTTCGTGTTTGTGTTACATTTTGGGGAAAGTGTAGCACTTGTTGTTCGTCCCAAAACAACAACTAAACAGTGTGCTGCAGTCCTCCTACTGTAACTTCATGTCATACATATGTGATAGATTTACTTTTGTCTAGCACGGATTTTCCTTGCGCTGTGTTTTTGTTGTACTTGCGAAATACGAACTGGGTTATCCCTTTAACATCTGTCCCATTTACATAAAGTATTACCCTTTATTCCACTTAAAGTCAAGAACTCCTTGACTTCCTTGTTGCGTCTCTTGAGTTTAAATTCACTTGGGGATCTTTAATATCAATTATTTGGATTGGGATGCATAATTTATGACATGGGTGTGCTGCCGCTGCCGAGCTCTTCTGCTTCGTAGAAGACATTTGAGCTCGGCGTGCGCAGACGTATTTTTGGAAGTGGGGGCTTTACGCCGGACGTGTGTCTTTATGCATGCCGGCCACTTATCGCATGATAAATATTGCATGGGGTGGAAGGACTCATGGCACTATACGCAGACGGAGAGAGGTCTGAGGGGGCTCCTCCGTGGTGTGAAATGCTGAACAGACAGGCAGCTAAAGCAAGACAAACCCCCGCCTACACACCGTCCTGTGTTAATAAGCTGTGGATCTAATCACACTTTACACCACGGGCCCCTTTTCCACAGTCCCAGTGCTTGTTCCGGGCTAGTGCTTAGTTTCTCCCACCAGAAGAAACAGTTTTTTAGGTCCTAAGCTTCCCCAACTGCCTCGGCCGTTTTTTTTTCAGGCCAAGGATTTGATAAAAACGGAAGCTAAAGAAAGACCTACAGGGAGCGAAATAAGAACAGAGGTCGAAGCGGCCAAGTAGAACTCCACATTTTGATGACGACGTCATAGCTGACGCATGCTGTACAGTGACACAATGACGTGGCTCTCGAGCTGTGGGAAAGCAACTGCTTCTCAACTGGACTCACTACCAACCAGCTCCAGACAGGCACCAGCACCAAGGAATCTTTTCTTTGGCACTTCTGTTATACCTACTTGTATATTTCTTAATGAAACCAGCTCTGACTCACCTATCCGGCCCGTGTAGGATTCATAGATGTGAAGTTAAGTCGGCTTCGTTTAGCCTCCGAGCTAACTCGCCTGAGGGGAAAATCCCTTTCTCGCTGGCCTGCTTTAAACACAGAGGCATGTCGACAGGGGCCGACTGATGGACCGACGTGAAGCATATTACTATGTACTCGTCCCCATCAGGCACTAATAGCTCCCTATGTCAGCTTGTCAAACACTCATAATGCATATGGATCGTGCTAGGTGTATGGACTGAAAGGAGCTGGCTGCCTGTCGTTGCGGCGCGCCACACTGGGGGATATTTTATTCATGAATTCAGGTTGATCACGCTGGCGTTCAACAGTGGCATTGATTTGCATATAAAGTGGCAAGGAAATGCTGGAACCTCAGAATGGCTTCATTGACAAAATGCTTAAGTCAGAAACTATTGTTAGTGAATGAATAATATTTCAATCCTGGGTGGAGAATGAGTGACAGCTGTGCATGGCTTCAAATTCTGGTTTATTTTTGGTTTGCAGGTTCACAGTGTTGGTAAAATCTCCTAAGAAGCACCCATCATGTTCACGTCCAGAACTCATACACCTTCATTTTTTCTCTTTAGGCAAAGAAAAACGGCAACATAATGTCAAGAGAAGTTCTTCTTTTCATTCTTGAAATGAAAGATGTAAATAAGGGAGGCCTAAAAGTCAGTCTGAGGTTTGACTGTAAGAGCTGATGATATTCCAGATGGGGATGATCCTGAAATCGGAGTGCAATATTCATCAGCGAGTGTGCGCACACTTTGTTTGGAGGTATGATTTGTGGTTGGGTGGACTCCTGCTTCCTGCCCTCATCTGTTCAGCGTATCAGGATGTTCTGTCCGTCAGTCCGGTCTGTGAAATCATTTATGCAGCTCAGTCGAAGTCAGGTTGTGGCACAGTCACCCAGAGAGACTCCTGGGGGGAAATGGTTTTGTGTACGTCTGTACAGTTGCTCTGTGTGTTAAATCCACCACGTGTATCAAAAAAGAAGTGTGTGAAGTTCTGTGTGCTCTTCACAGACTATAAATAACTGGGTTGCGCAATTGCAATAGCGTGAGGTAGATTCCTAACTCGGTGCAGCTTTCCCCTGTGTTAGGATTAGGAGAAGTGATCCAGGAACACTGAGAGTAGCTCAGGGTGAGTCAGGACAAATGTATTTTATTTTCTGATCTTGTTTTGTCCGTCTTCCAGCTGGGAAACCAAAGTCCTATTGGTCCCGCCACGATCTGTTTCCTGTTTAGCTGTGTAGCTACAGATGTTTAACGTTGTAAAAAGATGCCTCGTATAGTAATTTCTATGTACACCTTGCATAAAGCCAACAGCATATTTTAGTGTTGCAGATCTGTCACGTACTTTCAACGATATTCAATGGCTTCCCCCCTTTTTCCCCTTCCCTCCCAGGAGTTTGAGCAGTTCAACAAGCGGCTGGGAGACGTTTCCAGACATGTGCGCATCCCGCTGCCTGTGTCTAACGTCCTGTGGGAGCACTGCATCCGCCTGGCCAACAGGACCCTGGTGGAAGGGTAAGAGAGTCGTAAAGCAGCAATCATGAGAATTTCCTCCTCCAGCGCTGCATCAAACTCAACAGAATCAAAACGGAGTTGAAGGAACGGTGTGAAGGAGTTTGTGTCGGAATAGATTTTTCTATTCAGACATCCCTGCTTCAGTATGTGATGAAAGCGTGCTTCTGAGCTCTACTTGTTTCCTACATTGATTTTCAGTTATCGTAAGGGTTTGGAGGCTGTGAACATAAAGTGTGATTGCAGTCCCTGCGACTCTCTCTGCGTATGAAGGACTTCTTTGTTGGACTTGTTGGACTTTTATTTACTGCGGCTAAGAGCGCTCGGAGAATAAGTCCTGGCTTCAGTTTGCCCTTGGTTGATTTTCTCACGCCACACTTTTCCCCACACATCGATCTCTCTCCATCTCCGCATGCAGATGCATATCCAAGTTTAAGTCGCAGACTGTTGCATCGAAGGAGAAAAGCCTCCGAAGGTCGAGCACTCTTTCCACGTTACGGCATTCAGACCTTTTCACTGAGGCGTCTGGGTTACGACAGCTGCTGCCTGATCCAGTTCGTTGCATTTCATTTATTCATAAATGAACTTGAGACCTGTTCAAAAAAATAAAAGTCAGCATCTTACAACCATTGAATCGGACTCGCTAAATTATTGATAGTTTCTTAGCTTAAGGAAAGCCTCAGTCAGCAGCAGAGGCATCGAGGATATTTCAGCAGCGACACAGGAAGCGCTTCAGTGTTGATACAGCGTGATGCGGCGCTGCGAGGAGGAAGGGAATGTGCAGAGAAAAGAGAAAGAAAAGATCACAGAGAAATCAATCCGCCCGTTAATGACCTCAATTATTCACATCAGAAGCACAACTGCCTCTGACCTGCGGGATAGACTTTTTTTTCAAAAGTGTATTTATTACTCGAAAAGGTCTTCTCGCCCAGGATACAGATGTGCCGTCCGTCCCCAGGCTCAGGTCTTGTGCTCGTACTGAACAACATCAGTGAGTTATTGTATCGCTGTGATTGGAGCCCCCGCGACTCCGGTCCAGTCTCAGAGAGCGCTTCAGAGATGCTGCAGGAGGAGAAGTGGAATTCTTTCACCTCCTCAGGTCTCTCTCCTCTCTCTCTCTCTCTCTCTCTCGCCTCTCTCTCCATGTTTATCCCTTATTTTCAACATCTGCACATCATAAATTCAAAAAAGGGGAAAAAAAAGGAAAAGAAAAAAGAAAAAGCTCTTTCCAAACCACGTTGTCAAGCACCGTGAACAACAGGGGGAAATCACCTCTCACACCTCAGAGAGCTGGAGGCCCTGTCTCCCTCCATACCTCCATCCCTCCCTCCCTCCCTCCCTCCATCAGGCAACGACACAGTCCACTCACACGAACCATCAAATGCTCTTGACACTTCCCTTATAATGCATTTCACCACTTTCTCCCTTGTAAGTGAGAGCTGAGGTCTGCGGTGGCTGACGGAGCGTCGGAGTGTTTTTTTTTCCCCCCTTTTTCTTTTTTTTCTTGCACCTGCATCCCGGCCGTCTCATAACTCAGCGGGTTGACTGAATGTGCAAAATAGGTTTTTGAGACTTACGGTTTTAGGGGAGGAAAAAAAGTCTCAGATTCGAAGAGAGCCAGAGCGCGAGGTGAGGTGACGCAGGTTTGATTGGGAACAGGAGATTGATGCTGGGAGCAAAGTCGTCCTGAGGTGCTAATATCTGCAGGTTATGGGGTGGGGGATGTGTGTGGGGGGGGTGAAAATAGCGAGGCTCGCTTTCTGCTTTAATGCCTTAGCAAGATATTAAGAATTAAAAGAACACTGAGCACATTTGCTGAGCTCTTTTCCCCCAGTTGCACAAGTCTGGAAACCCCGTCCAGGGAACAAATGGCCCATTACCACCCTCCGCAAATGAAAGCTGCCGTTGCAGACTTCTGCTGACTGCTTACTTCTCCCTCCACACAAACACACATCTCCCACACCTCTGGCTCAGCCGTGACAGACTGGTCATATTTGTTTGTTTCTACTCCAGCTCGCTCAGCCTGTTATTCAATTTCTCTGTCCAGCGCTCGCCTCCCCCTTAGAGACTCGGCGAAATGGCTCCGTTAGCATTCTGAGCCGGAGCTCAAACACTCAACACCAAACTCCGACGGGCCTGACAGGCAGCAGGGGGGGAGGGGGGGGGGGGGGGGGGGGGGGGGGGGGGCAGAGGTGGTGAAAGAGAGAGAGAGAGAGAGAGCGAGAGACAGAGGAGGAGAGGCAGAAAAATGGAAACAGAAGTGTGAGATGGGGGTTTACAGAGAGCAGACCTGTCTCTGTGGTGTGTTAATGTACTGGAGAGGTCACACACACCGACCTGCCAGAGGACAACAGTCCCCACTGCCAAACACATTAAACACAAACAGAAACACACTGAAGTACATGTGTACCCTGGCCCACACACACACACACACACACACACACACACACACACACACACACACACACACACACACACACAGAGTCTACAGACAGCTTTGTGGACCTGCATGACTTCATATTTAATGCTCACGCACATTAGGCCTCATATACATCCGTCCCTTCACTCCCTTACATGACTTAGTGTGAGTTGGATCATAAATGTCAAATCAGATCTTTACGAAGCGAGGCAGAAGTGAGAGGGAGAAAATCCAAGCCAGAAACTACGGATTAAGTCTGACTCATGCAGGGAGAGAAAAAAAAAACAAATCTGAAAATCTCATAAACTTCACAGAAAGAAGAATAAAAATATGTACATTTAATTCAGCATTTAACTGCTATCCATAAAAAGAGCAGAGTAACTGAAATATAGTTCATCTCTTTTCATGTCCATCAGTAAAAAGTTCTGTTGTTTTATTTGAATGTCTTTGTTCATATTGCTGCAGGATCTTGCACTGTATTCCCATCTTGTCCTAAATGTTAGACTATTCTGGATTGATATGAAATCCTGAGTGAGACAGACCAGGAGTATTTAAAACCATTGCATTACGTTGGAGTTTCTCCTTGAGATCCACTGACAGAGATGTGCCAGCTCTTTCAGGATCGATAGAGGTGATCTAATCTTAATCCCCATTATACGTGCGGCCACCTGTGAGTGACGACCTTCAGGAGTCGCACGTTTCCCGCACAGCGGTCACGTCTCTGACCCCTCGGCTCTCGCTCTCGCTCTGTGCCACAGCTACGCCAACGTGAAGAAGTGCAGCAACGAGGGCCGCGCCCTGATGCAGCTGGACTTCCAGCAGTTCCTCATGAAGCTGGAGAAGCTGACCGACCTGCGACCCATCCCGGACAAGGAGTTTGTAGAGACCTACATCAAGGCCTATTACCTGACGGAGAATGACATGGAGCAGTTTATCAAGAATCACCGGGTGAGACGCTGGGGCTTCTCCTCCAGTTTCCATTACCAGAGAAATGCCCGCGACCTAACGACTGTGACAGAATACTAATCATGGAAACGCCTAAATCTCTAATATCGTTATGTGGAGGTGGTTTTCTAAGAGATGTCTATTTCAAAGCTTACCGTTAAAGTGTACTGGAAACACTTATTTGCATTTCTATATCTTCTACCAAAACCATTTCAAATAATATGGCTCAATATGGTGTGAAACTGAACTTTTTCAAAGTTTTCTGGAAATATCTAGTAAGCAATATTTTGGAGTCTTGCGGGATGAGATGTTTAATAATGATGTTTATGCATGATGAATAATTAAATAATAGAAGTACTTTTATCTCTTAAAGAAATTGATTTTGTTCAGCAACAAAAGTAATAGAAAAGAAGATCACATTCACAGTAAACAACAATACAGTCCACACAGAATCTTCCCTGTAAATAATAATAATGTAATATAATAATAAAATAAGCAATAAATATAATAAGAAATAAGTATTCTAGTATAAAGTACAGTCCTCAAAATAGTAACAGTACAAACAGTAATAATAATGGTGAATAGATAAGGCTGGAAAATTGTTCTAAATAGTTGTTATTTTGTATAAACTGTAATGGAAACTCTTCTGGTGGTAGTTTTGTTCTTCATCCATGTTTGTTTTGTGTGTGCGTGTGTGTGTGCATGTGTGCGTGTGCGTGCGTGCGTGCGTGCGTGCGTGCGTGCGTGCGTGCGTGCGCGTGTGTGTGTGTGTGTGTGTGTGTGTGTGTCTGCAGGAGTACTCCATGAAGCAGCTGGCCAACCTGGTCAACGTGTGCCTGGGCTCACACATCAACAAGAAGGCTCGCCAGAAGCTCCTGGCCGCCATCGACGACATCGACCGGCCCAAGAGATAGGCCGACCCCCCCCACCCCCCACCCTGGAGCGGGACCCTGAACGCACCAGCCGGGCCCAGTAGAGGGACACTCCACCCAGAGGGGGCTCCGCCTCAGCCCAGAATGTCTTCACGTGTCCAGAGTGGAGCCTCGGTGTCACGGTGCTCAGCGGCTCATGGTCCCGGTCACCTGCTGAACGCCGCCTCATGCTACGCCGTCATCGTGAATACTCACACGAGCGTGCCGCGCTCACTCTCTGCATCCATCACGTGCACTGTAACAACGACCGTCGAAGCTTTTCTCCAGATTGTCTGCAACCACAACAGTTGTCCATCTCTAGAGGCCGTTTTCATGGAGTCTATGAGACAGTTCTCAGATTGAGTCAAATGAAAAAGAAAGGTGAACAATTGTCTATTCGATTTAGATTTTCCTCAAAGAAAAGTTTATGAATCTGAAACTCTGAGAAAAAGTAAGTAAAAAGTAAAAAGTTGGATCTGGGCTCTTTTTCTTGATAAACCTTTCCAGCCTGTGTGTTTGCTGTATATTATCATTATTGTTATTATCATCACTTCAGGGTCTTTGTCGTGCCTATCTGCTTCTCTGTTTTCTTTGTTTTGTCCACAAATGACATAAATCTAATATAATGATGTTTCTGAAAATAATATAAATCGCTGTAGTGTGCATTAAGATGTAGTTTACCTGCACTAGTAGCATTTGATTGTTTGTCATATCTGAAGAGAAAGTGATTTTATTGTCCTGGGTTTTTGAGTTTCTGTTATTCTTGCTGAGCACGGAAATGTTTTTTGTTTGGTTTTTTTTTCTTGTTTTTTATCTGTTTTCTGGGTTTGTGCAGCCAGGCATCGATCACATGACATCTCATATGTTTTGTAGCTGAACTGTGTCGGCTACAAGAGCTTTTCCTCCACAGCTTTAAGGCTTCCTCCCACATCTCCATTAGCTTCATTTAATTAGACAGAGGGAGGATTCTGCTAAAAGGAATAAAAAAAAAAGAAGAAATGTTTTTTTTTTGATACTGCCTCATACTTTGTGTGCAACTATTCCAAGAAGAGAACTGTAAATGTGAATGTTTTGAACAATGTCTGTATTTATTTCTCGCTTTGTGTCTTTTATATGAAAATTAGAGGACGTGTGCTGTCATCTATCACCTCCTAGTATCTCGTAACGTACCGACAGAAGCAAACGCAGATATTCAACGTCGTCAGATTTTATTCAGGTGCACTATGGTGAAAATCAGTAATGAGTGTTGGAATTGTAGGTCGAACCAAAATGATTCTAACATAATAAACACACTAATGATGTACTTGTGGTCTGTTATTCTTCCCCGCATGCATGAACAACCTCCTCCAACCGTAAATCACGCGCAATCACTTTCTCCTCCGGCCGTTTGTGTCATGTTTATTAGTCTTACTGCCCGTCCTAGCAGTTTTTATAGAAAATGATTAACTAGAGAATACTTAACTCTAACGATGAAAGCTCCTCTGAGGGAGTGGGAGCCTCCCTATAAATCCTCACACTCTGTTCTCACGCCAAAACAAACGTGATCCGACAACTTATTTAAAGGCTTAAACTTCGGTGTGATATCCAACAGTTCCCGAGCGTCTTTTCACTTGGTTTCATCTGGAGTCTCCCTAATTGATTCTTAAAACACTTTGCAAATCACGCCAGAGGAGATGAACGCCGGGAGTGCTTTTCCGGATGCCGGATGATGCTGAATGCTGAATGAGGAGTTGCAATTCCTCTTCTCTGTATATGGACGCTTTCATTTTTTTGGTGCTTGCTTATCTCTCTTTCGTCCTCTCCACCGAAACATTTCCAGCTGGTTCAGAACTTGCTGTTCAGAACAAATAGTGAAGAACCAGTTGCTATTCCACTTAGGGTGTCTAGATGAGTTTCTCTCAACCTCTCTATGAACAGTCTTTAATGCTTATCGGAATAATAACTACTACATTTTGGGATTCAGGATTCGGGACAACAGCTTCAATTTTGAAACATTTTCGGGCTCTGTCCCCAAAAGGCCAGCATGTCAATTATTTGTTTTTATTTTTTGCTTGAGCTGCTGTTTCATCATGTCCCCAGCTTCTTTCAAATAGAAAGAAAAGAAAATGGTGGACTGTTTTCATTGTCAAAATAGCTAAGTCCCCAGCCCCCTAACTGCTTCTTTTTACTCCTGGCCCAACAAAGGTTTTTCAGGGCCTTTGCCAGCTCTTTGTAGGGGATGGTTCAGAGTTACTGTAAGCACTAGCTTATTTCATTAGAAATGTCAGTGGAAAAGGGACCTATGTGTAGCATGCCCAACCAAGCATGGTCCAGTGGGTTTTTATTCCCTCCTGGAGACACTGTGGTACGTTATTTAGCTTTTAGGTTTTTGTTGCACGTGTCGTATCATCTGTGCATTAGCATAACTTTCACTTAGTTCACAACCAAATGCACCACCACTGTCCCCATTTTCTTTGCACGCTACAGTCAGTGGCTCAGCTGGGCTGCAATGCCGTGGCCCAGTTCCCCTCTCAGATAAAGAGCTACTGTCTACGCCCCTACATGCCCTCTCCCGCTGCCAAATTTCATGAGGCAGGCCCATAGAATAATCACTATCACTGACCTAGATGACCTCACGTCCCTCACAATATGCTGATATGCACTGAGGCAGACTTCAAACATGTCTGCTCATGGACATGTAGCAGAGAACAATCGCTGGCAGAGGCGGTTAGCGGTGTTTACCTCCTGTGACAGGACGCAAAGTGACAGGCCAAGCCGTCCTGGCTGTATATTAAGGAGAGGGTCATTAATTAGATGAAATTTTTAGGCAGTATTAAAGAAAAGAAAAAAGCCCCAAAATGTCACTTATCAGTGAAAGCTGCTTTTTTGGCAATGGTCATCAGCTGTGAAAAATGGTCTGTGGTTTCTCTCGAATGGAGCAGTCAGATAACCACTCTTTGAAATTCTGATTAAAATCTTAACTTTGTGAAACTTTACAGAGAGCAAAAGTTTAACTTTTTTTTTAAATCACTTACTAAAGGAATTCACTCTCACATTGGCTGCTACAGTAGACATGCGGTCACCCTAATAGCTCAGCTGATTAGACGAAACTAACAGCAAGAGCAGAACGTCCTGAACACACTACAACATATCTAGTCTTTTACTTGAATTCCCTGGATTAAAAGAAAAAAAGTCTTTCCAAGTTTACTTTACATATCCCTTCATTATCTTGCCTGCTTTGAACCCAACTGTGTCACAGGGATTTGCTGTTGAATTTCTCCAGTTCACACAGGGTGAAACCTGGTCGGGTTTCATCACATATACTCACAATTCACTCTCACACTCACACCTGGGGGCAAGTGAGTCTCTGATCGACGTAAGGAGAAACCCCACTCACCAAACTCCACACAGAAAGGCAGACAAGGACTGCCAAGCGACTGCATGATTCACCGCTACACTGTGAGTTGACTTTGTAATTTAGAAACAACTTAGTGAAAACTTCTGTTCAATATGAACCTGGATTTCACAACTTTAAGTCCAAAACTTTAACAGGTTTGATGCAGAGCAATTGCCAAGTGTAGTTACCATGAATAGTCTATAACATAATTGACTAAATGGGTCTCTGAACTCTCCTAAGCAATAGGATGAAGTCTTAAATGACCCAACTGAGGGCAAACAGCCTCTTCCCCATCAGGTCAGCTATCTCAGAGCTGACAGAGAGGGACACATATGGTGCAGAAAACACACTTTGCAAGTGAGCTGCCTGGAACCCACATAAGCGCATGGAAACCTTTCAATCTCTGTGTCTCAGTCTGTAACGGCAGAAAATCGGAACACTGTAACCAGGGAACTGTGTGCGCTTTAGATAAACCCATTCCCGCTCTCATAATGACAGCCCAGTGTGTTCGCAGAGCCTTTCATTAAAGTGGGCTTATTGATTTAGCTCCGCCGCCAAACAACCCTGCGATGGGATGCTAATGTCTGCGCAGAGACAGGACTTCAGAAACGTGCGTGGCGTGTGGTTCAGATTGATAAGCTTTAGGAAACTGTTCAGAATTGCTATGGAGGTCAAGTCAACTGAAACTAGGCAAATGATGCAAAAACGGGCTCGCAAACAGTTTTAGGTGTCGCGCGAAGCTCATGAAACGAATCATTTACATTCTGAAATAAACCCGTTGAGAAGCCTCGATAATCTAATAAACGTAGCTTTCTCCACCATTTCACCACAATGCAACCCCTCTCGTTTTGTTATTGACTGGCATGGCGGATTGAAGCGGCTAATTGGATGTCAGACTCCGTCGGATAAACCTTCACGACGGCCCTCTGAGAGTCTTGTTCCACCAGTCGCTCCTAATTTGTTGCTTGACTAGCTGTGCTCGGGCGGAAACAAATGTTGTGTGTGGTCGTAAACATGAGCAGGGCAGGGAAACCTCTCAAGACGCTGAGTGGAGTGAAGGGGGTAGAGGCTCTTCACATGCAAAAAAAAAAAGCAGTCAATACAAAGTTCACTTCAAGTTACACTCAGTGGGAAGAGCAGAGAACAGATGCTTAATAGCTCGCCCTAAAGGTCATGTTCACAAAAAAACAGAGTACATGCATTATCACATTAGAGAATTCTCTTTCAGCTGAAGCAGATACATACATATATATTCTATATATTTTTTTCATATCAAAGCTTTCACTTGTGCGCCTCCATTTACAGTCTTGTGATGAATCGAGCACTTTCTTCCAGTTCACATCATATAAAAACACACATCTTTATCAGAAGCCTTTTTCTGCTGCTCTTGGAAATACCCTCAGACAAAACATAAAGTCAATACTGCCGTGTTCAAGGAATGGGTATTGATTTTTCCCTGCTGGACTCGTGTTTTGCTGCAAATTACCGTTTTTCACACAGTTTAAAGACGGGGACGGTGTATCCCAGACATCTCATTTCGAAGAGGCGAGGGTTTATTTTTCCACAGGGGAGCTCAAGGGTGACTTTGACGGGGAAAAAACATGTTTCAGGTCAGGTGGTTGCAGCGTGGGTAACCTTCCTGTGCGTATCTTTGTCCTTGAGCCAATGGATTTAGTGACATTTTCATTGGGAGAGCACTGAAGAATAGCATGTCTTAATGGTCACCGCCTCTGCGTTAAGGCACTCAGAGGGATGACCTCATCTCGTCGAGGATTTACTTGGAAATGTACTTGGAAATAAATTGGTCGGACTACATCACGTTTGACAACTGCATCAAGCCACCCTAGATGTGTTTCCCCTTTGGGTGGAGAAAATGTGTTGAAGCACTTCCTTCTCCTCCCAAGAGGAACGTGCTTGAAGGCAGAGGATTTGTGATATTGCAGTGTCAACTTTGTACGCTTTGCTACATCCATCCCTCCATTTTGTTGACCTGGTTGAGCCTGAGTCGTTGGGGCCCACTAGAGCCAATCCCTGCAGACACATAGCGAAGGCTGGAAACTCACCCTGGACCGCTGCCAGTCCATCACACCCCTCAGAGTAATTTAACGTTTCCAATCAGCCAAAACGGTCACACCCAGGTCCTTCGTGCTGTAAAGTGACAAAACTATCCACCTGCTACCCGCGCCACCATTTTCACTGCATGTCAAAGTATTAATGCATTTATGTGTGTGTGTAGACATGTTTACTTGCACATATTCATGCTTATGTTTATATGTGTGGTTCATGTGTATGAATGCATGAGCACAGATGTATTATGTGTTTACAACTTACTACAGGATATAACGATATATGACTGAAACCTCATTCAAAATATAACTTTTTTTAACATAATTGTTGTGTTAATTCCTCCAGAACTCATTATGATGTTTTCCCCCCAAAAAAACTTTCTTTTGCCAATAAAGTGATTTCCTGTGGACCATGAAAATCTTGATCCAATTCCTTCACTAGCCCTCACTATCTCAGCAGCTGCGTTGGACCAAACAACTTGTCCAAAACAGTTTTGACACTCATTGCCTGCTGTTAGTTACTTTCATTAGATGTTATAAATCAAGGTGGGGCTGCAGGCCAAAAACCTGCAAAAGTGCTGCCTTGTTTCTGCGCTTTCTTTCAGTTATGTTGCATCTCTCAGTGTGTGTGTGTCCTTGTTTCTTCCTCCTACATGTATTTGTTTGCTACTTTTTCCGTTCGAGAAAGTAAAAACATCGCTGCCCTCGGGCCCCTTTTTGAGGCGCAGAATATTCATTGGGTTTTAATATTCCTCGTATAATTTTAGACTCCTGGTGACAAATGACTCATATGCACTAGGCCTAGTAAGAGAGCTGTGAATCAGGTCCACAGACTCATGCTACTGTAGATGTGTGCGTCACAGCAGTATGCTAATACCTGGTAAACAAACAGGAACCGGCCACAGAGGATTATTCCACATAATTTCATAGGTCTCGCCCTCTCGTGTCTTCACCGCAGAGCAATGACTTCAGCGCGGTGAGGCAGATTACAAATGAGAGTCCCTGCATTTCATCAGCTGCAGCATCGCACTCATCTAAATGTGTTTGCTAAAAACTCATACACTCGCATCCACGGGAGTGTAAAGTGCCCGTCGATACCGAGCCGCGTTAGCACAAACAGTGGGATTGACCGTATTTATCATTAATCGGACAATCTGCGGCGTGCGATGGAGAAACACGTTTGACCTTAAGTTTGAAACACACAGACTCACCATTACGGCACATTAGATCCAGATTAACACCCCACCTATTGATCCAGAGCCGAGGAGTCAAGTATGCAACGAGAATACAGATCTGGAGGGTGGACTCGCGTCGTGCCCTTTAAATAACACGAATACAGACCGCATAACGTCGTCAGTGCTTCGGCAGGAAGGATTCAACCTCTTTTACTTCCTATTCATGTATCTGCATTTCACATCTCGTGTGAAAATGAGGAAAAAAACACAATTGAAAAAAAAAAAAACTTGACTCTTGTATGAGCATCCCAACACTGAGCCAAAAGTGATTACAGTATTTTCATTTTTACTGGATGGCAAAATAATGAAAGCAATACATCACACGAGGGAGAGTAGACCTGCCCACATCCTCTGTCTTGTGTGGAAAATATATTTTACCCCCCACTATTACCATATAGACCAATATTTCACACACCAATTTGTCAAAGGCTCCTCTGCATTGCTCTTAGTAATGTGATCTGTATACTGTACCTTCCATTTCAATCATTTGGTTATCATGAGGCCCGGCGTGCTCCTCCTGGCTTCGCCCTGTTTCTCATTACTCAGAGAAAAGCTTGTGGCCTATAGATCAGCCAGTTTAAAGCCAGAGTGAAGGTAATGGCAAATGAAGGTTTAACACAACTCGAGCTAACCTCAAACCGTGACAGCTTTTCTTCTCATGGCAATTACACACCACCTTTGCTCCGCTCCCAGACTGGCAGCGTGTAAGAGAGTGTGTTAAAAGAGCTTCAGAGAGGGAAAGGTAGAAAAACCCAACACGAGTTATTTATTAAGCATTCTGTGGTACCAGAATATTACACGTACAATATATGTTGCATTGCACATGCGTCATAACCCCTGTCTCATTCCTGCTAGAAAGGAACGCTGAACGCTTCCAGTTAAAGACACACTCATTGTCAAAATACTGGCAATTACTGCTCTGGATTTCCCCAAGGTAATCAGTCATCATGGGTTGGAGATGTGGGAACATCACGACCAGGAAGTCTGATTTACCAGTGAATGTGAGCGCCATATGTCATCGTGATTTTCTGCTGCAGCCGCGCCACTGCCTCTCGCTCCGTATGCGCTGTATTTATGGCCTCATTGATTTACTAAACTCCATCTTTAGATTTAGTGCTCATCTGTGTCTGCGAAGAAGGGATTAGTTCTCCCGCGCCTCAAAGAGCCGAGTCTGTTCGGCCGTATCGAACTGTACAAACACGTAATGCCCTTACCTGAATCATCACAGGGGCTGCAGGGGGTTTGAGGTTTCCATTCACAGGTTCTTCGTACTGTATCTTGTTTAAAAGGTCATGGCTGAACTGAGTCTCATTTGTGCAAAGAAGACCCGTGTGGTAATGAACGAATCATCCTCTAATAATAGAGCGGAATAATAAAATGTGATATAAGAAACACCTACGCCGTAGCAGCACCTTCCTACATTCTTCTGTTCAGTCTTTCGACACCTGAGATTAGATTAGTCAGACTCGAGAGTTATGAGGTTTTGCAGCCCTGTGTGTAGTGTGTGTAGTTTACACCCTGCGACCCTCGTGGCTGCCTGCTCGAGACTTCAGGGTTTTTGCATTTCGCCTGCGAGGATGATAATCCCCAGGGTGTAGGTGAGTCCTCAGGGAGTGAGGTTTCCAGACTGTGTGGGCTGCACTTAGCGCCGCTTAAAGAGTTTCGTTGCTGCAGATCGATCATGGCTCCCGACCACACCTGAACCCGAGCCATCGCAATTTCCCTATCAAATGAAACGTAGGATTGATGTAGAGCTTGCCTGAACGCACTAAAGGGGCTGCTTTATGCAGTTGTGTTGTTCGGTGCTCGAATTTTCCTCAATTATTAAAACATGTGGGCTGGTGGCAGCCGTCAGTAGCATTGATGCATGATAGAAAAACAACTGTGTTTACTTTTCCTTCAGAAACATCCTTTGCAGTTGCTTTTCGGTCCCCCCTCTCTATCTTTGTATCTCTGCCGTCTTCCGCCAGACATTCATCATCAGAATTACTATTTATCATACTGTCGGGGGCTCTGTGACCAAATTGCTTGCATGCACACAACCAAAATTTTTTGCCTTTTGCAAAGGCAAAAGGGATGGAGGATATCGAATGCGGCCAAAAAGTCCCTCTCGGCTTTGTCCTTGTCAGTTGGCTTCCTCTCGTTGTTATCCTGTCGTCAGTGCCTGGGCTAATGTTCCAGGACGCCTTGGACTCGCTCGCTGCTGTTTCAATTTCCACAGTCGCAGGCGTCGTTGTTGTTTGTGTGTGTGGAGCGGCTCACTGATGTTCATCTTCCACTTCGGCAGCCATTTAAAGACCTTTGGAGTGAGACAGATTGGTGCCATCTGGACTTGATTTAAGCTTGATAGGTGATATGTGGTGTGTATCGCCCAAAGTCCCACAGGCAGCTTTGAATGGCACCAAACAATGTGTTATCTGTGGGTGGAGAGTGGCTGCAAGCTGCAGTACTTAATAACTGAAGGAGAGAAACACAAACTTCCTCTTAGGTGTGTGACTCACAGTCTGAAGTGAGGTATCACAATGTGCAGATTTATTGGTAGCACTTTATAATAAGCATTATTTAGTATCAAATCATTGAGTACGTGGGTTAGGAATTTGGTATATTTGGGTGTATAACACAGCGCTTTAAAATATTAATAGTTCATGAGTATTGATGAATTAGTAATGATTTACTAATGATGACAAAGACATTATATTAAGTATTTGGTAAGGATTAAATCATGAGAAAAACATTAAGAGGTAAGTGTGTACAAATGATATGTTGAATAATGCTGAACTAACTGCCATAATTTCTGTACCATGGACAAAGCATTTACACATACATCTATAAATGATTAACTGATGATAAATAATTAAGAGTTTATTAACAAATGTGTTAAATAATGCTTAATAAATGCTTAATAAGGAGGAGTGCTAGGGATTTATTAAGTGCAGTTCTGATGCCTCAAAGCGAGAGTGCCCTGGGTCGAGTCAGACGAAGATTCAAGGATTTTTATTTGCCATTTGTGCACAAACAAACAGTCTCGGCACATTTGGGTTCTTGTACATGGCTCTTGGAGGCTACTTAGTCAAAAGGGTGCAGATTGTGTGCAAATGAAAGGCACATCTATTATTAACAACACTGTACAAGGAAACGATATTTAGTGCAGAAGGAAAGACTGATTCTTCACACAGTCAGTCTCTGAATACCTTGCTCTCCTCCCAACAATCCAACAGCATCCATTTACGTTTACGTGGACATCTGGTGTCATGCCTCCACATGTGAAGCAACGCATCTATTGTCAGGAAGCTTGTTTGAAAATGACAGTGCTCTGCAGGTGTCCATGCTCTATGTGGTGTCTCACTTTTTCGTAGTTGGGGTCGTTGTGGATGTGATCGACATGGCTCAGCTCTGAATCTGAAACTAGAAGCAGCAGGTTAGCTCAACTTAGCATAACCGCACAGGAAATGAAGTCAACTGGGGTCCACACACATCCATGTGAGTTGTTGCGCAACTCTTTCATGAATAAGACATTTCCCCAAAATATCCGACTGTTTATTCAAGATCGTTTGCCCACGGTGTGAGAAATGGGGCACAAAACCCATTTTTGCCATCTAAAGACGATTTTTCATGCATAAAGCGAACATGAGCTGCGAGTCGTCGGAAGCCAAGAGAGAGTTGTTTTAGTGCAGAATTCCCTCTTTGCCTTTTCTCGAACAGTGTTTTCGGTTCATCTGGCGAGCGCTCGCAGTTCTGTTGCCCAGACAAAAGAGAGGCACCGGAGCCTACGCCTCGCTGCTAAAACAACGATAATTACTCGACCTGGCTCAGGTCAGAGATTCACAGTGTCACTGCATGAACTTCCATTAGTTCTTAAATCACATTGATACTGTTACTGACCGTGGACTTGGAGCAGCACCTCCAAGTCGTTCTTTCTCACAAATGTAGCAAAAGTAATTAACGTGATTAAACACTTTTCTCACACTTTGAGGGATTCTTCTTTTCTTAATCCGTTGCTGCAGGGCAAATCTCACCCTTGTTTTGCATCCGATGCCTACAACCCTGTAAGAATATCAATCATCTCACTCAAAACTTTATCTCTTCAAACCGTACTTGAAATCAACGCTGCAGGGATAATAAAACAGAAATAAGTTAGTGCTTCTCCCGCTGTGCTGGGACTCCTCATAAAATGCCTTGAGCACCGTGGAAAATCCAAGCACACAGCCTTTGGATGGAGGGGAAACTTTGGCCGCTAACCCTGCGTTTAACGAGGCTCCGTGGTCCTTTAACTTTAAGCACTTTGGTTTTTCGGCTGTGTCGCTGTAAGCTCTGTGTGTCGAAGAATTATGACGCTGGTGCGTATCCGTATTTCTGCACCGTAGATGTTGAAATTTGTGGCTCAGAGGAAATAGATGCTTGCATTTTAGCCGTGTGGGATCAGGGGGTTTTGGAAACCCACTGAAACAACAGCTTAGGGAACTTTTTCCAGCTGAGAGGTTCGGTCTGGCGAAATGTGCTTCAATCAGCCATATTGTGCTCGAATTTGGTTGACAACATGGTCTAAGGGGGGAAATGACCTTTGTGGATACACAACAGGAGGTGTGATTAAATTTAACAATGTCCTTCAGTCTGATTTTACATCAAATAGATCTTAATCCTAGAAAGACCTCCGCTTTGTTAAAAACAGAGATTATAAATGGGTCCTGGTTAGTGTAAATGTACACCCAGTGTTTATACGGAACAGGCATTCCACATCAGTGAGTAACAGCTCCAGCTTTTCAAGACCATTTGAGGAAGGAGAAAGATATGCAGATGAATCAGAGTTTGAGCAGTGGCAGCGAGGGATACGTTCATTTGTGCAGCTTTCAGGATTTGCTGCGAGCACACACACGGAGACGTGCAATTAAAAGTCGGCTGATATGCTCTGCCTCTCCAGGATCGAGGAAATTGTGTTGTTTGAGTGATTATTTTGACACTGTGAATAATTGCCTTCTTACTGTTTCGAGTGCTAAAACATCTGGCGGATACGAGGCCGCGGCACAAGGAAACAAACAAACAGAAATAAAAGCACAGCCCGGCTCTCAGACGAGGTCTGGTCTCGAGCACAGAATGACGGAAGGCAGGAAATGAAGTGTTGCTCATGGAAAGCCACTGTACCGCCACAGCGTGTACTCTATCGAGAGCACTCATAATTAACAATTTGCCTCGCAAATCCCATTAGTATATAATGAGGGAACAAGTGCTATTTGTGAGATGGTTATCTTCTAAGACGTATTAGGAGCCGTGCGCAGGCTGACAGGCTCACCTCCGTGCCCAGGACAAAACGTCACTTTGTCTGTCTGCGTTCTTTGATGTACACACGGGTCCATATCAGCCCCCATCAGGCCGTGCAGGATGATGGACCGACGCCGGGCTCTCCGTCTGATGCCTCTGAGCTGAGGCCCGCTGGTGTCAGCGTGACATTGTGAAGGGAGGTCAGAAGCCAGATGCAGCTTCCAGCACGTGACTTCTCCTCTTCCTCCTCCTCCTCCTCCTCCTCCTCCTTCTCCTACTGTAGTTGCACAACTCGGTAAAATTATAGCTCCGGGTCTCACATCCCTCTCGCTTCACTACTATACAAAACAAAGATATTAAGACAAATGTGGCAGCGAGCGTCGCCGCCGAAGCGGATGAGCAGCGATCTGCTCGGGGCCATCGCCTCGCCACTTTTGTTGTTAATATCAAAGGGCTCGACAACAAAAGAGGGAAATAGTTAATTATAATGTGGAGAGCATTGTCTTTCAATAATGCATCAAAGGCTATGAGAACACAGGACTCATTTCAGATTATGAGTGTTGCCTTGTAATCCTGAAGGAGGAGTTATTTTATTAGGTAATCTCTACTCGGCTATGCTAATTTCCTGGAGAGGCAAACGCCATCATGTGTAATTTAAAAATCTAATAAGAGTCATGATTGTTTGTGGGCTCAGTGAATAAATTGACTCTAGTGCTGTGAGCAGCGCATCATACGGAAAACACGCACGTCACGTGACGGAGTCTGGAATGAGTCACTCCGCACTTCTGGGGATGATGTGCCGATCAAGTCAAAGAGCCTAAAACAAAGCGTCTGGTTCTCCTCCTCCCCTCCGATGCTCTGCCCCACTGCAAAACTGTTGCAAATTAAAAAGCCTGAATGCAGCCGTGCTGCTAAATCCCATCACGACTCCAGCTTCGTACCGCTTCTCTCGTGAGGAAGGCGGAGAGGCGATGCCACAGATGAGTCCCAGAGTGAGAAAAGATTTTGATGGTTTGATGTATTTCCTGCGAGGTGGCGGCACCAGGCACAGCGGGGATCCTTTTATTTCACATTATGCTCTAAACACAATGGATGGCGCACACGTAGGCACCCGCAAATCCTACACACTGTGTGAAACTGGATTGCACGTTTCGATCTGGGTCTTGTGACAGATTTCTCTCTCTGCAAGACTCAAAGTAAACGGAGAGTGCAGCTGAAGCTGCAAAACTTTTAACTCACACGGGTAGGTTTCCATATTTGCCAATGTTGGTCCATGTGTATTTTTTTGTCTACAGTTTTGACTATGGAGGACAGGATAGCAGCAAAATATACTATGGGCCTAAAGCATGTCCTGCTTGCATTGGAAGTAGATGGTGAAAAGATGCTTCGATCACTCTCACACCTGGGAGAAATTTGGAGCCTCCAGTCGACCCAAAACATGGATGGACTGGAGGACTTCTTGGAGAAAACCCAACCGGACAGAGAGAACTTGCAAACTCCACATGGAAAGTCTCTTGTTCTGACTATGAATTGTACCTCGGATTGTTCTGCTGTGAGGCAACACAGCTAGCCATTGAAGTAACCCATGACCCTTTGAAAACTGAAGCTCTTTAAAACAGTAAGCTGTCATGAGGAGCAATAGGTATTACAACAGGTTATTTTTGTTCTTCTGGAAGACGTTACACCTACCTTTGTGGCAGAGTTTTGCATATTTGCAGAACTCGTACCCATCTATTTGTAAATTGAAGGTGAGCTTCAAGGGATTTGTAACTCTAAACTTGTTCAGACACTTTCCTACACAAGGTGGGAAAAATATCAGAGAAGTAAACACTGGCAGCTCTGCACAATCGCTGAGCCAATTATTATGCAAGGATGGATCAACTCCGCCAACTGTTCTTATCAGGTACACATGTCACTCAATCAACTCCTTGCAAAGCTTTTGTTTTTACTCTTATTTGCGTTCTCTTTTTTGACATTTAGTGTGCATGTTACTTATGTGCTCTTCCTCATAATTCAGTTACTTAGTTAAACATCTGCTATATAGTACATTGAGTTCAACAACCACCTAGAATGCAATTCCCCGGCTTATTTTGGTGCCATTAGTCTAGGAAAGACTTCTGGAAGTAATCATTTTCCTCCACTACCAGGTTGACATTTGTGATGCTGGCACTGGAGATGTCAACTATATTTTTTCTACTCATGTTCACTAATTTCCAACTTTGTTTGCACTGTTAAGCCATTTATTCGACATAGCGACGATCTTCAGTTTCCATACACTTCAGGCATGTTTACTCCTCGACTGTGACTAGCCCAGTGTAAGTGTGTGTGTGTGTGTGTGTGTGTGTGTGTGTTGAGAGTAGCAGCGCACTGTAGTCAAGCAGAAAACCAGATGAGGTGCTATCACACTCCTGATGAAATAAATGGGCCGGCAGCAGAGTCTTTGTGTGTTGCTAAACTGGAGGAGAGAGAAAAAAGAAAAAAACACCCAGAGCGAACCACATCTTTTCTCCATTGTCCTCCTGCCTACTGCAGCGAGGCTCCGCAGTAATGAATGTCTGGCTGCGACAGCTGGAAATATTCCAAAGCTCGGCTGAATGATTGCTTCAGTGCACTTGAGTTGGACCGGGCGCACACGAGGGCGACCGGCACAGGAGTGGGAATGTGGAGGAAGGAAACGTGGACCGCGCGCGATAACGACGGCCTGCACGTGATGTGGAGACATTTTTAACGCGCAGATCAAGATTTACGCCGTGCGCAGAACAATCGCTGCCTTTTGTTTGAACGCCACGGAGGAAAAAACACCTGCACGGGCTCGCTTTCACTGCCCAAGTATCTCCGCGCTCCCAATTTTGGATTCACGCAGCGGGCTGTGAGATTGTCGCTGTCGGGGGACGCTCAGAAATGCCTGAAATAGCCAGCCGCTGACACCTTCCTGAACGAGAGCAGGGCCGAAGCAAGGCTCCTCCCTCGAACTTTCTGTTTTATTGTTCTATTGATTCTAGGAACCAATCCCCCTTCGACTGCATCTCCTCTTCGCCCCCCCCCCCGTCTTCTCTTTAACTCACGTAGGCCACCGCCAACATCATTTTAAAGATTTCTCCTGGCGAGTTTGCTGTGATCCTGTTGGCAGGTGACAATACTCATCAGGAGAATAATGAGATGGCTCCATACGTGTCTGACTCCATCGTCAAATGAGTGGGACGGCACGCGCCTTCCCCTGGCTGTACCATTAGGATGCAGCGGAGCCTGAAATTGCATATTATACCGTAGCTGTCCATAGAAAGGCTGAAAGAAAATGCATGCATAAAGCTGAGAACTCAGCCTTGTTAGTGCGGTAACAACCGTCATTTGTCACAGGGTGTCAACAGTCAACCGACTTGGATCTGGACCGTGTCAGTTGATTGTGCCCCCGTTTCACACATCAGGTGTCTCTATGTGTGTGTGTGTGTGTGACTCCAGCTGGAGTTGAGGATGACGCTGAGGCCATGTGGCAAGTCCAAGACACCGGATGGGGGAAGATTTGCTTTGTTTTCCCCACACACTCATTATATGGAATCTCTCACCCCTGAAATATCGACGAGAATAGTGTTGGCGAGGAGAGCGCTGCCGAATCATCAGCCAACGCCGTAGAAATGCTTTAATACGAGGCTCGTCTCGGTGTGGAGCGGATTTTAATGAAATTGCTCAAAAACCGCCGCACTTGTTGCTCTTTGCCGAGAAGTAAGTGCTGCAAATTAGCCTTTTACTTCTGTCGTCTTTGATCTTTTTCCCTCTCCGAGTTTCGTCGGGAAATAAAGAGCAACGCCAAAGCATCTTTCACGTCTGTATTTTTGTGCTGGATGGGTGTTTTAAAAAGTAAGAAAAACACCAATCAAGTTTGGCTTTACAAAATGCAATATCTTTTATCAGCTTTGAGATGATGCCAGTCTGAGCAGAGGAGGAGGAGGAGGAGGAGGAAGAGGAGGAGAAAGAGGCGAAAACAAGCCAGAATGAATGTCAGGAGAGTAACAAAAATAGCTGTCAGGGTATTTCACAGTGCAAAAAAATCTATTATACTGTAGACACAGTGTCAGCTCATATTTACATGGGCATAAACATACAAAATATACAGAATCTGCTCTCCCCAAACCCAAAAATGTTAATAACATGTCTTACAGTGCGCATCACATCAAAGACAGACCACTCCTATATAGATGAGCAGGAGAAAGGTGAGTTACATACCAAAATAAATACTTTGAAATTACACATGAAAACACGTGTAAGCATAAGCCCAACGATGGCATCTTAGCACGATGTCACTCTTTCCACTGATTGTCACGCTCTGTTCCTTGTTTACACTGAGCCAGCGATACATAAGTAAAAATACCATTTTCCAATCAGTCCAAATGCGTTACTCAGGAGGGAAGGAAAGTAATTTCTCATAGCTGGGATTTACATTGGCTAGATTGAACGTTTTCAGTTGGTAAAGAGCTGCCTCTCTAGCTTTGGTAGCATGATTGACATGAATTCATAATTGCACCAATTTTATGTTATTAACTAGCATTAGTGGGTTGGTCAGATTTCTTCCCTGATAAAAGGCCAATAAATTCAATATTCAATACTCATCTGGTTATATTGCTCTATTGCAAAGCACTTTCATATTAACATTAGAGTTTTAATCTGCGTAAGGTAATGTGCAAATCTTTATCTTAACACTATAGGTCCATGTAAATGTGAGAACATCGTTCCCACTGTTTAACAACCTTCAAATACCTCATCTCACACAAATGTTGGTGAAACTTATTCCAGTTGACGTTGACAAGAAAACCTCAAAATCATATGCTGACCAGACATTCGACGGATAATAACACAGTAGCACCCACGAACACGCGATGATAGAGCACAAGTGTTACCTCAGAGAACCAAAGTGTCTGACGACACTACATCATCTTTAATCTCATCATCAAATCCAATAAAAAGAGCAAAAACCAGAGCAATGTGCCTCTGTATCCACGGCCCGATCCACTTCATCCCTCTGTGTCCTCAACGTCAAAGATCGATTGCCAATATATGTTTACTATAGTATTATCGATAATAGGGGATTTGACTGGACAAAATCCAATGTATTTCCACATAAGGCTTCTAATTCAAGTGCATATAATCATTATAGATCATATAATATTATAATACTGCTGGAAAATGTGCATTAGAGTACCAAATGCATATTAATACAAGGCTCAAATATAGTCACATTTTTCAAATATAACACATTTTTGCATACGGGAATAACCTACTTAGACTATTTTGAGAGGCAGAGGTGTCAGCTTTTGTCTTTTCACAGAATTTGTTGACGAAAAAACAAACTACAATGTGTGTTCCCATCCTTATTTTTAAGACACTATTATACCATGTCTTTTACCAAAATACCACTTCTCAGACCTTTTTCACCCTGTCTTGTAAACAGGCAGGAGCAATTTTCTGCAAATAGGGTCAAGAAACAAATCACAGGTGTCTGAGCCGAGGCTGTCATGGCCCGTGTCTTTCTGAGATAGTAAATGTTGTGGCTAAATCAAAACTTCTGTAACGTGGTGTAGAAGCTTATTGGGCTTTTACGCAACCTTTACAGATAAATGCAAGAAATGTGTCCACAGGAACTGTTGATTCTCAAAGCATTGGCTACTAAAACAAGGAAACATCATTGTGGCCGTGTGTTTGAGTTCGTCTTTAAAAACACTGTGGCCACGGAGACAAATTTCACCCTCCACGAGCTGCTGCCACATTTATGACAAAGCAACGCTACAATGACAATAGAGTAACAGCGATGTATTTAGGAGACGTGGTAATGTTTTTTTTTTTATCTCTCTGAAAGTTGTGAGCAAGATGTGAGCAAGCTTTTAAGATATATTTATACATATGCGTGTATGTGTGTGTGTGTGTGTCTGAGTGTGTGCAGACAATATGAATATGATCAGTTCATCCTCAACGAGCCTGTCCTCTGCCCTGGACGCTCATTCATAAAAAATGCTACAAAATTCATGAATAAATATGCACAGAGGACAGAATATCGTAGATTAAAGGCAGTGTGACAAAGGATGACTGTGAATCAAATCGGACAGCGCAGCTTGCACACAAGCTGCTTCTCCGCCTGAATCATTGGCACAACCAATAGCATATTTGACTCATACACACCCTGTGGCTGTTCGACCTCAAAATAAAGTTTTTTATTCTTTTCTTTTTTCTTTTTTTTTTACGCGTTTAGCTACTTTTTTTCTACTTCTCAGCCCTGTAATGTTCGGCATCGGCGGGAATACAGCAACTGCAAAACAACGAAGCAGTCGGGAGTGCAGCATCACAGGACACACGCATCACGTACGTAGGAATCGCCGAGAATAGAATATTAATAGAAAACAAAAATAGAACATTTGAACTTTCTTTTTTTTTCTCCAAATGAAACAGGGTGAACACACATTATGTACACATTTCCAGAGCTTCGAAACACAGAGGATATAGTAAAATTTGACCTCCATCATGGCACATACGATCAGCTTTGTGTGTGTGTGTATCTGTGTGTGTGTGTGTGTGTGTGTGTCTAGACATGATAGACTCCTTCATAGCTGTGACCAACATACAGTGCCCTTTGGTATCAGTGAGGTTAGGAAGGATTGGTTCTTCTACTTCACTTACGAATTAAAAACACAATGAACATCCTGGCGGCCTGGACACCGTCTGCGTCGCTGCTCGGCTTCTCTCCACCTCTCGCCGGCCCCGCCCCCAGCCCCGCCCCTGGCCCCGCCCCCAGCCCCGCCCCCGGTCACGCTCAGCAGCATCGCCTCCGTCACAGTTACCTCCGTCTCCTCCGGACCGGCGCTCACACGCGGTTTTAGCAGCTTCAGAAAGTGACACGCGTCGGAAAGCAGCTCGTCGTCCCCATGCCGTGAAGTTCTTGACATCAGAGTTCTCAGAAAAGCAGCCGCAAACAGCCTCGTAAAGGAAAATAAAACAATTTCAGCCTTTTTGTAGCAAATCCTGACTCGTCACCCCGCGCAAACCCCTCACCGTCGCCCCCCTCCCCTTCCCCCGGGAGCTGAGCGAAAGCGGCACGTGAGTCTGAATCGCTGAGCGATGGCGGGCGGTGTTGTTCTCCTGGACTTCCTCGGGACCCTCCGTTGCTCGTGTTGCTCTCCCTGCGCGCCTCGTCACGCGTACGTCTCGCCCGCTTTCAGCGCCACCACCTCCGAGTCGTCCGCGTGGCGACCGTTCAAGTGTTCGCTGTTGCAGTCGTGGTGGTACATGAAGGCGGGCACCTCGGTGATGGAGGTGGCGGTGTAGGAGGTGGAGCGCATGGAGCAGTGGTCCTTTCGTCTCTGGCCCCACTGCGTTTTGTACTGCATCCACTGTCTTTTCAGAGCTGCCTGCACCTGGAAGGCAGAGGACACAGTTCAGCCTCACAGCCCAAAACAATCCCACTTGGTTTTCATTGAGGGCTCAGAGTGGACTCGCTCGGAGTGATTCGGAGCTGTTATTTTGTGTTTTCAGCTGTCAGAGTCACACATCACACACATCTCCACACTCGGCCCCGCTTCGACCACAGAATGATTCCAGCAGACGCTGAAATCTACATGTGAATCAACTTGCGGCCGCAGTGCGATGTGGAAAAGGCAGAGCCTGTGTAAACACCATCTCATGACGCTATTAATCCAAGCGACATTGATCTTAAGTGACGCGAGCGTGATCGCCGGAGCATATGGAGATCACTCGGATTTCATCCCGGTTCACAGATGCTGCTTAGGAAACGTAAACACCCAAAGTCACACAACTTGGAACGCAGTCACGTTGGGCGTGTGACCGATCATCTCATTATGAGATGAAAGACGAAATCTCTACCGGGCTGTATGCAAATATTCAATCAAGCAATGATCTATCAATCAGTCCCAACATCTGTCACCCACAAGTGCTCACAGGGCCGATCTGTGTCTGAGGAATGTGTGAAGACAGTCTTTCCATTCACAAGATTTTGCACAGCTGCCACGAGGATCATCCAAAAAAGGCAACACGGACGCTGCGTTTTTCTGCAGCCACTGTGACCATTATTTGTTATTAAACCAGATCAGAAAGTGTCAAAAAGCACAAAAGCATGTTTTTGAAACTATTCTGATGCCAGAGAAAAATCTCTCATTATCTGATTCTAACTTAAATCCAAGTTAAACCATTCAAATATCTAGTCATCTTGTTTCGATCACCCTTCTTGATACTATCAGATATTAAAGTAACTTCAGGCCCCCTAAAAATGATTCCTTTACATATTTGTCAAACTGCATCTGTTTGTACTGCTCCACTTTTGAGTTGCATCATAAGAAGATTTCCCTCTCAGCGCCACACCAGCAAACTTTCTCAAACTTTTCACCCTCCAGGAACCGGAGCGCCAGCAACGGCTCCACGCTCCAGATTTCTCCCTCCCTCCCTCCCTCTCTCCCTCTCTCCCTCCCTTCGCCTGAAACGCTGAACCTTTTGTTCAGCGTTTCTTGTGGCTGCCTGCTGAGCATCCACCGAGGAAAAAAAAAAAGAAAAGAAAAAAGAAACGATGGTTCTGGACAAACTTTTCGCAGCCAAATGCTTGAAAGAAATGTATTACAATGCTCAGATTTATTGCACTTGTTGTTCTTCCACCGTCAGATTAAACTGACAGTCAAGCATTTAATGGTTTCCAGACAGGAACAATGAGGCACACATTTTTTTCTGGTGACAAGACTCGGTTGGGTTTAATATGCAGAACTGAAAAACTGAAAAATATAAAACGCAAAAAATAAAATCTCTATTTTTAGTCAATCCTATGAGCCTGTACATTTGTCAAATCTTTTGTTCTGTACTCAGCATTGTGCTTTATGTTTGTGTTTAATAAGATTAACAAACCTAACTCATATAATCATATACATTTATATACTGAGTGTTTGTCAATTAAGAAATACCAAAGCTATCTATCTATCTATCTATCTATCTATCTATCTATCTATCTATCTATCTATCTATCTATCTATCTATCTATCTATCTATCTATCTATCTATCTATCTATCTATCTATCTATCTATCTATCTATCTATCTCTCTATCTCTGTATCTATCTATCTATCTATCTATCTATCTATCTATCTATCTATCTATCTATCTATCTATCTATCTATCTATCTATCTATCTATCTATCTATCTATCGCCCATCTCCCATCGAAAAGATGAAACAAATGAATAATCATTAAATAAACAGGTAGATACATAGAGAGTACATAGGGAGTATAATTTAAGCAGAATTTAATAAAGAACAGCCAGGGATTATTCTCATTAGGTTCTTTCAAGCAGCTCTGATTTCGATACCAAATAACACTTTCATATACAGTATCATCAGTGCAATGCTAATCATTTCATTCTGCAACACCCTAATACTACTGTAATTGCAGCTGGTATTTTAACACACAATGATCTAATTATATAAATTAAGACACTAATTGTTGCGATGAGACAAAAGAGCAGCCGGGGCTTACAGCTTCTGTGTAGAACATCTTGCTTGATGTCACAAATACAGCATGAGAGCTGTTTGTCTCACTGACCCAACCTCACAATGAGCCCATTGAACAAACAAGGCAGGTCTGTGCAGTTTGGCCTTGAAATCAAAAAAACAGAACTGAAACCGGCCCCAGAAACCTGCGGCCTGATTAGGGGGAGCTGAATTGGTCATTATGCGGGTGAAGCAGACAAACTCCGCCGTCCCCTTGTCACGGTTTGTGCGTCTGTCGACCTCGCGTCACCCCGAAGGGAGCTCCATCTTTAGCCGTACGCGTTGTTTACACTACTCGCATTGTGGGAATATGTTTGTCGTACGGGAGCTAATGCATGACCTATTTTGCAGGCTGAGTCTATAAAACAAGCCTGACAATACGGCAGACAGCTTCATGCTGAGTCTTCTGACCTCATTGTCAATTTTACTCACAATTTAAAAGAGCTTCAAAAAGCTCATGAATAGTCGTTTTTCTGTAGTTTTCACCAAGGACCTTCATTCTACCGTGAGCTTAAAAGCATCTGTCATGCACGTCCACAAAGTCGAAAGGTCTCCTCAACACCATTAACCCCAGATCTGGGCTTGGGGAGAAAGCTTCGTTTGGAGAAGTGTTTGCACCGAGTTGGGGATGCTCGCAGTGAGACAGCTGCAGACAGACTTAGAAAGGCTGACAGGAGGACTTGAAAGGAGAGTCAGTTTCCAGCTGGGCTTGGAAACCACACAGTCATTTATAAACTGTGTCTTACTCTTCACCTGACATGACCCTTCAGTTTTTACTGCCACGGTGCGAAATGGGTCGCAGAGGAGGCGAGCAGCGCGCTGCTTTACAACCTGTTACAACTGGGCCCGCGCCAGACGTAGCGTCTCTGCGCCGTTACAACTGTCCTGCGGAGGCGTGCGCTGCCAAAACCCGACACCGAGCCGGCGCTCGGGTCACCTCTTGATATGCTATCAGGTACAGATGTAAGATGCCAGATGTCTGACCTGGAAAAACAAAATATGAAAATGTTTTGCCTGATGGAGTCTGATGTCTCATACTAATGTCATAAGCAATGAGCGATTTTGTTGCTCCATGACCGAACAGCTCCCAAAGTAACATGTGCACGTTGACCTTTATATAAAGGGCAATTGCTCCATGTAAGCCACCGCGTTAGTTTGTCATGCATGAGGCCAAAAAGACAACCTTTGTGGGAAATATTCTGAAAGGAATAGTCTAGCCTTCAGGGAGTCACGTCATAGGTCGAAGGACAGAGAAATAGCCTCTGTCGCCATACAGATTCCCCCTGAATGCAGCCTGCTGATAAAATAATTTGACTCTGCATTTATCTTAAAGACATAAGTATTGATTTTTCCATCCAGGGAAGAATTGAGAAAACAGATGCAGGCTCACAGATTGTCAGGTAGCAACACAAAGCAGAGAAACAACAACAAACGAGCAGTTCTTACCTCTCCATTGAAGAAGCAGAATATTGTTGCGACCAATAATCCCTGAAACAAACAGAGCAAATGAGAGCAATCAGCACTTTGATTTATCTCATTAAATTTGATGTTCTAACAGAATTAGTGGGATTTCATGAGGAGCAATGTATTCCCTCTCTTCTGAGCGAAAACACTGCCTACCTGGAAGTTTCATGGCCCTTCTGCCCGTTGTTTAATTAGGCGCCTAACTGGGAACTAAATAAAGTTAATGGAGTGCCTAACTGGTTCTTCAAATGGTAAATCAGCAGTGAATTACACAATCAATCACAAGCAGACAACAAGGGAAAGCTGCCAGCAAACTAGGCATCTTCATCTGGAGCCCGATCGGCCCCCAGGGCCTGCCGAGGTTATAGGCTTTAAACGGAGAGTTTGTCCTGAACTCTCTCACACAAAAAAACAAATTTTCAGGGACAAAATGCTTTGAGATGTCTGGCAGTGTAGCAGTACAGCTTTGTATTCACTCACTTGATTCAATATCATTCCAGTTTTTTGCAAAATTAAAGCAATAGTTCTGAAAAACTCATAAAATGGGTGTTTCAGTTGAAGGCTGTTAAGCACAAAAGCTGTAATTCTTGTTTTCTGTTCCTGCGATATCCCATAATTTTCATAAAATCTCATCCTGCAAGACTCTACTTTGAAGAAAATGGACACTGAAAACTGTGTTTTAGATTTTTAAAAAATTAAAAAATTCAGTATCGCTCCATACTGCACCTTCTTGTTTGGAGCAAGAATATGTCATGTGACCCCTACATCATGTCCAGTGACATGTAATTACACTTTTGTTATTCCCCTCTATATTGACAAATCTAAAATTCTACCTTATGAGAATGTAAAGTGATATTTTGGGTATATTTTCTGTAATTTCGCTGTTTCCATTCATTCTGTTTATTGCTATATTCAGGTTTTGTGTATTTCTAGTATATGGAAGGGGACGTACTGTACTGCTGAATCATCTCAACTCTCTAACCTGATAGATGCTGCACAGTGTGGGTCTGCCTACCTGGTAGTGCATGAGTATGTGCATGATGTACTCGTAGACCTGCCCGGCGATCTGGTTCTCTGGCCTCCAGGGGAAAATCACAAACTGAATCCCCAGCAGAGGCACCAGGATCAGCGTGGCTCTCACCGCCTTCATGTACATGTTGGACTCTGCCCGATGGGTGTCTCTCAGCTTGGTCACCAACACTCTTATGATATTCAGTAAGAAGAAGAGGTTCACCTGAAGAAAGTGAACAATGCACCGTTTCTTATTATCCATCAGCTTTTAAGACCAAATCAGCAAATTCCTCCCTTTTGATATGTTCCCATCATAAATCATGGATCAGCAGACTTACGAGAAGCGCTGCCACTATAGGGCCGTGGACAGCATAGAGCAGATGGGTCTCCACACTCATCCAACAGCTACAGGGGGAAAAAAAAAACATATCAGTCGGTCCTGTCTGCGGGCCAAAACACACAAACACGCACATAGAAAAACAGGCAGCGGTATGGATCCCAACGCTGCCCGCCACACACAGACGCGCAGATATGTAAACGTCTCCGGTTTATTTGCGGAGGTTTCTGGAAGGCTACTCACTTGTCATCGAAGTACTTTTTCCTCGCCACGGCGTGGATGGACGCGGGCACCAGAGGAAAGCCTTGGACAGGGAAAAGATGGCAACCATATGAGGTCTTGAGTGAACGCAGCGAGCTTCATTTGTCATTTAATGCAGCAGTAAAGGTGAGATTATCGACTCCTAAGATTATCTCCCAAACACGATAATAATCTTAATAATATTCATAACATTGCACTTTGACACTCTCATTCCAATTCTCCTTTCTTATGTTAAAGCTACAATACCAAAAAAAACCTGCTGCACGTGGGTTTCTTTCATCTCACCATGGTGTCTATAAATAACCCACTGCAGGCTGAGCTCGGATATGATTTTTTTTCTATCCGTCTTGATTTAAACACAGGAGAGCTATTTTCAGCCACACCAGCGAGGCGGCCCTGCAGCATATTGGCCACAGATGGACCTGACTAACTGTCCATCTTCCACCCACACACACACACCCACACACACACACACACACACGCATGCACCCATGACAGAAAGAGTGCTCAAGGTTACCCCTCCTATTTTTAATGATGACCATCCATTTAGTTCTGTCGCCTCCGTGTTTGACAGCCTCCGCTCGCAACAAGGTGAAAAGCAGTCGCCGCGCTCCGAGCCGAGCGTCAGCTGAGCCAATAAAACTGTCAGCGTGTCCGGCCCGACATACACTACAAGGATTGAGTGACGCAAACCGCCAGATTGCGGCCCGTCTTCCGAGAAGTGCCTCTCAGGGCTCTGAAGGAGTCTGTGATGGCGTTAAAAAACACTGGATAAAGAGTGCGTGGATGGGACTCACCCCAGCCCAGGAGGTAGTACCAGTGCAGGTGCTGCTCCTCGGCGAACACGGCCACCACGATGAGCGTGTGCAGGTAGATGCCTTCACACAGCATCCAGAAATAATTGCAGCCCAGCATGTACATGTGGAAGAAGTGCAACACCTTGCAGCTCACCTGCAGGGAGGGAGAGAGGGGGGGACGGCTTGATAAGAAGACGTCCGTTGATACGCTCGTCTCAGCAGGACGTGGAGAACATCCGGGAGCTTTTCTGCTGCACTCGTGGCACTAAATGATTAGGCGGCGTTACGCGTGGCAGACAGAGGAGATGTTTATTCATTTACCCCCTCTGGATCTGAGCTGGGATGGAATTGATGATTTCTCTTTGTGTTTGGAGTGCGCTTTGATTGCGTTTGTCCCACTTTGCCGAGGAGAGCGGGAAGACGCTGAGACGTCGCGCCTCGTGAAGAGTTTTCTATTTATGCATCCGGCGCCGTGTGACAACGTGATGGCACGTCTCATTAAGTATTCTGTGCCTGGGACTGAACTATTACTGTAATTTATCAATGGAGATGACTTTGATGACATATCATTATGTTAATCTTATCTAACCACAGCACACTAATGCTATAATTGCCAAGACACTTATGGATTCGCCATAAGCTGTAATTCTGCAAATGACTGCTGCACATTGGCATCATAAGTGCAAACGGATATTGGATATTGAGGAAGTATTCACATACAAATATCTTCTAAAAAGTTCAGAGTCACGTTTGTCTTATTTCTGCCTCAGCCAGTCACATCGTCTGCCTTGGCTGCTGCTGGCTCGTCCCCTCCTTAACGACTTCCCCCGTGCCCGCATTTGGATTATGTAAATAGATAAACAAGAGCCGAGATGGCTGGAACCGCTGGAGCTAAATCCTCCCAGAAACGTATGAGTAAAGCTTAGAGAGACACAATCTCATGGTGCAAAGAACAAAATCATTCTGTACGTTAAAAAAAAACAAAAAACACACGTCCTCTCCCTCTGGCACCACAGATCCCATTCTGTGAGACTAAAAGCAACACAGTTAGACTTCACCACTCTTCCCCAAAACGTGTGGAAAATTGGTTGAGTAGCTTTTGCATAATCCTGCTAATTGACAGACAGACAAAGAGCAACAAAACCATCAGGTTCTTGGCAGAGAACATTTGCTTTGTTTTTTAAACGTTTTGCAGGTGCAGCTTGTAGCTCGTTGTTGCTTTTACCCATGATTTCACACTCCAAAGTTGTTCATAAACATGTCCCACAAGGATCTGACTGCGCTTATTTGAAGCTACAAAAAGACTAAATGCACACACTTCTGTCATGACTGGGACCGCATCCCGTTTGCGTTGTGACCCCCTCTTGTACCCCTGTTTTTTTCTTCTCTTTTTTTTTTCTGTGTGTTGTGACTGTGGCTCTCCCAGCATCGGGATCCCTGCTGCGTGATGCTGCACCCCAGCTGAACCTGCCCGCCTGTTACCCATCGGTTCAGCAGCCTGGCAGCTCCACACAATGTGTCCCTGGTTCACCGCTCCGCCCACAGCCAACAAGCCTCAGGCCAAACGTAGCCGTGCTCGACCTGGTTAGATCACGCTAACACGATCACACCAACACCGGGCGATGGCTTTAGTGCGTTCTAACCAGTTTTTCCTCCATCCTGCCTCAGGATCATCTGCTGTCCTGCCTGTCTGCACCTCTGCTCCACCTGCACACTGCAGGTCCGGGAGCAAACAGCTCTACCTCACCGTGTCTGCGTCCTGCACTTGCAAAACTGTAGAAATTTCTCCGGAGCACAAACTCCTGATGAACCTCCACTACTCCAATACCGTTTATGCAGTTTGTTCCGACGGCAGATTAGTCTACAAGAACAAGTTGAACAACTCATTAAAAAAGTTAAAAATTCTAATTGGATTCTTATAGAGAATCAGAGCTTATTTCCTCTTTGCAGTGACAAATGAATTTACGTTTCTACAGGATTGAATATCTATATGGCCCTCTATGACTGAATCTCCTTAAATTAAAGTTCCTTTAATTAAATTTCACATTGTATCTGAGTGAATTAATACTGCACTTGCTGAGTTTTTCATTTTGTGGCTGTTTTATTTACATATATAGTTAAAGTTTGTATGTTGCTGGGACGCTGTTATAAAATAAATCTCAGAAATCTAAAAAGCAAATTAACTAACTAGGCCTGTGACGGACTGGAGACCTGCCCAAGTCGTGTTCCCTGTCTTCACCTGACATGAACTAGCTTAACAATACATAATGGATAAAGGAGCAAGAAGTAGAGTGATATGCACCTTTTGGTTGTATGTGTATATACTGTAAACAACACATCTAAAACACTCACATTCCTGTGCTGAGGCAGCACACAGGCATTGCCATCAACTGCTGCTCCCAGGGGTCTTTTTAGCTCCGAGCGCATCTAAACTTTTGTCCATATGTCTCTCCCTCACTTTCCTGCGTTTCCCTTTCCACTTGAGAAGTCTCCACTATACCAGACACAGACGCGTATCAGGATTCGGAGCGTGAGGTCAGCGCTTCGTGCCGAGGCTCAACCGAGGTTTGTGTAAAGTTACCGACAGCGCTCTGCTTTACGAATCATTCAGCCGCTATAGATCACTGCGGATGTTTCTCATGTTTTCAGCCTCCTCCCCGGTTCTGACATAAGCTTCTGGGATTCACTCCCCCACTCTGCTGGCAGGCCGAGCCCAGCTCTCTGCATCACCACGCCGGCGAGAATACAAAGAGCTTGTTTTCTCTGGGAGAGCGAATCTAAACCGCCATCCACCGTTCCTAAATCACCGGTGCAGAAAACAGGCTCATAAGTCTCGTTTTGGCAGCGGTAAATTTCAAAAAGGTTTCCCAGCAGCGTGCGACTCCCAAGTCGTGGCGCTCACAGACTCTTTCTTTTTCCCCTCGCTCTTGTAGAGTCGGGCCGCGGCGACCAATTTTGTCTCGACATAATGCATCGAGTTAGCGCACCTTGACAGCCCGACGTCGGAAAGTAACAGATTCAACACAAACCTGCGTGATGAATGCTGCGGAGAGGAGGCTTGGACAGCAGCCACGGCGCTGAAATAAATATATATTTCTCCACGCTGATGATGATGGCTGTCATTCCTGGCCGCCGCGAGGATACATTCGCAGATGGGATGTGAATAAAGACGGAAGGCGGGACGAGCCAGGCGGCTTTGGTGAGTGCATGAAAAGGAGCAGCAGCAGCGGGGAGCAGAACCAGACCCAAACCCAGCTGAAGCCTCCACTGTCTGGCCAGAGATGCTCCAGCTGAAAGCGGGCTGGGATAATGGGATAGCACGCACTCTGAGCCAGTGTGTAGCACTTTGATCAACTGAGGAAACTGTCTTTTTGTTTACCTTTGCGCACATTCAATTTGTGGGTAAAAGGTTTGTTTTTTTTCCCACAGCCTGAATGTGATTATTTGTACTCAGTTTTATGTTAATGGAAATATTTCTTCTTTTTCTGATTTGGAAAAATACACATCAGAGAGCATCGACTTAACAGGCCTTCATTATTTTTATTTCCAGAAAGGAGTGGTTCTTGAAAAGTAACACATGAATTTATGTTTAGACCTGATAGCGAGGCATTCCTACGAGACAGATTTATCATCTCAGACTTCAGGGTTTCAGAGAATTCATATAACGCATTCAGCGTAACTCCAAAACGCTGACAGGAGAATGTGGACGAGAGGAAAAAGCTGTTAACTGTGTGACAGTGCCAAGATATGGCACAGTGGGAGAAAGTACTGATGAGGATATACTTAACGGTCCCCTGAATAAATGTATTCAAAACACAGATCGACTGCGTTTCAATTCTTTGTCTTGCCCGACACTGGGAAGCAAATGAATTCTTAAAAACGACATTTTTGTCCTTCCTTAACTATTTTTTTAGGGCTTTGTATAAATTATGAATATGTTTGTGTTCCATTTAAGACAGTTAAACTAGTGGCCCATTCTAGCATCTCCAGCATCTGGACGCCATTTATCAGTCGGTGGACCACTTTGCTCTAGGCCGAGATAACTCGACAAATAGTGGACTCTAAACTTTGGAAAAGACAGTTATGTTGCCCCGAGGAGTCGATGCGATGCTGTTGTTCCCATAACTTCTCCTCGATCGTAATTTCAAGGAAAGAGTTTGAATTTGCTCAGCGCGTACGTCATCGGCCCTTTTTTTTTTTTTAACCAAAATAACTAACTATACCTGCTGATCTGCAGCTGGGTGGGATAATGTTAGTGTTGGATGTGCTGACGGAGGCACTGGCATGACCTCTCATTCCTCTGAGAAAAGCAGACGTGCTGCGCTAGTTTCCATCTCTGCGGACACGGAGCAGTGTGAACGGCGGCGTTTGTGGTGGTTTGGGTTGTAAATATTTGACAGGGGGCTCCACTCACCGGGTTCCTGTTCACCACTTTGGGATTTTTGACCACCGCTGTGAGGTAGATGATGGTGAGCGCAGAGTTGAGCACGTAGGAGAAGAAGAGGTTCTTGTGGAGTGTGATCCTTTGGCAGCTCAGGCTCCTGTGTGAAGACGGAGACGCCGTCATTGATTTTGTTTGGAGCAGGACGACACGCCGGGTCATGATGCGATAATGAAAAGCGTGAAATCCCTTAAAAACACCAAATTTTCCCTACACGGTCCCAGTGAACACCCAACTCATGAATGGCCAGCTTCTGGTTTAACGAGTGTGACGTTATGGTCTGTAAAATAGCCAATAATGGGGATGTTTCATCACAGATCAGTTTTTGCTTTAAATTAAAAAGAGGCTGGGACCAGTGGGCTGGATGGCCTCCATATTCCCTGCATTGTACATGCTAAAAACCTGTTAAATAATGCATAATGGCTCCCGAGGGTGCTTCTTCATTACCCTGGCTGGCCACTCAGAAATAATAGCACAATGAAATGCCTGACAGGCAAATTGAAAATAACTATTAGAATCAAAATGGTTACAAGTCATTCATATCCACCGGCTTTATTGTCTGTAATGGTTTAATAATGTTTTAATTTCAGGGCAGCGATCAAATATACTGCGGCTCAAAGCGTGTTAAAAGCTGAATGAAACCCGGTACCAAATATATTTCCCAGAATACAGCCTCCTATAAAAACGTCCTGGGCAGTTTAAGAAGTTATATCCACTTGCTGCTTGTGGCCAATTTTATCTTTGATGAGTCATAAAAGCCCCAGAGACCCATGAAAAACAGGAAGAGCGCTACATTTCCGCGAGCCAGGACAACACAGCGTATACAAGTGCAGATTTCCACCGTCTCAGGCAGATGTGGAGGGTATTTCCAATAGGACAAAAAAAAAAAAAAGTTCTCTTTTTTTTTGAGCTCCAGACATAAAGGAAACGCTGGAGCTGCCGACTGCTTATATACAAGGGGCTTTTATCTATAAGGCGACGTCAAAACACGGACCGAATCCCCATGGTAACGTTGTTCATTCTGTCACACGTCTTCACATCCTCAGGTCGGCCGTTCAGCCGGCCGCTGTTTTTCCACAGCGAGCTGGAGTATTTTTATCTGGGAATCCTGACAGTGTTGATGTCGAGCTGTAAATAACAGAGTCGAGCAGCTGTACGCCATCGCATTCCACTGTAAGCTTCGCATCTGGTTCTTATAATACAGCATGAAGCCTCCAATATCTTAAGTGTTATGGCTATAAATACGGCCAGTCATGGTTAAGAAGAGGAGAGAGAAAGCTTCTACGCCTGGAACTTCTGCAGCTTTGACTGAGATCTTAATTTGTTAGCGCTTTAATCTTGATGAATCACGAAAGCCCTGCTGAACTTTGCGCGTACACGGGTTAAGTGTGTGACTCGCGGTGGGTCACGAGGTTTCCGCGATAATGCACCTGCCTCAAAACGCGGCCCGCCAGATTTACGAGTGTGTATAAAACTCCGCAGCGAGCTGGGGGTCGTTTACACGACGGGTGCGGGATAACAGCTGCGTTTAATAGGTCGACACCCTTCAGCACATCACATTTTATAACCGCGGCGATCAGGAGCAGCAGGGCCAACAAAGCCACTCTTCCAAATATTGTTACTGAACATCAGGTTATTTCTTCAGCTTGGCCTCTACGCAGAGCTAACCGCTAACCTGCCAGTGGAAATAAAGTTGACGAAGTCCCTTCTTTCAGAGTGTCAACTATTACTCCTCCACCGTCTGCTGGTACATTAAGTGCGTATCATGCCTCCCTTCACGTGCAACTCCAGAAACTCGCATCTAATTGAATTTCGTCAGCGCTACCTCCGTTAAATGCACGCGTCTGCCCCTCTGGGATTAGGCGGAGCGCCGGGCTGAACGACCTTAATGAGCGAGGCGCTCAGGTGCTCGCTCACAATGGGAGCGGACGCAGTCAGTGGACGTCACAGCCGCCCGGCTCTGAATCCTAGATATCTGCGGGGCGAGCGTGTGCGGCACCAGGGAGCCACGTCGGCATGAAATTAGCAGCGCTTAAGTTGCGTATTAATTACTCTGGGCGAAGCTGTTTTCAGTCTGATGGCGTGTGACAGCGAGTCACGATTTGTTCCTTCTGTTAATTCAACACTGAGCCAGTGTTTGTGCTCCTTTCTGCAGGTTTTGGATTGTTATGTGGCCCCGGAGCGGCTCTTTGAGTGCGCAAACAAGCGACTCTCGTGCTTCTTTTACAGAACGCGACTGAAACGTCAACGCTCATTAACGCTGGAGCCTTATCTCTCGGCCTCCGGGGCAAATGTTTGAAAGTGTAAAAAACTGCTTTGTTTTGTTTTTTTCGGCTGGCGTGGACAGAGGCAGAGGGAAGAGTTTGCCCAGCGCAAATAAGACTAATACCAAGGTACTGATGAGTAATAAAATGTCTGGGGGAGTCTGTAGTAAACACCATCTGTGAGCCTGTCAGATTCTCAAGATTGAGCCTTAAAGGGCAAAGCAACAAGCAATTAATCATCACAGAAATGTGACAAACTGAATCACTAATACGTGCAATGTTAACCAGCAACTACCAGCATCACGCTCATTAACAGAACCATGACTGCAACTCCCCTTCATATGCTTACGATCGTATTACCTGAAGTAGAAGAAGATGGCCAGAGAGATGAGCAGGGAGGCGATAGATAAAGCATGGCCCACGATTGCCATGTAAAAGAGGATGTAGGCCGACTGCAACAGAACACAAACACACAGGAAATATGTGGCATATCAGTCAAGTGTCGTACAGTTTGTGCAGCGAGCTGTAATTCCAACGTCATTCACCAGTTTTTCCAAAATGCACGAGGCCTTTTATGGCCATGGGTTTCGCGCAGTCCTTAACAGAGAATAGCTGTGTATCATCTCAAAGGAAAGCCTGTCTGCTCATCAACTGAGAAGAGACAACACATGCACAAGTGATACCCATTCTTTCTGCTTTGACTACATTATTCAAATAACTTGTTTTCAAGTCAACATGTAAAATTTATGACCTTCAACTCGATCGTGAATCTGCTTAACTTTGCTTAACAC
This sequence comes from Karalla daura, assembly GCA_029224185.1. NCBI lineage: Eukaryota > Metazoa > Chordata > Actinopteri > Chaetodontiformes > Leiognathidae > Karalla > Karalla daura. Next base: position 11,466,383 of record CM055205.1, read on the forward strand.
AGCACATCAAAGCTGACCCAGTCGTTAAATAACTAATCAAATATGCAATATTAGCATTTAACGCACAGCATGGTCGCTGCCCTGATTTTATCCTCAAATAAATTTCAGCAATAAAATACCAACTCGGGGCTTGTTCATGAGAAGTCTGATTATTGCTCCTGTTTCACAGAGCTGATGAATTAAATATTACAATCTCCCCCTAAAATTCAGAATATAAACCAAACTGCGACTTTTTTTTCTGAAATAATTTAGCAAATTATGCATATTCACATTGTGAGGATACAATAGGGGTCTGTGAATCCAGAGAAATGTAATGACAATAACATAAAAAAAGAGTCTTATCAGAAAATCATTGACTGTTTATTTAGTTTTATTTCTCCATCGGATCACAATGCTGAGCTGCCCCCCCCTGAGAAGTTTCCGCAAGTCAGCAAAGATCAGGTTTCTGTGGTAACACACAGAACGGTTGATTTCTGATTTGGAACAATGAGCACACCTTCTTTCTCACAGGTTCGCTTTGTTTACAAGTTCCACTTATTTGCAAATGCCCTTTTGTGCTGCATGGGAGGAGCACAGCTGATGTTTGCTTTTGATTTTCATGGCTATTTGCATGGTCGTAAAAATAAAAACATGCCCCAGATAAAATAAAGGGTGACTAATCAACTTTATTGAAATTGCAAAGGCTGACAAAGAGAGTGCAAAACAAATCTCCTCACAGTCGCTCATGGTTTGAGGAGCGGAGCATACGTGAAATTTAGCACTGAATATTCAACCTCCTGTCTTTGTAGAAACATGATTGCGGTGATGAAACCCTTATGAAACTCTTAAACCTCTGTAATTACGCCCCATAAAACCAAACGTGTAAATTAACTGGAATCATGTGAGTAAATGGAGATAATCTCAAACGTGTGTGTGTGTGTGTGTGTGTTTTCCTCCCTGGCTGCATGCAGGGTGCAGCTCTGTGCTGTGTCCTGCTCTGGCTTCAGTGTGGGAAACGTTGTTAGCAGCGTGCTGCAGCAGCCTGGTGCTGCTGGCGATAAGGGGGCTGTTAATACGTGATGGTGTTAACACGAGGCCGTTTGCGGTTAAACCCCGTCCCGCGCCTGTGTTTTATAACTCCTGTGTGAGCGGACAGACGGGACACTGGGGGACTGTTTGATGGTTTTGTTCCAATAAATGCAAAGTCCCTTTGAACGGGGGAAACAAAGCCTGGTCCTGTGCGACACAACACATCTTTATCTGGCTAACAAACAAACGTGTCGCGGCCTGTGTGTGCGTTTCATTAAATGTTGGCTTGTCCTCTGGAGTGTCGCCTGATTCAGGTGTGTTATCACCCAGTGTGTTTGCGAGTTACTTTCCATCTCTGAATATTAGAATATTAGAGCCCCGTGTGGGAGAGTAATGGCTCTCGGGGATGAAATCCCTGTTAATAACGGTGTCGGGTACAATATTTATGAGCAACGACATCACAGCTACATATTTCCAGTTTTCCACATTTTCTCCTATCTGCCCAAACACCCACGCACTCCATGAGAAAAGAGACAAGTTTATGCTGAGCCATCACACTGTGGCCACCGTGCAATAGATCAATGATAGCAGGCTACTTTATCTTCCACGCATTACCTTGAGCTTGGCACTGGTGTTTTCATTGCAGAGCGTGTAGTTGGACCATGTCCTGTTGGTGTCCGGGTGGCGAAACCACTGCCCGTCCTCCCCGCAGTACTTAGTGGCCTTCTCTACAAGTAACAATTAAGCAATAAATACAAATTCTCCAACAGCTCCGTCCATATTTTTAGTTTCCTTTGGCCGCAAACCGAGCCCCAGCAGACCGTTGGAAGACTACTTTCCCTAAAGCAGCTCTTTAACTGCTCACCTGTGGGGTCGAAGTCCACAAAATAATTGGGGCAGTTCTGAGCCGTGTAGGTCCCGGCCGGCGTGTCGTCCCAGCACAGCCATCCATCCCAGTTACGATTGCAGTGCAGCCCTGTGGCGGGCACACAACGCGAGAGACACCACGTCAGAGGTGGAAACGCAGAAAGAAAGAGGCCACAAGGAGCCCGGGAGGGTCCCATCGCTCACCCGATTTGTTGTACGGTGGATCTCGATTAATCTTCTCAAAGCATTTGTACTGACTGTCCAGGATTTTCTTCCTCACTCCTGCCTGCTCCTCAGGGTTAACCATGGGGCTGCCCGTGCCCTCGTCTGCAGGCTCTACCTCGGTGTCCCCTGAGAGCTGTGCAGCTGCCTACGCACACACACACACACGCACACACACACACACACACACACACACAGACACACACACACACACACAAACAGATGGGGAGAAAAAGAGAGAAATGCTTTGTGAAGCAATAAAACACCATATTGTGTATCTGCCTAAATCATTTTCAGTAATTTTTCTACTCACATTATTCTACTCTCCTAACAAGGCTACGAAGTCAAGTAAACTCTCTGCAAGATTTGCACAAGTTCCTTTTTTTGTTAAGTAATTGTTAAAATATCTCTTTTTGCAAACTTGCACACACCTTGGGGAAGTTACCATTAACGTGTTAATAAATAAAATCTTCTATAAAACAAATAAATAAATAAGACGCCTGTGCTTCTCTGCTAATGCCTGATGCTTTATTTGGTCTGAGGTTTAGTGGAAGCCATAAAAAAAAGAGGCCACGAATCGTCCATATACAGTAAAAGCCGGCCGAGGCTTAGTTACAGCGTTCCCGTGTGTACAGTTTGATGATCTCTCTGAAGAGCGGCTGTCACGTAAACATTACCTTAAACTTCTCCTTAGCGCTGAGAGCACAGAGTGTGTAGTTACTCCAAATCCTGTTGCTGTCTGGATGGCGAAACCACTGCCCGTCCTCTCCACAGTACTTAGTGGCTTTTTCTGAAAAAGACCATTTTTGGCTTGAGACACAGCGTGTGACACATTCTCTAAATAATTTCGGCTCCTCTATAAACCTTACGTCTATAAACCAGCGTCTATAAACCTGCGTCTATAAACCATAATCCAGTTAGGACGGGTGGATAATTCATCCTTTAAGCAGCGACTGTTTTATAGTCAAAGCGCTCGGTTCAACATCAGCAGAGCGTACTCAGATATCAGGAAACCTTTAGAGCAGAACTCTCGGTTCCCGCCGCTCACCTGCTGGGTCAAAGTTGGAAAAATAATCAGGGCAGTTTTGGGAGGCGTAGGTTCCTGCCTGAGTGTCGTCCCAGCACAGCCAGCCATCCCAGTTACGACTGCAGTACAGACCTGAGGAACCAGCAGAGCCATGAAAACACACACAGAATAGTTCCCTTTTTTCGCTCATACCCTCATAGCTGAGGAATCGCACGTCTTCTGAGTATTCGATTTGAGAGTTACACAGCGAGTTTCAGTCGATCCCAGCGGTACCTGATTTGTTGAAAGGTGGATCTCGGTTTATTTTCAGGAGACATTTGTATTCGTTCTCGAGCATTTTTAATTTCTGTGGGGAAAAAAAAAAGACAAAAAAGAAAACAAACTGAGGATGAAGCAGAAGCTCAGTCACTGACCGACAATGATCTCGCCAGCCGGAGCGCTTTGTCCAACCCACACAGTCAGTCATTTATCAATCATCAACTTCTTTGAAGCTGTTCGGGTCAGTTGCCAGATTTCTGAGTCAACAATCAATGCCCTGACATATCAACGAGGGGTGATATTATGAACAGGGCCTTGATGTCGAAGAAGATCTCCTTCTTGGCTCACGGGACTTGAACGGAGACGTAGATAGATGGAGGTGGACTACGTAGACAGACCACACACAGAGATGAACTGCGGCTACGGGGAGGACAAGCGATCCCTCACCAGCTCCACAACCAGCACCACTGCAGAGTCTGGAGGAGGGAGGAGGTGCTGCTGAAAGATGCAGAGGTGGACAGATATTTTCCTCTACACCGCCAGGCACCTCGACTCGGGCTACGCAGAGGCTCAACCATCTCCAAAATCCACTTTTAACTCGACCAAACATTACTGTGCACAGACGAAGCTGCGCCCAATCTCTAGGTAACCATTATTTCTTATATAGTTAAATCGCTGAGTAAGCATCTGTAAGTAAAGACTGCACAAGAGCTCCACAAAGGGTGATTTATGGCATTAATACTGTACATTACCCTCTTCTCATGAGAGCTTGCGCAGAGTGTATAGTTGGTCCAAATCCTCTTGGCCTCTGGATGCTTAAACCACTGACCGTCCTCGCCGCAGTACTTAGCTGCCCTCTCTGCAAAGAGCCGTCATTCGATTAAGCTCAATTTCCTTAAGTACAATCAAGCACAGGGTTCAGCTCATCAGGAGCGGGGCGGATACCAGCAGAGTCTCTGCACTCACCGGTGGGGTCAAAGACGCTGAAGAAATCGGGACAGTTCTGGAAGGCGTAGGTGCCTGCCGGGGTGTCGTCCCAGCACAGCCAACCGTCCCAGTTACGACTGCAGTACAGACCTGAGGAAGCAGCAAAACAACAGGGAAGTGACAACAGGACTCTTGTTTCTAATCCTATCCAACGGGAAAACACTGGTACCGGTCAGCATGTAGTGTTGGTGCTGACTACAGGTAAGTTCACACTGCAGGCAAAAGCTTTTTCTCCATATTTGACCAACATCTGATTTTTACAGTCTAAATCAGCATAAATCTGAGGCCGCTTTCATATGTGCTTCTAAAAAGGGATGGCAACAAGCTTTTTTTCCCTTGCTCTTGATTCTTGAAATCGCTTGACTATAATTTTGTCGGCTAAGATTGCACAACAACTTGTGTGTCGTGCGTCACTTAAATGAGATACATGAGATGCATCAGGCATGAGACATTCGCCAGATGTCTCTTCATTTATTCAGGTCATTTCAAGGCTGCAGACATCAGAGTCTAATGGCTGTCGCATCTAAATTATAATGTGAACAGCTACACCAAAAAAAATCAGAGCTGAGCAAACAACTGGAATTGGGCATGAAGACCTGCAGTGTGAAATTAGTCTAAGGGCCTGATTTACTAAGATCCCAAATAAGGGGCGCTAAATTGCGTGCTCCTGGTGAGAATTTGCGTCCTTGGTATGCGTGCGTTTTGCGGGAATATGCCGCAGTGACAACAGGTGCAAACAGCAGTATGCAAATGAGGGGTTTGCACGCTGTCAGCCTTTCCTTCATAGCGAGTGCAGAGGAAAGAGCAAGAATAAATATGATTCCCTGGAGTTGGAAGTCCATGTAGCTGAGGCAAACAAACGCATCTGGCAGGAGAAAGTCAAAAGTTTGCTGCTCTCGATCACGGGCAATCGCGGAAGAGGTGCGAGCAGCGGCCAGTTTGGCTCCTCCGCTCCGGTGGCACCTGTGCCCGCACACCGGGCAGCTGGTCAGCGCCGTGTCTGAACCAGCGATGGCCATATAGTCACTGACTACAGGAGTGGAAGCTGCGGTGCAGGCAGTGGCCGGTTCTTCCATCAGCCTAAGAGCTGAGGGGCTGGAGGGACTGGGGCAGGGAGGAGAGGGAGGGAGGTGGAGGACTGGAGAGCGCAGGACCAGTGCGCACGCTGCGTAATAGTGCTGTTAATTATGCGTTTGGTGCAAAAAACAACCCAGAAAACAGAGCCACAGAGATGTCATATTGACAGGTTATTCTTGAAAAATACGTTTAATCACGTTTGCCATACGTAACAAAATAAAAAAAAAATACAATGCACCATAAACAGCTCACAGCAATTAATTCAGGATCAGAATTCGTTTTCTGCAACCATTGTGCGTCAAACTGGGAGGTTTTGCACCTGCCTTTCAGACGTGTTAAATTTAGCCGCAAAAATAGTCACCGCAATCTTTTCCGGGTTTGATAAATCGTTGTGTGTGCTAATAGAGCTGTAACGCCCCATATTGCATATGCATTAAGGCCAAGGTGCTACATGGCCAGCGTGCACTATTACGCTCACTTAGAGGAAGCAATCCACTGTGCGCACTGTTAGTAAATCGGCTTGCACATTTTTTTGCGGGTGACGGCGAGTTTGCACACGTTTTCATACACGCAAAGCTTTAGTAAATCAGGCCCTAAGTGTCTGTACCTGCTTTGTTATATGGTGGATCTTGCTCCATTTTCTCGCTGCATTTCTTTTGGTTCTCCAGGATGATTTCCATAATAACAGCTTTTTCAGTGTTAACCTCTACGGTCTCTGTAGTGGGCTCTCCTGCGGCATCCCTTAAAAAGTGGAGGACTTCCTTCTGAGGGAATTACAAAAAAGGGTTCAGCGTGCAGAGCTACTCCCCTTCTCCGTCCTCTACTACTTACAGAGAAAAAAGGTAAATACCTCTGATTTGTTTTTTGAAGCCGGTTTACACGTCGACCCGTTCTGCATCCAGTTTCCTTGTTCATCACAATATCTGGTCACTTTTTCCATAACAATAACAAAAAAAACAGACATTAAAAAAAACATTGTTATCATTGGTCGTACTTTTGTTTGACACTCATGTCTTGAAGGGAATCACTGTCTTTCTTGGGCCTGTCTTTGTCTTCATGCAGTAGCATGTTGGCATCACCCAGGAGATGATTTGGGGCCTGAACAGTGGCATTACTGGACAAATAATCTGACTTGGCACACTTCATCAAATGTTATGTCTAATAGAAAACTCCACCATCTGAGTCATTTCCTGGCAAATACTCAAATGTCAGGCTCAGAACCACATGTACTGTCGAGCCATGATGGGGCTAAAAGTGAGATCACATTGTTCCTGACAACAAGAGCCATAGCCCTGCCTAGTCCTCTCTGACAGCTCATCAACTGTTCAACAAGCGATTCCAACTGTACGTCTCCCCCAAAGCCTCATATCAGCAGTATCGCCTTTCAAATAAGTAGCCATGAGGGGACTCTTAGCATCACAGGCATTTTGGGAAGATCCTTTATGAGTCTTCTCTTGCAAAAACACCTCCTCTCTTCTCTCATTCATATTCTCTCTCCCCATCTATCTCTCCGACTCCGACTCCTCTGTCGTTTTCATAATCCCTCTCCACTCTGCTTCTCTTTTTTCCCCTTATATACCCTACATTCCTGCCTCTGCCCTCTCCTTCACCTCCTCTCTCTCCATCATCTTGCATCTCCTAAATCAAACATGACTCGATTCTGGATCTCCTCAAGTCGACATTGCTGAGCCTCTCGTTCCTCACGGTGAAAAAGAAAAAAAAAAAACGTAGTCGCTACTTACGCCTCGGTCCAAATATTAAGAGTGCTTACATAATCAATTTCCACAGTCAATTTCGATTGGAGCAAATGTCTGTTTTCACTCAGGATGACACATTGTCTCTCAAGTAACACTGAACTGCATATTAGATACCATACTGAAAGGTAGGAGATTCATTACGCTTTTTGAAATTGTCTTGCGGTGGCCTCTTACTACCCCAGTATCCTGCAGCGCTGCTTCCAAATGTCCTCAAGTTGGGTTCATAAAACAACCTTCATAACCTCTGAACCCCATGGTACAGAGCCGACTGAGTTATTGTCTTTCTTTGCCTGCTGACCTGGAATTAAAAAGTAATGCTGGACGCCCCCTCGGTTTGTGGATTGGTGTGAGGAGAGTACATCTCTCTTACCGACTGCGTCCAGGTCAGGGTGATCTGGACAGTGTTGTGTTACAGACGTCCCGGCCAGAGTCTCCTCCCAGCACAGTGATCCATCCCAAATACGTCCACAGAATGTTCCTTGATAAATGAATAGAAGCTTAAGAGCTATTCTGGGCCTTTTAACAGCACACGTTTTCTGTGTCATTTGCTGCACATGGTCTAAGTGCATGTCAGAATGACACCGTTTTTCTACAACAGTGAACGTGATTATAACCTGGCAGCTCCATCCCCAAAAAAAGCCTTCTCAGGTCAGCTGCAATTTACCAAAACTGCAGTGCAACAATGGTGCTCTGATCCCAGTTCCCCGCCTTTACACATTATTACACCTGTGATGCTCTCCCAGAGATAATCCATTTGGCCTTAAGAGGCCTTGGAGTGATTCGAGCTTCTCACCCGTTCTGTTTTCTTGGTTGTCTTTGTTGGAGAGCTGAAGACATTTGTATTGACCCTGGCCCTCCGTCGGACCGTCTGTCAGCCTCTCTCCAGGCCTGAGCGATGGGTCTGAGATCGACTCGGAGCCGTCTGCTGCCGCCCTGCGCTGTGTGGAGACACCAAAAGGTGAGAGGAAGAGGGAAGAAGTCATGCTTTATCCTGACACGAAGCACAATGTGCACTGTTGATGGGGAGTTGATAGTGTCTGATCTACATTCTTGACTTGTCAAAAAAGAGATAGAGCAAAAATATTATCTTGGCTGACGGTGCCGGCTGGAAAGCGTGATATTTCACAGTTTTATCGTGCTTTGATTAAGGAATGCAGACTTACGCGGGATAAAAAAATTTTAATGGAAAAATAAGCATGGAAAGTTTTTGAAGCCTCTTCAGTATTGATCTGATGACAATTTCTGGTCACAGAGTCACGTAAGTCATTAAAATGTGTTTGGGAACTTACAAAAGAAGAGGTTGATTTTCTCCAGTTGGAGATTATCGCTGGCTCCTCTATTTGTATTTGGATGTAGAATTAAAATGAAGCCTACTCAAGTGAAATGCTGATTTTGATAATGCCGCTGCTCACTGAAGGATAGAGAGCCCATTTTGCTGCGACTTATCTTGCAAATATTTTGGCAGAAAAATTAAGCCTCTCCCAGTGCCAGGCTCACGCACTTCCTGAATTATTTTAGCACTTTTAACACTTCACCTGGGAGATTGTCTGTAGATGCCTTATCATAATTGATATGCACCACCCAACCTCTGTTTGAGAGCGAAATTCATTCTCATTAGGCCAAAGTCCCATTCTTACCTCATCGGATAAAAGCTTGTTAAAAAAAAAAGGCTTTTGTCAGTGAACACTGATGTCCCATGTAGCAGTTTAGCAGCCGTACATATGATGTCACTCCAAACATTGAAGTAAATGACGTCATACATACGACCACCAGGCCACCACCAATATCAACAGATGGTCTGAGCAAGACAAAAAATAGAAAAAAGAAAAAAGTTCTTCTCTCGGGTCACAGCCTCTGCAACCTACTGCAATTTATTCCTCTTCTGAATCAACAAAACAAGATGGCAAAAAAAGGAGAGATGCATCATGGATGAGGCATTTGGCAGGATACATATACTGTCGAGTTTGATGCTGAACAGCAAAGGAAACTTGTGAGAGTAAACTTCCATTTCACACTGACAGTGAAGAATAGAGGACCAAATGTTTTTTTTTTTTCGTAAAGGACATAGGCTAATGAAAGACCTCCATTTTTCCGCAGTAAGAGCTTTTTCCAGTGTTCAGACTATCTGCAACAAGACAATTACAATCCCTCCTCTTTCCAACAAGTTTCAAACCATGATGTTGAAAAACTTAATTAAAACAATTTGTGCACTGTAATTTCCAAGTACAGCCACAAGTCCCTCAAAGGGACGTTTCACAGTTTGATTTGTCTAGTTGAGACACTTTCATCAGATGTTTCGGTATATTTTTATTTTTCCTAACTACTTTGAATGATGGTTGCACCACCTCCATTAAGCTAATTGATGTAATTTCTCCAACACTGCTGCACATTGTGAGCGCGACTCAACCCTCAAGGCTGCTTTGAAATTAGATTACAGTCGCCTCATATTAAGATTTCACATTTTCGGGCAACACCAGAGGTGTTAACATTCCTCAGTATTTTCTCTACACATGTGTTTTGAAGGTATTTTTATAGGCAGTGGTGCACATAACAGACATCAGACAGAGGAGTATGCCCTTCAGTTTTATGTATACAATTTATAAAATGGATAATGTCATCAATCCCTCCCTGCTCGGGAACACAGAAATGCTCATTGAAACCAACCAGTATTAGACTCACAGAGGAAAAGCACGGCAGTGACCGTCCCTGGTCACCAAACTGCATTCATCATGATCTCAACAGCACATTGACCCAATCAAAAGAGCTCAACGTAACGGGTCTCTCCCAGGAGGCTACGCCACATGCCGGGATGTCTCAAACTGAAGCCAAGCATAAAAGGCGAGAAGAGATGTGCTCTACAAAGAGGAAAGAATTTCAATGATCTATGACTTAATAAACACAAAAATAAGAAGTATTCAAGATGAAAATAGTCTATTTCATAAGGCTGAGCACAAAGGTCCTACGTTTGCCTGCGGCGGAGTATTTATTTGCTTTATTGCATTATTGAAGTGGGTTGGAGTGAATTTTGGAGTTTAAAGAGAAAAGCCAAGCTGCAGGCCGTTGGATTTTGGGAGTTGGTCTTTGATGGATGGAGAGGAGTTTGCAAAAAACATCTTGAGAGAATGGATGCATTAAAAGCGAGCAACAGGAAAATCCTTGGCAGCATCCCCTGACTCTGATTGGGTCCAAACAATAAATAAAAGCAATCCAGACTGTTACTCCAGTACAAACATGGGGCTTAAACTGTCTTTTAGTGCTGCCTTTGAACAGTGCAGCATATACGGGGTCAACTCTTCTTAGCATCGTAAAAAAAAAAAAAGTAGAAACCTTTTCTCCCCTGTTTATGCATGTAAATATAGAATAAACATAAAGAAACAGTACAGCTTGTTTGTCCATGAACATATTTGAATGTTTTGCATGTTTTATGGCATCTTTTTGTTCCCATTGGAAAAAAAAACAGGTCCTTGACACACTGTGAATGCGTTGTGTCACTTGAGCTGAATATGCTGTTGCGCTCTCAGGTGAAAGTGCTGGAAGGAAGCGGTCACGGTCAGTTATAAATACACAATGAAGAGTTATAGAATATTTTAATTCAGCACAACATCCACAGAGAGATTAGGTACGATGCAAAACAATGAAAATGGTGCATCATCAGAGTAAAATGTCAGGATAAAACTCTGTTAAGGTCACATGCGATCAAATATCCTCTCGTCCGGGTCATTCAAGTTTGTAATGAACAAGCTTAGGTAATTATAGCCTATAATTATTCATTATATAAGGAGAGGGGAAACTAATAAAGTTGAAGTGATTTTTTTTTTTTTGCTGAGGGGAGAAAACCACCAGACCAGAGCCTATTAAAACATTACAATTTAATGAAAATTGAATATACCGTTTAAACATACATTTACAGAATATACAGTAGGCAAAAGGAGGCTCTGAAACCTCATCCACTGCATAGTGATGGTGGGTTATGGGGGTGAATCACCAGGGGAAGGAATTAAGGAAAAGTATGTGTAATTATAAGAGAAAAAAGGGTCCGTCAGTATGACGGTGCCACCCTCTATTTGGACTTTGCCTGTCTTGATAAATGATGGATTAAAAATCTGGAGTATACTTTGGCACCTGCAGGGGGGCATAACAAGCATAGTTTGAGAACCGCAGTCCTGGAGTGTTCAAAAATGAGAGCTTACCACCAGGAGAAACCAAAGGATCCAATGGGAGCCCGCTAACTTCATATTTTCCTCTCACAGCCGAATCTCTAGAGAGAGCATACAGAACAACAAGTTACAAAGGACCAAAGTTCTCTGCTGTGAAAGTGACTGAACAAACATATGGTTCTTTCGAATCAGGATTACAGCCTCTCGGGAGAACAGCAACAGTAATCATTAATCTGAAATGCAAAACACTGCAGCACTGCAGTTGGTGACATTGCACACATTTCCTCTGTGTATGTGTGTGTGTGTGTGTGTGTGTGTCTCTGAGATATGGAGACCAGTACATCCATCAATACATAAAGCAACAGCATGAAAGGGTAACTTTATATTGTGCGAGCTACCGGAGCAAAAAGCACAAGACAGAAGCAGACAAAACTAGTTGACGGCCATTCATCATCCTGCGCTGATCCTCCTCCTGCAGGACAGCAGGAGCAGATCTGTCAGTTCAGTAACCGAGTGGATGCGAGATTAAAATTCACTTTGGGTCTCTTTGCTTTGGCTCTTGCGGTCCCTGTTGGAAACCCATCACTCCGCATGTTTGAACAGTTAGGACGACCTACTGGTTGTTATCCCCAGCCCACCATGGCCCAGGGGGCAGGCTTTCCACCAGATAGACATGCATGAGCAAGTCCTATAAGTCACTGTGAAAGGTTAGCAGGATTGATAGTGTTTGTTTTGGCTCTCAGGTGCACACTGATGGTAGGCTACTTAGCATTAGAATGACAAATAAAGCCCGATCGACAATGAATTTAGGAGCGCCAGGAGTGCTGATCTCTGGCCAGAGATCGATCAAAGTTCCCTCAAATTTCTCATTCATGAGTTCTTCGAAAATAATCACCAACTGATTAATATCTGTGGATAACCGTCAGTTGTACTAGTCTCAGATGCCTAGAAGTATAGTCTTCGAAGGAGACTTCTGAGTCTTCAAGAGTAAAGATGGCAAGATTAACGGAGCGTGACTCAATTGATCATTTTCCTACGAAGGTTTTATTTTATTCCCCCCCAAACAGTCCTGCATCACCAGGGTACAGCTGCTCTTATAACCACTCTGTTTTGTGGTATTTTTAGGCCAGTGATAAAAATACCAATTTCTTCGACAATAAAAAGTAAAAGCCCTGAAATTTAAATTCATTTTATTTTAATGCGATTTGAAAATTAGAAATGGACAGATTTTTGGAGTTCAACTAAAAGTTGAAGATTGAACAAAATTGAAATTCATGAACAAATAGATAAGTCTTTTGTCTTGCTTATTTCCCAATAATTAAGATAAATATATTACAAAGCTTATTGTCATGCAGAGATAATACAGAAACTTGCAGTTATTATCATTATTATTGTGTTGGAATCGCAGCTCCATCATTTCGAATCATTTGATCTGCTCTACCATTTTATAATCAGTCCTGTTCACTGAGGATTATTTCCATTATGAAACAAACTGTTCAGCGTGAAGCTGGACAAATCTGGGCCAAGGACACAACAACAAAGTGCTGCACAACTCTCTTTGAAAGAGGAGCAGACAAATAACACAGAGAAGCTCAGAAAAAGAGCATTTAAAGACAAAAGGATGAGGGACGCTAGCCATCCCAAAATGTCCTCTCGGCAGAGCAGATCTACAAGAGCCGTCATCGTGAGCCAGAGTGCAGAGGACTCAGACCAGTCAGCCATCAGCCAATCACCTCGGGGCGCTCATGAGCGAGTGAACTGGCCTCAAACAACAGGAGGAGAGACACATCTACGACACATCGACAGGGCTGGCAAATCTGACTCTACAGCACAGCGGTTGTCAGCTGTGATTTCACAGAGCAACACTTTAACATCCTGGAGAATGTGTTCATTCACTTCCCTGCTGAGTGCTAGATAAGGAGATTAGATTAGAAGGTGAAGTTTTACTTCTCCCTGTGTGCTAAATATGAAGCAAAAGCAGCCGGATGATTTTATTAGATTAACATAAAGACTGGAAACGGGGGGAAACTGCTGGCACCGCTCCGTGAGCGTAACACAATACTCCCACCAGCACCTTTAAAGCTCATTAATTTAATCTGTACGACAAACCAAAGCGTGAAAACAAGTTAGGGGTTTTAAGCAGGTTTGTGTGTTGGCTTGTCTTTTGGGTGGCTAAAGTTTCTTCCAGGAGCTCGAGGGGCAGCTTCATACTTAGCGTTTATACATAAGAGCGCTGCCAGTGTTTCCTTTTATCTTGGTGAGAAGACCAATGACCATCTACTCGAAAATCTGGTACCTTTTTTGCCGAGCATTAGACAAGGCGATCGATAGCACTCTGAACATTTCTCTACATTATAACACACTCTCGGGCCATCAATAATAAATCTGCCGACAGCCGACGCATTTCATATCTTAATACCTGGACTGCACAGGTGACGCTCGGCTCAAATCCAAAACCCCCTCCGGCTATATTTGACTTCCCGGAGCTTCCCAGAGTGGGGTTGTACTTTCAGCAACTATGACGTTCTGCTTTACACATGAGCTCTTTATACATCTCTAAACATAGTCCCTGAAGCATTTTGTGATCCATTAGGTCCAATGTCATATGAACAGTAAGGCTCGAAGCATGTGTAGCTCATTAAAAGAGACAAGGCCTCCTTTAGAGAGGACACAGAAAAGCACTCAGACAGGATGAGCGAGTGCACGGTGCGGAGCATGCAGCCTCCCCAGGAATGCTGATCAGCATTCAGTCTGCTCTAGATCAAGGGAAAGGTCAATCAGTTAAAAAGGAATTTGGATCTGCTTTTACAACATTAATTACCGCTTGGAGTTTGTAACAATTTAAAAATAAAGTTAACTCCTGTGAGGTGGCTGACAGGCAATGAGAAACTGGTCAAGGTTACCCCGGAGCGTGTCTTACGTGTCGTCGGTAGTTTAATAATTCTTTGTGAGACTCAAAATGTTATACCCATTGCCTGTCTAACAAACTGGATCTGGATCTTAAACAAAAGTTATTGGTAGTGCAGATGATGCCTAACCTTCAGATCTCTCTGTTTATGGCCATTCCTTCAAGACATGTTTTGCTTTCCCCCCAAAGTCCCTCTCAGAAGTGAATTAAAGTCTCCTAGTTTTATTAGCATTATTATTCATATGTTTTGCCTTTGGTCTTGATCTCTTGTCGTCTCTCCCCCTCTCCTTCTGCTCTCCCCCACCCCCTTGTTTATACCCTTTCTTCTCCTCTCTCTGGTGTCCTTACATCACTCTGCAGCCGGCAGCGCGAGGAGCCACACATACCCTCCTGCCTGTCCTCTCCTGTTGCAGCAGGCGGTCACAGGCGCGGCGACAACACCGATTTGTGCTGACATCACATCAGTAATGGAGGATGCGGCAGCTCGCTCTGCCTTCCCCCGACTTCTCACCACCTCAGAACCCATCACTCAGTCTGCAGAGAGCAGCCGCACGGACGTGATTTGGCGTCCCCGTTTGCGGGCCGGGACAAATGAGCTGGATACAATGCAAGCTTAGGTGGATTAGTATGATGAATGGGCAGATCGTGGACGTTACCCACAAGGCTGTCACATAAGTCTTGTCTGAAGAGCAAAATATTGCAGTAATCTACAAGCTACATGATCTAGAAGAAGCATCAACTACTCTCCTCACTGTGCACAGCTACGGAGGTTTAACAACTCTGCAATAACACATCCATAATCGCACTTCACATTAACGCACAACATGTTATGGCCTCCTGACGGTGCTGTCAAAAAGAGTTATAGACATCGGTGAAAGCCTCAGGTTCACTGTGGCCTTGTGTGAGAGCGCACAATAAATGAATATTTATAGGGAGTCATGACAATGCATGGTGCAGTCTGGCTGAATTGAAATAGATTTGATCTGCTACAGACACTTTTTACTGGAGGAAATGTCTGCTATTTTGTTTGAAAGTGTTTTTTTTTTCCGCTGAGTAAAACCAATGGTGGTGCTGTTGGAAACCGAGTGGTTAGCAGGACACTTTGCTGCAAAAAACAATAAACTGACATACGAAAAGAAATAACTATAAATGGAAATGATATTCATCCAGATCAGTGTTGCACTGTGAGGATCGTATACTGAAGGAGCACTGCAGTTAAAGGGAAAGCTTCCAGGGTGCAAACCACAAAGCAACTCTTTCACAGGTTTATATCAGCTCACGTTATGTAACATAACGACATATTGCCCATCCCCAAAATCACCTTAAGCGTCCTTTTCAGCAGATATTTCTCCCGAGTGCAGTAAAACTCTTCGAAAGAGGAGCAAAAAAACACTCTGGAATCTAAAACCTTCTGCACAAGCTTTTAATGGCATTAATATTAGTCTATTGGTTGTTTTCCAAGGTTTGAGTTTTCAGACTAAAAAGCATGTGAATATACTTCAAAGCACTGAGTTAAATGTAATGCTTTTAGCCAGCCCAGTTTCCAAAGCTTGGATGTCGGGATGCACAAATAAGAAGAGATTGCTGAATATTTACTCCAAGAAGCCGCATTATGCCTGGATTTGTATAACAAAATAGGTTCAGATCTCACAAAAGAGAAATGAATGGAAAAGTGACCTCGTGGAGGAGCTTATAGTGCTCTTGGTATATGCCCGCAAATGTTTATTTTTAGAAATGACTTGTTGTGACAAAGCACCACTGACAGGAGCGAGACTTCAATATCAGTCCAAGTGACTCAGACTGATCAGTCACTTTTCACACACTCTTCTCGGTCTCTCTTCAGACACACATTTCTGTGCTGGAGTCAAGTTCGCATTGAGGTTAGACAGGTAAACAGCGACAACAGCTCTTGGCTTGATCCTTATTTCTTTTCTGTTCTTTTTTTTTCCTTATCTTGCTTTATAGCCCATCTCTAAAAATAAACCCCATGTCAGTCTTTCCAATTAAGGTAAAAAGAACAGCTTACATCCTGTCCTCACATGCATTTAAACCTCCTCCTCCTCACTGAAATCTCCCATTTTCTCTACATTCTCATTTCCTCTCGCCCCCCTTTCGTATCTCAGTTCCATACAGCTTGTCCTGCAATCTATTTTCCTTCGCACCTCATTTCTCTCCCTCTCATCACCCCCCTCCCCTTTACTCACCCCCACTTCTTACTCCCTCTCACTTCCTCTACACGCTCTCCTCCTTTAAAAGGTCCTCCACCCTTACCTCATCTCTTTCTCCCTCTTCCATGCTTTATTTATAAGGCTTTCATTGTTGGCAAATCCAATATGCCCATCAACTAGCACCTCCTCTAAACATTAACCAGAGCCCTGTTGTCGTAGCACATCATATTGCCAGCTAACCTGTCAAGACAACACACTGACACAGCACTGATACAGCACAGTGCTTTAATGCATGTATGACCGAGCAATTACACTCAACACAACTACTCACAGAACAATTTAATGCAAAATCAATACGTTTCGTATTGTTTCCTGAATGAAAAACATCTTTTGACTAATGGAAGTTATTATAAAAGTTATTGTAAAATACGATAACATCACATCTGGAGGCTGACTGGGTTTGGGATATTACGATGCTGTTCCCTGTGAAAATGTTTGATTTATAGTGCAACCAGCAGGGAGCCTGGTGTGAAAATAATAGGATCTGTAATTCCTCAGGGGATAAATGTGTTAAAACCGAATCTGGAACGAGAAGAAATGAAGAAAAATTAAAGACACCTCTCTGCTTTCCCCCAAAAAGTGACACGACTCTCATGATCCTCAGCCTCCCCTCACTTATAATGTTTGCGCGGTCCAAAACCAATAAATGAAGCAACAGTGGAACTGTAACAGAACTTGCCGCTAATGCGAGTGTGAAAACCAGAACAACCACAACTTACATTTTCACATTAAGTCCAATTTGGGACTCCATGAGCTCATCTCTTGGCTGTGATCGTGCCACAGATGCAAAAGAAAAGAAGCTGCTTCTTTTCCATAGGATCCGCAGGCCAAGTTGAACCTGTAACTCCTCCACCCAGTGTCCTCCCTGAATATAAGGGAGCTCTTATTGGGATGTGCCTCACTTTCCAGCTCTGGACTCAGCACAGTTTTGGGCGACTGCTCACGCTCTTCATCAAAACTTAGAAAATGATAAATATGTTTTGCGGCGTCCAGTTATGCCACTCTCATTTTCCACTTATTTCTCTTTTTTAAGGCAATTTATACCTTGATTTAAGTACTTTTTCTTCTACTGTGGATGCTGTAGCACTACAGCATTTCAATGAGCACTCTGTTGAACCTCTGCACGAAGTGTTGATCAAGGAGCCGCTTAGTCAATTAGTTCACAATGTCTCAACGCCGAAACAAAGCAATGGTGGCTCACAGTCCATCAGTCAGTTCTGTTGTTTGGATAAAGCTTTTGATTCAGTGAAAATAATTGGACATTCAATCTATGTTAATTTCCAATCGCTCCAAAACCCTTTGACTGATTGTTTTCTCCGAGAATGAGTCTGAGGCAAACATCACAATGAGGGCCCTGCAGGATTGTGCAGGCTCGGTTCATTTGTGGAGCCTCACAAACAGTCTGAGACTGTGTGGATGGTTGAACAGTAAAAACCGCTGAACAGTTCACGACAGGAAAACTAATCTCCGTGATGAGTAAACAAATCAAGATTCATCACAAAGCATAAAGGCTTTTTCTCATCTGGATTGATTGGATACTTACCTCCCCCGGCGTAATGTTTTACACCTTCACGAAGGGAGGTCAGCAAATTGTGACTGTAATCTTTCTAGTTACACGTTATGCATATTTAAGCTCTTCCATTCTCATACTTTCAGGTATTGATTGCACGCCAATAGCTGCCCAACCTTTTATTAAATGCTTTGTTGTCTGCTCTTCAAGAGCCATCAGGTGCTGTAACTCACCCTAAAAGGGGTGTATTACCTCGGAGCATTTGAGCTCAAGCCCCTTTCGTAAATCCTGTTATTTCATCCACTGCCGAAGTCTCAGGAATCTGATGCGTCGCACTGAAGAAGGCATTGTGCGCGCTGCGGTTCCAGCCGTTCAAAAACAAGGCTCTTGCAATAAGAGGACTCTTCCTGGCTCCTGTAAATACTTGATTTATATCTGTTCTCCAACGCAATGACATCCCCCACACTTCCTCTCTCAGACCAGAGAGAAATTGAGGGGGCAGACAGGAGAGAGAAGGGGATTGTGAGGGAGGATTAAGAAGGGAAACATGGAAAGCAGTGCAACAACACTCTGGTGGATATCATCTCGTAATAGTCTAGACTTTATCCAGATGCATTAACTTAATCCAGTACCCATGTTACTGCCTACTTTTCATTTTTCCCCTTACTGGCGAAGCCTCCATTCAAGTACGAGAGACATACATCACATGTAAATTGGTGTTATTCAGTGTTTGCCAGGCAGACTGATGGGAGCCATCATACCATTTCCTTCCCTCCTCTTATGACTACATGGAACAGGTTGGTTCCCCATGAGCCACATCTCAACCCCAACAGCTAATAACTCAACAGTGGTTACCAGTCGTAGGTGTGTCCATGCATCTGTGGACAACTGCTACTGAGGTAACGACCCAAAGTGAACAAGGTTTTTCCACTCTTGTCACATCCTTAAATGAGCCTAAATCGTGCATTACGTTAACTTACACAGGCTGTCTGGGACAAGTCTGGGAGATCTGCATTCTGTGGGCCTACAGCCCATTTGTCATGCTTGTCATACATAAAATATAGTTCGCATTTTTTGGCTCTGGATTGTATGTTTTACGACGCACAACATATCATTCACGTTCAGAACCAGTTTGAGTCTCAAAAACGGGAAAGTGCGAGAGATCTCCGGCTTTCTCATAGATATTTTTGCACAACGAATGTTGGCCACATGAAAACGTCATCTGTTCAAAAGAAAGCCTCCGTTTAGCCATTCAACAACATTGCTGTGGAGGCACAACTTACATACCATAACCATTGAAGGTAAATCTGTATGTGAAAGTAGTATTTGTACAAAACAGAGAAACAATACCATCATTTGGAGCCATGTTGCTGTCATCCAATGACAGTTTGTCCAAATTCACTCCTCTTTTATCTCCATCGATTCCTGGAGGAGATATCTGGCTCTCTGGCATCGCGCTGTTTTCACCGGCCAGTCGTTAACTCCAGAGCAGGTAAGTTCAATTTTTTTTTTCTTTTTAGCTCTTTCACTGAAAGCAGCTGCCTGTTGCAGCTAAAAATGACACAATGAGAGCAGTGAGTGCGGATCAAAAGCTGTAAAATGATAGGCTACAAAACCGAAATGAGCTGAAAACCACATTAATAAACATGCGGGGCTACTGCAGAGTTGGTGATAATTTGCTGCTGGTTCATCACTATGAGCCACATACAAGTCCTCCATTGTAAATAGAGAAACATTGTTTATTGCTGCTTAAAATTGAGTTATAACAATAACTGAAGTCAGGAGGATGAACCATGCATGATCGCCAAAAGCCAACCCCTCCCTGCATTCAATTACATGCTCCATATTCATCCTGGCAGGACCTGCAGCCATTATGCCTTGCTTTCTGCAAGCGTCTTTCACTCTATTTTCCCACTTCACTTTCCCCTGTTTCTCTTTCTCTCCGTCTCTGTCTGTCTCTCAAGGCCACAGTCATGGTGGTCTTTGAATTAATCCGTGGAGGGACCACCAGGATGCTGAAGCCAAAAGACCCAGAGTACTCCCCATCTGTTGCAGACCAGTTTGCAGCTGAACCACCCGATTGCCCAGTCTAGCCCACTGTCTGACCAGCCTTAGCCCGCTCAGACATATTCCCCCTGTATCCCTGAAATCATTGTTTTTGCCTCATGCATAAAAGATGATTATCAAGGCAAATACATAATACAGAAATCTGTAATCCAACACGTTATGAGCATGCCCTTTATTTCTCTTGTTATAGCCATTTATTTTTCAAAATCTTCCTCTTGTGAATTGCAGAACATTAGGGAAGTGCATTGCTATTATGAATCCATAAACATGCACATTAACCCTGCACTTTCCTCAGAAGTCATTATCTGAGGGCCAATAAAAACTAATAAATCCGTCCATTCATCATCTAAACCGCTTTGTGCCAAATGGTGTTGCAGGGCAGCACATATAAGGTGAAGGCAGGTCAGGTCAACGCAGCCTGGACAGGTCAGCACCTGTCACACACACCATTCACTCTCACACTCATGCAATTTACAGTCTGCAATCCGCCTTAACAAACATGTTTTCAGACTGATGGAGGACAGGAAGGGTACTCACATAGGCATGGGGACAAATTTTTGGGAAAAACTCCATTGATGAAGTTCTGGGTTTCAGTGAATTAAGTAAATTTCACACTTCAGCACTTCATTCTTCTTCAAAACTTTGGTGAAGTTTTTTTTTTTTTTTCATCCAGATTTCTACTTGCTGAGACACAATCTGCTTTGATTTCCCAGCAGCAACAAACGTGTCAATCAGCGGCGCTACATCATTAGAGAGTATAATAATCAGATGTTAAACAGTGTCAGCCATGCAACCAGCCCGGCTAACAAAAGGAAAACACTGGTGTGATTGCTACTTTCAGGGCTTCGGCTGATTTGCATACAGGTGATTAATTCACCCCCGTGTCACTGCTTCCCAGAAGGTTCTGCTCAGACAGACCTCGTTTCATGCCAGTATCATAGCTTTGCATAGGGAAGGCTATAATCAGTAAAATCTTATTTTTGTTACTGTGCTACTATTAGACAACATCCCTTCATTTCAATGCAGGTATTTATCTGTAATGTTCCATTTTCATTAAAACTTTCCATGTGGGAGTGTGAGGTGGATCACAGGGAGGATCAAATACTAACAAGGGCTTCACTATGCAACTGCATGCTAAAACATTATTATGTTATTATTATTATGATATGAAAGGCAGATCATGATGCTCATTTACAACAAAATGTACCTGCACTCGAGGCTGTCACTAAACACACACTTCTCATCTGGACTTTCAGGTGCATTGAAAACACCCATCTCGTTATATAACCCGCTGAATAACATTATCTCCTCCTGATACCACTGAACAAAGGAGTCGCTTCATGAGCACTGGCTTTGTTCTGACAGTGACACTGCCCCACTAACTTTTGGTTAATTTCCTGAACTGATTAAGTGTCAGTTTATATTCCTCTGCTACTCGAAGGCGGCGTTGGAGGGCATCAGGTCCTCATCAGGTCCTCCCAGACCGTACATCTGCCACCGAGTGCAGGGTATTTTCAGGGGATCAAAGTGTTTTCATCTGGCAACCTGTCCTTTCCTCAACCTCCTCATTCTCTATTGGCTTTGCACTGAAAGTACATCTCATCTGCTGGCTTACAACTGCCGTTTGTTTGTTTAATTTACCCAAAAGGGGAGAGCAGAGGACAGATGGCGAATGACGTCTGACCTCTGCCTGGTTTAGGTTCGATGCGACAGACCAGGGAAAAACTCGTTCCAAATTGAAATGATCTCAAATTAGATTCTGTAAAACACTGAAGGAATAGTTCCACATTTTGGAAAATGTGCTTATCCACTTTATTGCTGGGGGTTAGATGAGAAGACCGTTGCCACTCTCGCGCCTGTCATTAAACAAATCGCATCCTCCGAACTGCCCGTTTCACAATCTTTATGCTAAGTTTGGCAAACTGACTTTCGAATGTAAGTTTTCAGGAGACCTGATATTTCTGATCTTTCCTCCCAAGGAGACCTAAAGCCCCCTTGCTGTTGTCCATTTGGAGATTCAGGGGAATTTCTTCTTTTTCCACAGCCTCCACATCCTGTTTCACATATTATGAGCGTGCGCTGGCTGTGCAAGTTGAGCCCTTCACAATTCCTTCGCTTGAACATGATCAAAGGTTATATCTTAACTCTAAAGCGCCACATTGGTGGCATTACTAAATGATAAAAGGATCAAAGTGCAAAAATCTCTGTGAAGGGAGAAGGGACAACAGGTATAATACAGCTGTGAGAGGCGCCTTGAAGAAGCATTAGCAGAGAAGCGGTGCTACAAATCAAAAATAACAGATAACCCCTCTCTGGCTCAAGGATTGCAATCAGATAGAAAATGTATCCCAAAGGACAAGATCAGAGGCCCCAGAGGGCAGAGATCCAGCCTGATCCTGCTACTCAATCTCAGACTCAAACAAGGCAGTTCAAAAAGCATCGGAGAGAAAGGGCTTATTCGGATGGAAAATGATCGGCACCTATTGGAACAAGTGATCGCTCTGGGATGTACACTGGGTGAATGGAACAAACATTCTCAACGATAAATCAGTGAGGTAGGAGGAAAGAAGAAGAAAAAAGAGGTTGACTTAAATAGCTCTGTTAGAGCAGGCCAACCAAAATCACAATGCAGACGCACAGCATAGGCATATCAGGCCTGCATGATCCAATAACACGGCAAAAAACACATATCCACATGACAAGCTTATAAAAAGCAATCTGGATACACAATACCACAGTTCTCTTCTTTTTTTTTTTACAACCATGTTTCCATCATAGGAAAATCTTTAGCAGATACGCAGACACATTTCCCAGGATAACCAGCGAGCATTTCCCCATAACTGATAGACAGTGCGCCTCTATAGAAAACATTTATTCTTCTGTAAATGTCACCATTAGTGCCATTCCTTGCCTGCAGGACATAATAGAGTAACCTGCACAGAAATGTATGTGGAATGCAATTCAGTCAACTCCAAGTGCAGCTACCTGCCATCATGATGACTGCCAGAGGCTGATGCACAGCAGACTGCTCCCTATTTTCTCAGGCCTGGCAAGAAGTAAACTATATGCAAATGAGTCCAGATGAAAAGAGGAGAGGAGCTGAGGAGGAGGAGGAGGAGGAGGAGGAGGATGGAGCCTTATCGAGCATTTCCTCTACTTCAGGCTGTGTGAGTGATGGTGACAGAGTGGGTTTACAGGCTCTCTCTCTCTCTCTCTCTATCTATCTTATACTTTACTCTTGCTTTATTTGAATTTCTGAGAGGATGTATGAATGAGTGAGTGTGTTAAAGTATAACATTAGTATATCTATAATTATGCTTAGCTGAATTTGTTAATGGCTACAGTGATATGCCAAAGCGTTACAACCTACTAAACTTGGCCATAAACACATTGGTGGTCTCTGGGGGTATGTGTGTGTGTGTATGTGTGTGAGAGAGAGAGAGATAAGTTGCCATTGAAGGTTGAGCTTTGAGCTGATAGACGCTTTATTCTGGGCAGAGTGGATGAGTATCTAATGCCCATGACAAAACGCTCCTGAACGTATTGATGCAGGGAAAACAACACTATCATTAAAGCATAATTATAAAATGTCAAGTCTAATGATTGAAGGCAAAATTGGGGAAGGAAAATAACCACTTGGAAACAAATGGGCAAGTGAAATGTCATCATGACAGACTCTGCTTTTTTCATAACAGTATAATAAGAATAACCTTTTTATTTAGCGCTGTATTTCAGCCTATACTTTTATGTCAACCGATCATTAAGACTGTAACAGCATGCTACATCCAGCTTCGTACGCTGAAAGTTCACAGATACAAATTCAAGGTAAAGATGGCAATAGTTCACACTTACGCACATAGACACAGACACACACACACACACGCACACACACACACACTCCATCTTCTTTTCAGCAGTCCATAAGATATTTTTAGCCAAAGAATAATAATCTGTTAAAGACCAGAGCAGGTCTCTTTCTGAGCCATTTTTCATCTTTGTATTGTTCAAAAGAGACCAGGCAGCACACACACACACACACGCACACGCACGCACACACACACACGCACGCACACACACGCACACACACGCACAC
The DNA here is from genome assembly GCA_029224185.1 of Karalla daura. Classification (NCBI taxonomy): domain Eukaryota; kingdom Metazoa; phylum Chordata; class Actinopteri; order Chaetodontiformes; family Leiognathidae; genus Karalla; species Karalla daura. Next base: position 11,490,549 of record CM055205.1, read on the forward strand.
ACACACATAAAGCGATTTCACTGCTTTTAGCAGACCTTCCTTAATTACAGCCAGTTACATATACCAAACTTTATGTGTCTGTCAGAATTTCATTGTCTGGCAGATGAAGGAAGGGAGGGGAGTCCAAAAACCATGTGGGGACCTTTACAGTAAAAAAAAAAAAAACAGACTATACTGTAGATCATCCCTGATTGGAGGCATCAGATAATGACAGGCTTGAGGACCGTTGCTGGAGCAGAGCTGCCTGGGATGAAAGCGAGTTGACGTCGATAACGTTTCCAAATCATTAACAGACATGGGCCAGCCATTTTTATTGGGCCTGAATAATGGATCTAATTACATCATTGAGAATGGAAAGGATGCAGCTCTCCTACACAAAGACGTGCATTTCCCTGCTGAAATAAATTATCTGCTCCAATAGCTCTGCCCTAATCTTTCTACATACTGTCGTCTACATGTTGAGAGCAGCTTTTTGTATAGTAAGGACATCATTTCATTTCTTTGTCTGACATGCATATGAGCAACACTCTTGCAGGCTCATTGGCTCTGTAACTCCGACTGAAGATGCACCATTTTTGACCATTTCCTGCTGGTATTACAGTATGCTTCACATTCGGTGTGGTGCTCTATTCGCAGAGTGGATTTCCAGTTCTAAATCAGAAATGCCTGCTGCTAAATGTTATGTAGAATAGGGGAGTAATTCAATCTCACCCCGTTAATGGTCAAACCTTGGCACCTACATGGAGGCCATATTAAGATGGCTTCAGCAGAGAAGATTAGTGACCGCTGTTCAGGGCAGTGGTGATAACAAACCTCTTATTTTTCATGTGCAAGGACCCGGCTCCATAATTTTCCATGGTTCAATTTCAGCCACACTTATTCAACAGGTCACCCTTAAATTATTTCATCTATAAAATGCTTATTCACTTTCATGTGAAATGTGAGAATGAGTTTCAAAATGTCCTTCATGTGTATCACACTACATAGTGTTGGAAAACCCAAATTTATGCAAAGCCTTGATTCCTTAGATTTCTATAGTGGTGAGAGAGAAAGAGAGTAGATGTGAATGCGTGGGTGTGTGTGTGTGTGTCTTTGCCTATCCACCGTCCGAAAGCATACCACGTTGCTGCGAGGACACTGTCAGATACGCTTAGGGTTGGCCAAAGATGGAAAGATGCTCAAAGATCGGAGTACAATATCTTCAAAGTGATAGATGTAAGCACTGCCTGGAAAAACAGCATCACAGACACTGCAATGAGCAGCACCATACACAGATTAACCAAAACGTCTGCTCGGACTGACTTGACGTCACTGCTCTAAAAATAACCCCGGATCAGTTAATCACTCTTTATTTCATGCTCAGTTTCAATATTCTGTCTTTGAATTTTCTATTCATTACGGTTAATATATGAGGGAAGGCAGGGGTCTGTTTCATAGCTTCCCTCTCGCTCTCTCTCTCTCTCCCTCTTGTCTCGAACTGCCTGCGCTTTCATTTGGTTGATAAGTTCAAAGTGGTTTATCACAATGCAAGTCCGTATCTGTGCCGGCTGAAGGTATTCTTTTGCGCATGTGAGTTGGCCGGCGGAGGAAATGTGTGCTGCTTGGCTACGTGCCAGTCCACATGCATGTGTGTTCACACACACACACACACACACACACACACACACACACACACACACACACACTCAAATGCGCAGACACACAAACTGTCACATATTCGCAGACGTGAAGAGAGGCTCCCATTTCCTCTCTGTCTGATACCATTACCATTATCTGTGCCATGCTCATGGCAACCATTTAGAGCCCCGGAAGGCTCTGTCCAGCAAAGTACACGACAAATTGCCCCACTATTAACTAATCAGTGGATAGATGTCCACTGATGCGCCTGATGTTTTGCACTTTTTCCACCAGCGCCAGCCTCATAACAATCCATTAGCACGGGCAAAATTAAGTTTCAGCACCAAGATGTGCCTGCACAAAGTGCTTCCACCACCAGACGATTTCATTTGATTAAAATGCGACTGACCATTAATTGAGTCATTAAGTCACTAATTGTGACACATGTAGTCTTAAAACTTCTTAATACTTTCCCGTAGAATTTGTGATGCCTAAACTGCAAATTGTTTTCATTCAGTAAAATATATTCATATTTCCTGGATGTGGGTGTTCTCCATCTATGGTCTAACTTACTCACTGTTGAGGAAAGTTAATGTTTAAAACACCATTTAAAACGTGTTTTAACGACACAAAGGATATTTGCAGTTGAAATGTCCTACTTTAATTAGACATGAGGAATACACTCTGAACAGACTGAGAGCCCTTTCTTATCTAATTCATTGGAGATGATTGTTTTTCTGTTATTACAGGCTCTGTAAAAATGATTTGGATATTTTAGCAAGTGATTCAAATGAGGATAAATATCCTTTTAAAGAGCTTGTGCTTATTTGAACAAATAAGCAGCCACATTAATTATTAGATTTGTCACATTTTTTCATTTCTGTGAATTATTATAGATACCATTGTTACAGTAACGCTATAAAAACGTTAGCAATAATTACTATTGTTTTCTATTCTCTTCTACTTTCTGTTGTTTTCTGATTAAATATTAGAATAATTATTAAACAATAATAGTTATGATTTGAATTATTTACAAGAGTGTTTAGATCATTTCAATAAATAATTAGATGAAGTAATGTTGAGAATAAATGTATTTGATAAGAATAATTGTTATTTAATCAGAAACTTTTGGCTGATGTGTGTTCAAATGCATTATGTTAATAATACCAACTGAGGCTGCATCAGAAAGCTCTCCAGCTGTAATTACAAGCACACCGGCTAATGGCTTGTTGTAGATAATAAAACAATTCATATCCTGTAATAAGGATCTAATTTGATTTCCTTAATTAAAGCAGACATAGCTGTAACTAGAGGTTGCACACAAGAAAACAAGTTTGCAAGAATAGATCGTAATAAAACGTACAAATTAAATTACAGTTCTGACACTGTCTGACTTTTTAAATATATCATAAAACATCTGAAAAACACATCAAACGTTTTAAAAGAATCATCTTATAAACAATAAGCATTTTGTGGTACTACTTATTTTCAGAGCCATTTGATATAATTTGTGAAGTCATTTCTTTGCTCCAGTGAGACAAAGATAACGTTTCTGAAACTTTTCCCTTTTTTCTTGAATCCACAAATTTTGAAGTTAATTTTAGACACTTGAAGTCTGAATTTGCATGAACCGCAGCAACATGCCAGTGGAGATCTTGAGACCGAGTTAAGTGTGAAGATAGATGGTGACAGATGGGCTGAGCTGCTGCCTGCACTGTCATCTAGGTGACTTAGTGTACGGTCCGCTCCGTCCCTCCTCTCCATCTGTAGGTCATAATTCACATCTTAAAGATAACCTTGCTTTTACAATTCCAGAGAGAAAAGGAAAAAACCTAATGTGCACATTCCTTCAAAGTATGCTCTCAATTATCACAGGGGCCTTTCTCAGGAGGCCTCCTCATCTCTACCTTTCTTTCCATGCAAAGTACGTTACTCAAAAGCATTTCAGTCTTTCATCGCTCACTGAGTGAATCAGTCCGGGGAAAAGGAACGATACCAATGAAAGCTGCCGGCGTCAACATATCCACAAACATTCAGACACTCGAGCCAAAACACCATTTACACAGCTGGAGGCTGGAGATTCCTGAATTTCGTCTTTACTTTTCCTTTTCCCTTTGAAACTCATAAAAGTTTACAGCTTCCAATCAGAGTAAATGAGATGAATTCGGTATGACAGATGAGAATATGCGACCAGAATTGAATGAGCCAAAATCAATGATTTGCTATGCACTGACCATCACGAACTTTTCTTTTCTTTTTTTTTTTTTGCGCAGATGGTTATCTGCATGCAATACATATCCCATTAGGATATGCCTTTTGTCCTACACGGCCAACTCCCTGTTGCATCGATGTGCAATCGGAGAGGAAGCCCACTGCAGCTGAGGGCTATGGGAAAGCAATTAAAGAAGTATTTTGTTGCTGGACTTCTGCCGAAAGGCATTAACTACAATTCCCTTCTGGGCACAGTGTTCCTAGCATGCTCTGTTGGGTCGGGGAGTGGGCTGTTTCTGGGTGCTACAAGCTGTGAGCAGACGGGCTGAGAGACGAGCAGAGTGACAGACTTGCCCGCCGTTATCACGGGCCCACACGGCAGCCAAAAGGATAATTAAAACAGCAGCACGGGCGCTCTTACGGTCCTTTAATAATGCGACCAGACAGGAAGTGTTTCGAGGGAAATGGAATGGCCGGAAATAAAGTGAGCAATGCGAGAAAATGAGGGGGGAAGACAACGAGGAAACATTACAGTAAACATCCAATTAACGTTAGGGGTGATAAGAGACAAACTGAGAGCAGACAGAGGAGAAGAGAAGACAGTGAGGCCCTAACCCTAGAGCAGCAAGTGAAAGCAGAGCGATTTTCAAGAACTGTGAGGTTATGCCACAAATCACTCTGTCCTTGCACAACAAGCCCCCGAAGCCTCGTTCTAGCGCCCCCGAAGCCCCCTCACGCTCTGAAAAAGCCAAACCCTACCCTCCTACTGCTCTCACCGCCCCGTAGCTGTGTTTGCCATGCAAAGAGGGTCTTGACTATGACAAACAGAGAAGTTGTATTTGGAGAGGATGCCTGATGTGGAACGTCTTATTATTCACAACACACTTGGAAGAATCCGGGAGAGTAGATCAAGGAGAAAGAGAGGACACCGATGTGAGGAAAACAACTGAGATCACAGCCTCGATTGCTGAGGTTGAAAAGGAAGCAGTGTTTGGAGTTTCACAGACATTAGGCAGAGAGCATGTTTGTGCTGACAAACGGCATGTGATGACAAATGGCAGGGAAATAAATAGAACCGCCTCTCTGATGTTTTCAAGGTAGCAACCGACTCGAAAAAAAAAACATAGAAACACGTCCTTAAATTTCCAGTCGCAGCCACCAAACACAAAGACCTACTGCAGTTCAATACCTCCGAGAGACAAAAATGATTGGCCACAATTTCCGGTGTCAGCACAAAGTCTTTCCCCGTGTGCTACCAATCAATCACTGAGGCCTTATTGGGGGCGATTACACTGAGTATTACAGCCGACCCTGTGAGTCATAAAGAGACTGGAAGTGTGAGCCAAACCGAGGATGAAAAAGAGCCCGAACAGCAAAGGAAATCAATGAGTGGTCTAGGAGGCTGGGGATATTATAATATGTCAGAATTACCAATGTCTCAGAGCACACACAGAGCTGCCCACAGAGGCAGAAGGGAGCTACATTAATTGCTGCTTTGCTCCCCAGCCCCCTGAGAGTGAGACTTCAGTGCTGAGCAGCAGGGGTCTCCGAGGGGGGCCCCAGGTGTCACATCACTTCATGACTCAGTTCACTCTCCTGCTCTTGTTGGAGTGACTTCTGGACCACCCCCGTCTACTGGCAGGATGTTATTACATTGTCAGAACATTTTTGTTTTTTTTTTAAGGTGTGACCCCTGGCGCACCCTTTTTCTTGTACATGTGTTTTACATCCGTCACTGTGACTGCATCCGCTAGCCGTGCACAGAAACATGCCTGCGAATAAGCTCTTTCTCCTACTTTATACAATGCTGAAACTTAAGACTGTAAACTTTGGACTCAGGACCGGAAACACTCTAACTGGATTTTAATTAGAGGAGACTATCGATGGCTCTCTCATGTGTATGCGGGGAAATATGAAGCCGTGGCCAGAAGCTTGTTAGCATATCTTAGCATAAAGACTGGAAATGAGGGGAAGCAGCTCGGCCGGCACTGTGCAACAATAAAATCAGCCCACCAGTGCGTTTAAAACGTACTTATTAGCACGCTGTATCTCATTTATTTAATGTGACTATTCACCTTTAAATGTGCCAGGCCGTCTCTTGGCTGGGAGCAATAATTTCCTGGAGTCTCTGCTGGTTGCCTGGACAATGCCGTCGGCCAAGAAATAGCTTAAGAGTGACTAGCAAGTAAATTTTGTTACCCTTGGACACAGCCGGGCTATCTGTTCCTTCTACTTTTAGTCTTAATGCTAAATATGTAGCTCCAGGAACATGGGCGGCAAACTCACATGACAGAGCTATCAATCATATCTTCTTTTTTTTTTCTTTGCAGGGCTAAAACAGAAAATAAGATCTTTTCTCTGAGATTTCTTTACCGTCTCTATGTTGTCTGTGACATGTCTGAGACCCTGTAGCACAAATCTCCAGCCCACATTAATAATAATGAAAAAAAGATAACTATCCATGCATTGTTGTGACAGACTGGAGGCAGGCAGTGCCAAATCTGGAGAATGGGTGCCAAAAATACTTCATTGTGCCATCAAAGCGACAAGCATATCTGGAGTCATAATCAGAACACCTGGCTGCTATACAAGGAATGAAGATCTGCGGTGAACAAAAAGAAAATAGCAGAATTGAAATGGTTTTTGAAATACGGAGACCAAGTCAATGCAGGATGCAGGGGGCTGTTTTGGCCACAAAACTGATAGGCCTGACTTTGAACTCGAAACACTACGAGAAAACAAACTTTACTCTCACCATTAAGCCATTGAAGTCTTTCCAGGACGAGCCACCAGCGCCATCATCTTTGCCAGTGACCGTGAATGATCTGCTCCCTGTCACCATGCGTCACCCCACGCATCAGAAAACTATCAGGGAGTGACACACGGGAAACCCCCAGGAAGCGTCCTCCAACTGAACAGAGGGGAGTGTTTGGGTTGAGTCGTGGAAGAGGTGGGAGGATGGAAGGAATGGGCAATGACATGAAAGACTGAGAATGCAATTAAGTGTGAAGGACAGAGAGTGAAAGGACAGACAGCAACAGAGGACAGACACACCGGGAGACGAGGAGACAGACATGAGAGAGAGAGAGAGAGAGAGAGAGAGAGAGAGAGAGAGAGAGAGAGAGAGAGAGAGAGAGAGAGAGAGAGAGAGAGAGAGAGAGAGAGAGAGAGAGAAAATGAAATCAAACGGGGGAGAGATGGGCAGGTGTGCCAGTCTGGCCTCCAATAGACTCAAACCAAAGGGGAAAAAAAAGTTTTAAAAAAATGAGATGGCTTAAAGCCACTCTGAAGATGAAATGAGGTGGTCTGGAGGCATTCTTGAAGAAGAAAAGAAATACTAGGACACACAGTGCAGCGAGCAGTAAATTAGATATGGTAACGATGAACGGGAGAATGCAGGCAGAGACGGAGAAGTGAATGAGGGAGAAAGGGCAGGAGATACCTGCGTCAAGGAGACCGGGGGGAAAAAAAAAGAGACAACTGTGATTCATTTTCTTCCTGCGCCGACAGCAGAAAACAGAAGCATATGGGTGTTAGCATGCTAATTGAATCCGTTACGTGGACGTGTTTGTTCCGTTTTCTGTCAAAGTGGAACAGAGACGGATTTACAGCACTGCACTGTCCGCATATCTAAACCTGACAATACGCAGAATATTATTCCGCCATAGGAATGTATGCAATGACACGCCGCTCCTCTGGCACTCAATTTAGGCTTCCTGCTGGATTAATTATGGTAATGTCGAGGCCAATTGAGCTTCCTGTCAGTGTTAAACATTCAGCATAAATGATTTGCTATGAGCTGCTAAAATCTGTCTTGGATGCTTAGATGCTTAACAGCTTTCCTCGGCTGGTTTCAAATTTAGAAACCTTTGCAGAGGGTTAAATCTGCATTCAAAGCACAGTTTGTAACAGCTGTAAGGAGCTACTAATCAGTCCTAATGCTCCATCACGCCATTTTAAACACACGCCAATAGCTGCGGTCTAATAAACCCCAGTGGAAATGTTTCCACTGGGGTCCAACCGTTGCTCTTTTCCTCTTTACCACTGTAGAAATAATAAATGGGCCATATGGAACCGCACGCTCCTTCGGCATCACTCGCGAACCTGCACATTTTCAGACGGAAAAACATCCAATCGATCAAGGGAGCGATTGAGCACGTTCTGCCATAGAGCTGCGCAGCTGTGATGTCCTGAGCTGCGCCGCGGCAAATTGAATTCAGGCATGAGGGGAGGGGACGACGTCACAGGCCAGAGACGACACAATGGCATTTCTATGAGAATGAAATGCTGAAGCAACTGAAAGTGATCTATCTATCTCGCACAAATACACACACACACACACACACACACGCACACACACCTCTCCTGTACGGCCCTCTGTTTACCGAGCCATCGGCCATTCACTCGATTCTAGCACCACCTATTGATACCTCCTTGTTCACCATATGAAGTGCCGTCCTATGCGGGGGAAATGTGCCACTGCGTGAACACACACAGCTCCGCTTGTGTTAGATGAAAGTATCTGAAATAAAGGCATTTCTGTTTCATTAACGTCATGTGCGTCTCTTTCCTTGGAGCCTTCAGTCACAAATCACATGTAACGGGGACGAGCTTCTATTACTCTGAAACTGCTCATTCAGCCACCTGCACTTGGTAAACAGCTTAACGGGGCAGAGATTACTGCAACAGATGACTGTGAAATTGAATTTTACAACAGCAGATCCCCTTGTCTTCGTAGAAAATCACGAAGCAGAGCATTTGTCTGAGTAAAGTTCATATCTGAGTCATACGGCGAGCTGGACGAAAGATGGAGGAGTTGTGCGGCACATACTTCAGCCAGTCCCTGCGCTGTAACCAGTCGGGCTCGCTCGGTAGTAGCTCAGTTTACATCAGCGTCTTCATCATTTGAGACGTAGCCGCATGCGTCTGTGCGTTCATGTCAGCGCGAAATGAAGACGTAAAACCCTGACCTCTGGCTCCGGCGAGGCAGTCTTATTTATTATGACATGGAAAAGGTTAAACCGCACCCTTGGATCTGTCGGAGCTTGATGTATGGCTCGCTGGCATGGGAGCCCTAAAACTTAAGATGTGACATTTCAGCGTCCGTCCAAATTATGCAGTCTCTCAGCCCCGGCTCGCCGTCTCAAGGTTTGCCAGACAGCTCTCCAAAGTTGTTAATTGCGTGACAGCGAAATCGCCACCGCTTTCCAAGTAGCTTAAGACAGCGTGCGGTTTGAACCAGGAGAGCTTTCCTCCAATAGGCCAAATCTGCAACCGGGATCACGTCGATTCACATGATTCACTCTTGATTCGTTTTGCCAGCGGGGGAGAGTAGAGTAAAGCAGCGCAGGGTGAGTACCTACGGGACTAAATCGAGCGTCGTCGCGTTGGGGAACATGTCGATTGCGATGCACAAGCCAGAGAGCGAGGCCGTGGGTCATTGCACGTACCTATGAATAAAACATGGGGCATTAGCTTGATTAATATTGAGGGATAACAACGGGCAGTGGATAGTCTGCTGACCTTCCCTGAGCAATGGGTCTCAATTACATGACTCTGTGTGTGTGTGTGTGTGTGTGTGAGGCTGGGTGCAGTGGCTAAAAGCTCCTGATTACAGGAAGATTGTAGTTCAGGACCCCGAACAAGACACAGAAGCGGCAGAACAGAGCGGCAGCACAACTGTGCGTGTCTGTCGGTCAGCCACCTCTTTTGTTTGGCTGTAAAGTTTCACATCAGCGTCAGCTCGGGCATTTGTTGACCGCTCATACTGTAGAGACTCAGAGCCTACAACGCCCTCGCCTCTCCCTCTCTTTGCCATGTTTTCTCGCAGACCAAACTGACTCCCGAGGTTTCAAGCGTGGCGCAAATTTGCCGCTCGCTCGCTCTGCTGACCCCGACCACACGGACGGACGCGGAGAGACAGTCGGCTTGAGGGATGATGAATGACGAACTTATCTCCGAGACTCAAGAGAAGCTGCCAGACATGTAGCCTGCCCAGCGCCAGTCACTGCAGGGTGGCTGTGCATATCTCAGCCTGCCTGTCTGCATGCATCCCCTCATTGCTGTCTTTCTCATTCCCTGCTGTTTCTGTCTCTCTCTCTCTCTCTCGCTCTCCCTCTCCCTCCCTGCCTACTACAGTCGAACGTTGTGTCTGCTGCTATTCTCGTCTTCGTCTGTTCTTCGCGGCGTATGCATATCAGTGTTCTGAACGTGCGGGGAAGATCTTGTTCCTCGCAGTCATATCAACTCGCTGGAGCCATTTCCCTCACCATTGTCTCTAATCAAAACCCCAGATGACACAAGGCATTAGTCTGAATGTGGTTACGTAAACACAAAGGAATCCCCCAAAGAAGACTCCCAATTTAGCTGCAGAGATTTCCAAGGCAGCATTCTGCAATGATTTTTTGGGTTTATTTTGTTTCCGACTTGCAGGTCAGCGGGTCCACTAAGGAATGCCTCTTTTCCTCCTTTCTGTGAATTTTACTAACATAATCAATATGACGGGTGAGTCGCAGGAGGGTGGTTTTGCAGCAGCGTCAGAGGCTCTCACAACAGAGGAAGGCGACCCCTGGGTGGGTTTGGCTCGTGAAAACATAACTCATACAGTCAACAGTTCTTGCACAGGGCGAAGCAAAGAGCGGCTTTGGTTTCACCCTCGACACATTCGCTCTGTGCTCTGTGAGGCTGCTGCTGTGATTAATGCAGCAAGTGCGGAAAGGTTGCATGCGCTGACCTTTAATCTGCACACAGGCGTCTACTTCTGAGGATTGTGTGCTCCGTGATTGCTCGTTTCATCCGTGCACCTCGGCGTGCGTGTATTAGCTTGTGAAATGGGATTTATTACGGGTACGTAACAGACTCCTCTCGCTTTTCGTGCTTCTTAATTTCTCTGAAGTGGATCAGGAGCCTGCACGGATGTAACAGTCGTGTCGTGCGTGTATGCGTGTGTCAGTGTGCAACACACTCCTTCACATCCCCTGGGCTGCACAGAGGATATGCTCAGAAGCTGCCTTATCTGTGCAGTTTGTACTTCACAGTTGAGAGGAAAATCCCTCTATGAATTTGCTTAATGGGCCGAGGTGTGTCTAATCTGCAGAAGTTGTTCTGTCATATTCATGAGGGTTATATAAATATAAACACTCTGTTTCCAAGAATTCCCAGAGGAAAAAAATGTTAAAACCCAAAACACCGAGCAAATTCTGCTGTGCTCATGATGCATGCATTCAGTACATTAGCACAGCTAATGAAGCCTCTTCACAGCTTTTACTCCACTTTCAACCAGACAGACAGACAGCAGTCCAGCACAACATGAGCATGAGTCACATTTTCTCAATTTTCCTTTGCTGAAAATAATCTTGAACCAGGCTGATGTTTAGATTTTAACACTCCACCTTCCTGAATGCTATATAACAATTTACCGTACCTCGATGGTGACGGCCGTCCAATGAATAGAAAAAGAAACTAAATGAGCCACAAATTGAGATTTTAAAATGACCGACAAACTGAAATTAGGCTTTCCTCGCCTTGGCTAAATTGTCCTCACAGCTTTTCAAGCAGTGACTTACAGCAGTTGTGGTGGCGGTGGGGATTCAGAAAAAAAGAAATTGAGTCAACCTCACTTACTTGAGCAGAAATGTTTCGGACGCGTCTCCGGAACAGGGAGCAGATGCTGAGGAGCTTCACAGGAGCGCTGAGGTGTCCTTCCGCGGAGACTGAAGCACCGCTGCTGCACCAATGTTTAATTTATATCTCTCTCTATATTAAAAATAATAATAATAATAGCAAAATAAACTTTTTTGCATCCATGGAAATGATTTAAAAAAGAAGAAGAACTACAGTAAAAATGAATCACATGCTGATGCTGCCGCGGCTTTGCCCAGGTGTCTACCTTTTTATTTGGAGGCGGATTAATGCGCGGCGGCCGGGGGTGACAGCGGACTGGCCGGTAATCCAAGTGCGTCTGCAGCCTCCAGCCCCCAGCGAGAGGAGGTGGTGGAGGAGGAGGAGGAGGAGGGGGAGGAGGAGGAGGAGGTGGTGGTGGAGCTCCTCCTCGCCTCTCTCTCTCTGTCTCTCTCTCTCTCTCGCCTTCTCTCTGTGTTTGTGTGTGTGTGGCACGCACTCGCACGTAGACGCACGCGCCCTCATACACACGCACGTGCGTGCACTCGTTTTGGGCACCCCTATTGACATATACAGACGCCACCATGGGAAAGTGCACTATTATAGAACAGGACAACACTTCTTGCTGGTGTACCACGATTTTCATTAAGATTATACAAAAGAAAGAACAAATGTCATCATAACCATTAATCATGAAGGTTGATCATTTCTATCTATCTATCTATCTATCTATCTATCTATCTATCTATCTATCTATCTATCTATCTATCTATCTATCTATCTATCTATCTATCTATCTATCTATCTATCTATCTATCTATCTATCTATTTAGTGTGCAATACAATACAATCGATGATCGGGGGATTTGTGACAAATCGTTATTTGGTTATTTGACTGATAATCTAATCGCCACATGGTCATTAAAGTCCTCCCTCACTTTTTATTGGCCAGGAGTCACCATGTCAGGGGATAAACGCTTTGTCTGGATTGTCAGCGAGGTTTTCAGGTTTATCCCCTCAGATAACCTCAAATAAATTGTGTTAAAAACATCTGAAATTCAATCCTTGGAATTGTCAGTTGTGTTTGATTCAAGGGGTTTTGTGCTACTTGGAAAGTGACTCATCTCGTTAAAAAGTATTAAACCTTCCCTTCATTGACAAAATAAATACAAAGCCTATATTTAAAAAAATGTTCACTTTAAAAGTCTAATGCCCAACAATGAACTGACAACCTGTCCAGGGTATATCCCCAGGTTTCACACTATTTGCACACCAGTAGATCCGTTCAATGGTGTTTGCGTGTTACATGCAATAACTTGTTCAATCTTCTTTTAAACCCTGAGAAAAGCTGTTTTAGACCAGTTTACTTTGACATTATGGAAACAAGCATTTTTTTATCAAGTGGTAACTGTGGTGTAGTGCTACACCTTTAATACCAGTAATACCAGGAATATGTAAAATATGTTACCAACTGAATAAAAAGACTACAAAGAACTTTTACAAACTCAGTGGAAGCGACACCTGATATATTGAATTTGTAAGATTTAATTTGAATCATTTAAACAGCTTAATTTGTAGTATTATAATTGAGTCCAGAGGTAGTACAAGAACTTCTCCATCCAACTATCCATCCATTCGCTTTTTATCACAGAGGCTGGAGTCTATCGCCAACCTACATGTTTCAACATCCTAGACCTAATTCATAACAGGGTGCACACTCAATTGACTCTCACTCTCACCTTGGTGTTTAGAGTCTCCAAATCAACCTAAACATGTTTACAAACTGTTGGTGGAAACTAGAGTATCTGGAGGAAACTCACACAGAGAATAAGACCAAACTCAGCTTTACCATTCATTGTTTCTTATGATCCTTATTAGCTCCTTATCAGTTTTACAGAACTGCACACCAAGTTTATATCCACTCAACAGCTGATGAGATGCTGGTAGATGTTGCCCAATATCTCATTATCATCCCTACAATGTTTAGTCTTTTATTTTCTGCAAATACAGTCTAGTCTATTTAATCTCAGAGTGGGGATATTATTATTGATCTTTTTTCTGATTGTTAGCTGAGGCAGATAAAAATAAAACCTCTCCTGCCAGCACAAAGCACTTGGTCAGCAAATGATTTCCTTATTAGAGGCTGGGTAATTTGATGCCTGCTGGTCAGACTTACCGCTGAGACGTAGCTGGTGGTCAGAGCACAAAACAGAAAACATCTGTGGAAGAGGCACCTTTGGGAGTGCTTCACAAACAGCCTCCGTCACTGTTGTGATTGTGTTCCACAACTTTCACTTTACACTTAATTACTGCCCCTTCAGCTGTTTGTGAAGCACGACTTTAACACTCATCTCCCTTCCATCCCACGCACATGCGCCCACAAACGCACTGACAAGTCTGCGGTGGACATGTGGCCGCATATTTATAACACATTATAAGCATGAAAGACACGACGCGGCTGTCATCTCCAAAGCCAGGAGCTCTGCAAACACACGGCGCTGTCTTCAAACCTGCCTCCACCCGGGAGAGAAAGTGAGGTGGATAAACACAATCTGCTTGGAAACGTTGGCCACCCTCCACAGCCGAAAGCAACGATGCCCCCGTCAGCTCGAGCTGACACTCACATCTGCAAACACGTTAATTAGGTTAACCCCGCGTCACGCTGGAACAGAGACCTGAAAAAGAGACTCGCTTCTTTATTTTTGTGGTTGTCAATGAGTTGTTGCCTTGCTCTTCCTTTTCTCCTCCACACTCGAGTAAACGTCGCTCTGAACATGCAGTCATGTCGTCACATTGTCAATCCCCCCCCTGGCAGCACCTCCACTTGGACCGAGTCACATTTGAAGTCGTTCCGCAGATGGTATTGTGGTCAAAGGACACTTCCATGAAAAAGCTAGCTCTCTTCACAGAATCCCCTCATTATGGTCGGTTGTGGCGATGATGGAAGGTGGTGGATGAATGAGGAAAATAGAGCTGGAGGGACGCCTGTTTTGTCCGGCACGCTGTGATGTGAATTGAGCAGATAATGGTGCTCGAGAAAGGGCTCCATGACTCACAGTTTGTATCGAATAAAACAGCACTGTGTTGCATCTTGGCGGCGAAGGAATTCGATTTCAGTCTTTTAAAAATGTTCAATTACAGAAGACAACAGATGAGGCAGAAATATTTGTTTCTTCTGAAGGTTAAAGATTGTGTTGCTCTCACTCTATTATGCTCAATTAAAGATAACTGAATAGCTGTTTCATGTGTTTGCATCTTTTCAATATGGATTCAGACATTATTGAATAATAAACGAGACTAAATTAAAAACCTTTTATGCATGACAACATGTTTTCTGTCCTCTGCAATTTTTTAATTCTGCGACTGGAAACCAGTGCCACACGCTGCTCATTTAAATGTACCAGCTCTCAGCAATCATATGATGTGAATTAACCAGGATTTATTTGCATCCCTCTGATTTTTTTGAAGGTGACCTAGAATGGTGGAATGAAGTATTTATCCTTCTTCTCTGACGCTAAAATAGAAGCAATGGACACTATTTTGAGAGGCTTTTTAAAATCCTATATTTGTTGTGGAATCATTTTGGTCCATTTCTTGCACAAATCTGTTGTTTATCTAGGAACTACACATATGCTTAACACTGGTCTTGCCCAACATTTTTACATTCATACATTACATCATTACAATCGTAAATTTTACGTTCCTTACTTACTATGCAACTTTTACTATAACTAAGCCATGCACATATGCAACTGTGCAGTGCATACACATCTAGCCAAATATGTTTGAGCCAGAATAAAAGCAGAAATCGGGTAACGAGGAAGCACCCCTTGATGCACACATGAGTGACTGTGAGTTCTGTAGCTGTAGCTGGACATTGGGCAGCATTGCTTGAATCACACTCGTAGTTTACATCACATTTTATCTCCAGTAAGATATTTAACTCCCATTTCAACATCAGAGATTTCCACAGTAATAAGGGCATGTTGATGTTTTGGGCATGCCATAAATTTTTGGCTTTGGTAAAAGTGTTTATTCATTTTGAGTCCCTTTTAAAAACTGATTTAAGAATGTGTGCGTCTTTGTTCTGAAACATCCGTTTATTTCCATTGTTTGGCTGCAACGGATGCAGTGCTTTGATGCCAGTACAAGAAATAAGTTCAGTGGGTGAGGTCATCAGGTGGCTCTTGTTGAGGATGACTCTGTGAGCTCACTGGGCATTTATCTCCAGTACTTCATTCATAAATGTCTGATTGTAATGTAGACTTCCAGCTGTGAATCAGGAAATGTGTCCTTATCGCTGTAAAATCGCCATGGTTGCTGTCTTCTTCAGTCTTCCAAGAAGCCGCTCCATGATTTGTCTCCAGACGACATAATCAATTTATTCCATCTCTGCTGTTCAGCTCCAGGAAAGATTGAGCCGTACAATATTATAGAAACAATATTCATGAATTTTATTTGGGGGGGTACATTTTTCAAAATTGAATTTGCCATAGCCAGTATTCATTCGTCACATTTCCAGTCATGAATGGCATCTGTTTTCAGAGGGGGAAGTTCTGGAAAAACCACTGTACAATAAACAAAGTTTCTGAAGTTTCTGAAGTCATACTTACTGTACGTTTTGTCTGAAAAGAGATAAGATTTCACTCCTTCCACCACCTTCATGTGGCCCAAAACAAACAAATAGCTAATACAGGTACAACAGCAGCCGTTGTTAATATGCTTTGTTGCCAAGTTGTCCATGTTTGATGTGGTTGAACATCTTTAGATTCAAGTCTGGATTTGAATGTGACACCAGTCGGTCAGCGATATCCTGTGTAACTTGGCTGTGTTCAGGAAACTGTCTTTTATCCCTGATCAATCACGTCAGAAAATCCTGTTTGATCTGCAGTAGGTTTTACAAAAGACAGACTGTTCTCACCTCCAGACTACGTACAATCTGCTCTCCCCTCTCATGGGGAGCATGTGGGGAGCCAGCTTTCTAAATCTAACCATATTACATTAGCTGCAGAAGAGGAACGTTATATAAAGCCTTTAACCTCTGGAAAGATGGTAATGGAAGCACACAGGTGAAGAGGAAAAACTCACACTGAACACAATGAAGTCTGTATTTTTACCCATTCCATTTTTACAGCTTCTCAACTGCATGATAGAGAAATATTCACCTGGCTTAAAGGTAGAGAAAAATAGCTGACTGTATCGGTACATCTGCTGGAATCATTTTTAATCTCCCCAACCTTGATGAAAAGTGATTCTGGCATATTAGGAGCTGGGAGAAAGCAGCAGATTTATTTAATGCTGCTGAACTGTCGGCTGTGGGAGATTGCAGGCAGAAACCAAAAAGTGAGTGTGGTTGTGACTGTAAGAACCAGTGACCATTATGTTGCATCTGGTTAATCTTTTCCATCCATTCATCAATTATTTTACCCACTCTGCATCCAACAGTGTACCCAGCTCACATAGGGTGAAGACACATGAAGGATATCACCCCTGGTCAACTTTTTGTTAACTTCTAACTCATGTGAACACCAACACATGACTGTCCCAGAAACATTTAATTTCTGGGACAAAATAATTACTCAAGCAATAAATTACATGAGAAATTAACTCCTAGTGAACCTCTACATGCACAGGTGATTCAGAAAATTGACAGATTAATCTCCTCCGGTTGGCATTTCTATGGGAATCAATGGGTAATCTGCAGCAGCCTCTAAAACATCTCAGAAGCAGAAGTATTGAGTTCTCTGACACCTCTAATTACACAGCAGCTACATAGGTTTGGCAGCCAGACGGACGGTGAAGCACAGGCTGGATTTTCATCACCGGGCGCATCAATCTTAGGTGTGTGTGTGTGTGAGAGAGAGAGAGAGAGAGAGAGAGAGAGAGAGAGAGAGAGAGAGAGAGAGAGAGGAGGGAGGTGGGGCTGAGATGTTCCACTTCACCCAGCAGAGGGTGGTGGATGTTGGGGGAAACTCTGATGCCATGTCACGGCAGAAAAGCCTCCTGACATGTTTGGTCTACAGTTTAAACAGAGCAAACTCAAACAGCTCAGAAATAATGAATCTTGATGCGCTCTTCAGTTTACAGTGCTTCTGACAGCAGGTTTGGTTTTCTTTAATCCCATAAATCTAACAAACATGAAGAAATTTGCTTTTTTTTGTTTTTTACAAGACACACTCTTGTCAGAATAGCACTTGCATTGTCCCTTTTTGTGAAATAATGTGCATGTTGTTAATAATGAAGTTGTTATAAGGAGTTCATACAGGGACCCGACATGTCACACTCAACTACTGATCCTCTAATTTTATGGGCTCATGGAACATCAAGAAGAAAACTTCATCCAACATTTATAGACCATACAGTTCAGTTCCTGTTTTATGATCCTTCATGAGCAATAACAACGTTAACTGTCTGTCTATAGGAAAGGCTGTTTTGTTTGCTGATAACATCGCAAATAGCTATAATGGGTTTCCTGTTCTGGACACATGCGCGTTGCACAAGATTGATTTGTCTGAAGCACAAATAATAACACTATCAGCCGAGGATGTCGTTTTCTCCTGAGGAAGTGTGTATCTTAAATATTCAATTAACATCTCAGCATCTACAAACATCAGTTTTCTTAGATGGGGAACAAGAGATAGGTTATTTCTGTGCCATGGAAAAGTGGGGACAAACTTGTGCACCACGTAGCTGGATCTCCACTCTGTGGTTTTTAGACTCTACCACTCTGAGGGCAGCGCTCATTTCAGAGAACAAGATCCACCTACAGAAACAGATTGTAGAGAAGTAAATGCTGTCGAGTCAACCTGTGAACTGCACCTTGTGCGTTGCTCCAATATTTTGCAACATTAAGGAAGTTTTGTGTGGTTGTGGCTGCAAAAACAAAATCTGTTGCATTAGCAGTTAAAGTTTAATAAAGCAAGGATTTTCAGGTCTTGAATTAGAACTACAGTCTATAATACCAAAAAATTGAGTCTCTTTATTGGCTTTTATATTGAATACGAGTGTTGTGTTGGGGCTGGTTTCTTTTATTTAGAACATGGATGAGCCACCAGGGGGCGTCTATGCTACTCACCCTCACATTTTTAAAGTCTGAACTAATTTGATTATGATGGCAGATGTTACATTAGCATGCTCTTTTTAGAGCAGCTACGCACTATTTTACAGTGAACTAAAACACAGGATGTGAATTTGATACCATCTTTAAAAATCACAAAGGCAAAAAAATACCACTGTTTGATGAATGGTCAAAGGTTACGTCCTACATGGAATTAATCTCATTCTAAATGAGAAGCATGTTTCAATGTAAACATCCATTAATCACCATTGTGGATGAGGGACAAAATTACCCTGCCTAATGTACTGCAGTTAATGAAATAACCAGAGCAGGATCAATTCATCTCAAGCCCTCTGAACTACACCAAATCGTTCACAGTCAGTATTATCTCACCGCCCATTAACGGTCCAATACTGAGCTTCGTTATAATTAAAAGTTAACCACTGCGTCCGGCTCAAACATTCGTCATGCCTTTGGGCGATTAAAATAGCTGCATAAATTCGTTGCCATATGGTGTAATTGAATTCAAAACAAAAGATTTGTTAGCACAGTGGTCAGTTTCCGCCTCATCTGCACCTGAAAAAACCTGATCAGCAAATATTTTCTCTACATTACATTTCATTTTCATCATTAACTAAACTAGTCCAGTAAGGGAGAAATTATTGTATTTTTGTATTCATTTTAGATTCATCAAACCCTACACGTACTTATAATTTCTAGACAGCGTGTTTTCAGATGCTGAGCACAGACTGTTATGATGACATCCTCTTGTGTTGCCATCAGGTAGATGATTTAGCTGTGGTTGCTAATAGCAGAGGGCCCTGGCAGACATATTACCTTTTATTGCTATTTATAGCCAAGCTGGACCGGGCAAGCTATTTCCTCTGATATCGTCCATAAATATTTATTGTCTGAGAAATCATACAGCACTTCAGCTGTTCTCAGAGATGGAACAAAGCTGCTTTTTCGATAGTCAAAGAGAATATTTTAGGGACCCACACCTGCTTTTTCTTCAGCAGCGTAATAAATTACAGCCCAGTGGTATTGACAAAAACTGGAGATACTCCATAATTCAAAGCTGTACGCATGCACGATGTCCCATGCTTTATGGATGCATTTGCTTTTGTTCTAATAAATGTTTTCTTGTTATTGCAGTCACTATTTAATTGTTGAAAAGGTTGCTGCAAGCATGTGATTCACATTTTGCAGACCTGCAGCTTCTTCTTCTCTAAACATGCAGTATCTAATGAACCTGCCACTGCAGCATTCGCTGCTTGGTGATTGCTTCCTTCCTGATTCAAGGCTGCGCTGAAGCGACCAAGATAGGCTTGAGTGCCTTGCGAAGTATTACCAGATAAGGAGAGAAGACAGAAGCATTAGTAAGGAATAGAAGAGGCCTAGAGATAAAGTGAAAGTGCCCGCAAGAAAATGTGGAAACCAGAAGAGCCTGTTTCTTTTATTTCTTTTTTGTTGGGCTCCAGCATTGTGTCGCTTCAGTAGAAGTAGGGACTTTCCTAAAGGTCAAATGCATGAACCTCTGGGCTGAAGAAGTTGCAATAAAACACATTCAGTTAGTTAAAAAGAAAAAAAGTTATTATTTATTGACATTAGCAGCAGAAAGGTAAAAAAAGACACAATACATCATTAAATTCTGTGTATTTTATCAAGAAAATGAGCTTAAAACAGTGGTTTCTTCATTATAAAAATGTAATACATATATTTATTTCATAGATACAGTGTCAAAAAATACAATCTGGGATATTAGTGCAGTGGTCATAAACTTCATCAACAGCGTACAGTGAAATCACATTTTGAAGCCTTAGCTTTGCATACAAATACAGTGAAACGTGTCTATGTGCCCTCATTTCATCTGGTATCAAAGAACACCTGGTCGATATCATGGCATGACCCACAGTCATTTGTTTATTAAAACGTTAGTCTCCAACGAGAAACCCGTCTGACAGTGAGTCCCAGAGAACGTGCGTCCGACGTCTACGCCTGCAGGTAAGTGATGTGATTGTTTCTATAGCGTCTCATGCGGCGAACTTTGCCTGGACTCAGGCTTTTTTTCCTTCCTGGAACAAAGAAAAGGTGTACAGCAATTGATTGATTAGTATGACGACCTGTGATTCTGCAGATGGATGACTCACTGCGAGTAAAACAAGTTTCTCAGTAAAGATTTTCCTTGTTTCCTTGTTATTGCACAATGTCTGGCATAAATCAATTGGAGAAAAAAATCAACCACTAAGTGTTAAGTAATCATTCATTTATGAGCTAAACAGTTTTAAAGCCTGATAATAAAACTGGTGGTGAATTTCTTTGGCTACTCCTAGTTCCCTTCTGATTTTCTCAGTTCTCAGCCTGCGACCTCTCCTCTAATCCTCATTTTATGTTCATATCCCCTCTCACACACCTTTGACGCACACGTCCATGCAGCTCTGCCGGGAGATGAAGTTGTTGCTGCTCCCTCCACAGCCCGAGTACAAGAACTCCTCACACATCTTGGTGACGGAGTTGTAGTAATAGCGAGGAATGGAGGCCGAGCACTTTCCTTTGTCCAGAGGGTCCAGACAGAGCACGGGAACAGCTGGAAAACCAAACACAGTACCAGTGAGGCACTTCCTCCTTCTTTCATCACTTCATGCAAATTCACAGGGACTCGAAGCCTGTGAGCCTACTGGGGAATGCACAGACGCCAAGTGGCATCACACAACAAAGGCGTGTTCACTGACTTTTTCGGGGACTGCAGTACTCCATGCAGGAGGTGAGGTCTGGGAAGCGGTTGGAATTGCCCTGGCAGCCGCCGTAATGGAAGAGCTCGCACTGCATGGTGGTCATGTTGAAGAAGTAGCTGCGAAAGAGGGCGCGGCAGGGTCCCTCTTCTTTAGGGAATCTGCAGATTTGGGGAACCTCTGTGGATAAAAATGTAAAACTTAAGAGTTGGAATTTGGAAGACAAGGCAAGATATCATGCAGTGACCATCTGTATCATGCACAGTTTAAAGAATTAAAAAATAGCATGAAAAGAGTCAAGTAACATTCAGCACCCCCCCCCCCCATTCAGAGTCACCATCATCATCTCTCTGCGACTGCTTATTGAGATGAGAACTTACTTGGGATCCTGAAACAGGTTTTGTGGCACTGCTGATAACTTTTGAAGTTGTTGGCATTTCCTTGGCAGCCTCCGTAGTAGAAGACTTCACACTTCTGGGTGATGGTGTTGTAGTAATAGCGCTCGAGCTCTCCTCTGCACGGTCCTTCGTCCATTTGCAGGAGACAGACGTCTGCAAAAAGCCGAGAGATAGAGTTGAACAGAAGCGCAAAACTGCGCCCGAGAAACTGCGTCTCGGTCATTCTCGGTCAGATCAATTTAAAACAAGAGAGTATGTGCACCTACCTTTGGGTGACAGCGCAAAAATGCTGCAAAACGAGGACAAAAGAGCCAAGAGTCCAAATATGCAAAACTCCATTGTGCAAGTTTTTTGCTCCCGAGCCTTTTCCGCTTTGCCGACCATCCCAGCCACATCCACTTTTATACTTGACTGAACTATTTCCCTGGGGAATTTTTTTAGGGGCGGGGAAGTAATGACTCATTTTCATACTACAGTGAAACCAGATCGGGATTCATTAATGACATCACATAGACGTTTTTACGCTGATGTGCGTGCGTAAAACGCCCTTAATACAGTGACTACACACAGTGACAGATTCAACTTGTCTAAAATAATGAGACATAAAGTTGCATACGCTGCTTTAGGAATCACAATTCCCGGACAATGAGGATGATGGCAAAAATGATGATGATGAAGAACCTAATGATGATGACATCCAGTAACCCACTGACCCCACAGCATCCGGGTAAGTTTTCCACAGTGTCGCCTCCAAGGGGCAGACACGCTTGGGAAACATTTAAGGATCTTATTCTGATCCATCCTGCCAAGTTCCCAGCAACACCCGTCTGACTGGCTCTGATACACACACACACTCACACGGAAACAGCGCGAGAGATAGTTTTAATCATTTCGATTATGTATTATTTATAATATTAATTGTAATCATTTCCATTATGACTTACAAGCATAAGGAAGGCTGTCACTCACTCTAACCTTCACTGTTGTCTTTGATAACAGTGATGGCAGGTGTCTTGAACATACTTTCATAATATATCCAGATAACATTCAAGGTCCTCATTTCTGAGAGATTGAAAAAATAATTATCTGAGGCTTGAAATGAATGATAGCAATTCTGCACACTTCAAGCCCACTGCTCTGTCTCCTCTGTTACTGAGGATGTTATTGTAAAAGTGCCATGCAGTCATGTTTGGAGCACTGATGCGTTCCCACCTTGACAGGTGGAGGCTAAATACAGATTAGCCGTCTTATCAAAGTGACCTAATACATGAGGCACCACCCCTCAGCCCATCTCTGAAAATGAGAAAAAGTGAGAGTCAAATAACATACTTATAAATTGATTCTGTAATACACAGTAAATACACCTCTGCGTTTTAGGTATAATTCACAAACAACCCAAACACACACCTGTTTGATTCATCGCCCTGTTTGATAGCAAACTTCAGATACTGGCATGATCATGCAAGGGGACCTTGTTTTAATCAGATTAGTGGATTAGGATTGTTTATACAGATTACTTTATAACCCAGATTGAGGGAGTGGAGAGGGATTCTTCAGAAGGACTTCAGGGGGGAAGTACCGCTCCCTTTAAGATTTCGTGAGTACATTCATATTTCTTTATATTTTGTGTGTTTGTGTGACTTTTTCAGGCTGAACATTTTGCCTGAATGTTTTCTTTGTTTAACAGAGGATGCCGGTCATAAATGTAGAGGACCTGACCGACAAGGACAAGGCTGTAATGGAAGTAAACCAACTTAAACTTGAAGTGAAACTTGAGAGGTGGTTGGTAAGTTATTTTATTTAATTTTCATGAGTCAACACAGACTTAACTTGTTCCCAGACTTCTTCTCATGACAAGTAATGTGTCACCTCGTTGTAATAACATTGTTCGGAGCGCGCCATGGCTGTAAAAAACAGCTCAATATTTTTCCTTGTATTCACTTCAGACATCTAAATGCTGTGAGGAAATCAAGGAGTACATTCAGGCGGGTGTGGAGGAGGACATCCTTGTCAAAGGCATTCCAGAGGAGAAGAACCCCTTCAAGGAGAAAGGTGGCTGTGTCATCTGCTAAATGGGACCTGAGGAGCTTTTCAGTCTTCAGATTAGCACCCAAGGACATTCTCCCTCCCATCATGAAACAGATTGGCTGACTGAGATGACTAGAAGGACATAATAAAGACAGAAATTGTAAAACTTCACACGTTCCTGTGTAAATGATTCCCCATCTTCTGGTCAGATTTGTAGCCTTATAATTTGCTTCTAAAATGCTTCCCTCTCATGTGGTGTATATAGTCTGAGCAAAAAGGACCCATGTGTTGTTTCACACACAGAAGCAACTGCCATTAAATGTGCTTGTTTATAACTGAGCCTGTCTCCATCTTTCACTGTGGCAAACTTTCATGACAAGGTAGAGGAACAGATATATCTTCATGACTTGTTTTGCACACATTTGCTTCATACATTTTCATGAGATCATCAACATTTTGTAACATACATCACAGAGTGCTTGGAAGGTTTTGTTCTTTTCATGCATCTATTCTTTTCTATATCTGGTTTTCATTCCCATGCAGTTGCGAACCGTATTTTTTCACTTAATGTCCTTTAAAAGTCAAGAGAAAAAAAAACATTTTCATGGAAACAGATGGAACACATACACAAATAAAGTGCATTACATTTTGTTTAAAAGGGCAAAAACATACAAGACACATTTTTCCCTTATGTGCCCTTAAAATCATGCGTGTCTATGTGCAGCGTCACCTTTAGCCAGACATTACATGTGTCAGTAAGTCAGCCAAAAAGTGATTTTCCTCTCACAATGATTCAGTCAGTGATTTCATTTATTTTTAGAGGCTCTGATGAAAGTCCCGAGTATTTCACAAAGTAACGGGAGTGGAGAGAATTGACTCTCTTATCATTCTGGAAAGCAGCCTATTTTATTATCATAAGGCACGTATTTCCCTAAATTCAGAAAGCCAAACATTACGCAGATTTAAACTTTAGACTGAGGTGAAAGTTGTGACCCTGGGGTAAACCCTGACAGACTGCCTGCTCTGGATTACTGTCGCACCCTCTTCTGCGCATGCGCAGAGCGGCACCATAACAACAGCGATGGCGCTGTGCAAAGGAGCCCTACGTGTAAACCAGCTTGTAAACAGCCGCAATTTCTTCAAAATCACCTCATTTAGCGGTGCCCGGTCGCTGTCTGAAAATGTGTCAGCCAAACCCGATGCGTCCAGTGCCCCAGAAGTCACCGGTGGCCATTTAATCTACACACAAGAGCACTTTGCCCTGAAGGAGTCCCTCAGAAAGGTATGCTAACATTTTAGCTAGTCTCTGATGTCACCATGGAAACAAAGGGAGACGTTTGCTTTGTTTACAGCTGGCAACTGTAAATTACAATACCCGCGTGTGGAGCCAGGAATGCAGCAGTGTTATCCAGCTTAATGTACGTGTAAGCAGCTGCAAAGGAGCAGTAAAATGGGAAGTAGGTGAGAGGTCACAGTGCTCACTTGTCATGCCATTTCACCTCGATTGGACTGCGCTGCGGCTTTGGCTTTACTTTCACAATAATGAACGTCTGCAAAGATCTGCCAGTCTCCTCGGATGTCTGCAAGAGCGTGGCTTTGATCGATCTGCAAATTTGTTAAATGAGGACAGCGAGGCAGGCAGGCAGGGCACTAGACTACAATGAGACTGCAGCTGGTTATAATGGAAAACACAGCCTTGTGACTGTGCGTGCTGTTCTGACCCAGCCTACACTCCCACTGAGCATTTGATCTGTGTCGGCTCTCCTCCTCCTGCAATATGGGCTTCATCTCTGTTCCTGGGCTGGGGTTAACCAAAGCTATGGCGATATTTGTCTGCTCAGGTTTTCAACATCTGGCGGTGTATGTGTGACTGGCAGATCTGGACCCGCGCAGTCGCGGAGAAGTAATGAATGAAAATGAATCACTGCTGTAAAAACAACACGTGTAACAGCGTTTTTTATTTGCATCAAGGATGTTATTATAAATCACATGTGTCCCAGAGACTGATGTTTACTAAATGCTTTTGGCTCTGTGTTTCCACTGCATATTTACTATTCATTGTTGTTCATCCAACAATCCGTCCATTATGTCACCCGCTTTGTACTCAAGAGTGTTGACTACATTCGCGCCTAGGGGCAATTTTGACTCTCTTAATTGTACTAAACCTGCATCTTTGGTGCTGTGGGACCAAAGTTGAGAACTCCTATGTGAATTTTAGGGAAAAATAAAGTATGAATAAAGTTCTGTCTTATCTTATCTTATCCACACACAGACGCCCTCTGTCTGACCAGGATTTGAACCAGGGCCCAGCACGATTCACCAGGTCACAAAACACCAGGTTGCCTCTTTTTTCGATACTATGTGAAAACAGAGAATAAGAACTTAAGAACCTATTTTATGGACAAAGTCTCGCAGGGATTCAAACCAGGGACCTTAATGTTGTGAGGTGAAAGCGATATTCACCATGCAGCTGTATTTTTCTTTTGAGTTTCATCTAAAATTAAATTGTTTCTGCAAAGACCGCACATTGCATACACAACGTCTTGATATGGGAGAACTTGCTCACCAGTTGGTCTGTTGTAGAACAGTGAACCTAGATAAACACTGATGATGTGCCTGCTGTTCAGATCAAACCGTCTGTGACGCCCGTGGGTCAAGCCAGTGCAGCTTAGCCAGATCGGATAGTGTTTGTTTGTGCGATACAAATACTTGGCCCCGAATCATAAGTTTCATCTCCTTTAATTGGAAGCCAAAGATCTTTAGTTGCACCCTTGAGAACTTGTATTCTGCGTCCGGCCAGTTATTTTGGCAGATTCCACAATATTCATGAGGAGAGCAGATTGTGTGATGTGGGAATAGTGCAAAGTGAGTCTCATTTATGTTTTACCCATGCACAGCAAGGATGCAAGAATGTCACTGGCTTAGACAAAACCCTGAAATATGCTTGTGTGCTAATCAGAAATTGGAAGAATTGTGATAAAATAAGCTCATTAACCTTCTTTCAGAAACCTTGAAGATAAGTTATCATGGAGCATATACTCTCAAGGGCTGTGCTAGCTCTGCTTGAGCTATGGTTAGCTTCACACACGTTTTAGGAGAAGATACTTTCAGTAATTTAA
Source organism: Karalla daura (assembly GCA_029224185.1). NCBI lineage: Eukaryota > Metazoa > Chordata > Actinopteri > Chaetodontiformes > Leiognathidae > Karalla > Karalla daura. The sequence goes on from CM055205.1 coordinate 11,517,331, forward strand.
AAGAACCGTAACACGGTTGCATTCAGCATTGTCAGTCTTGATGTTTTGCTTTCCGTTATGCAGAGTATTGACAGTATGTCTGAAAAGCTAAATACCTGCTATTACGGCAATAAAAAAAAAAGTCTGCTAATAAGACTGACTCATTTTACATTTGACTCATTAGATTTGCATTACCAGACAGACAGTAAGGCTGCAAGGCTGCAAAAATAACAATAAGGGCCTAATTTAAGGCAGAGAGCACATATGTTGCGGTAAATGGGAGGAAGCTTGTTCTGTGACTAAAGCCGCGAAAGGATGCCAGGGGTTGAAAATAAACTACGACTGGGAATAATGGGAAGGATGAAAATGTGAGAAGGAACTGCAGAACAATATGCTGGCAGCACAGGAAAGGGAACTTGGGGCAGTGTGGTTTATTAAAAGAACTCACAGAGGGATAGTGTGTGTTTATAGGTGCTACACAAACGGGGCTATAGGAAACCTGAAGTGACTCCTCAAGGTCAAACATTGCTGAATACTCCCTATGTTTCCACAACAAATTCCCTAATAATAGGCGGTGAGGGCCGGGGTGGTCGGACCATAGCAGACTGCATTGAGCGTTGGTGTGCTTGTGCACCACAAAGTGAGGATGAAACATTTTCCTGTGTTGAGAAAATTAGTCATTCAGGCTACACTTCCAGCATCTTGAGTCCTGTAAACACCCTCCTCCGATACAGCGTCCAAGACTGGTGTGTGGAGGGTCATTAATGAGGACGCTTCTAGGAAGTGCTTTGTCGTGATGAGCAGCCTGCCTCCCACAGGCTCAGGCTGTGATACACACACACACACACACACACACACACACACACACACACACACACACACACACACACACACACACACACACACACACACACACACACACACACACACACGCGCACGCGCGCGCGACAAAGCCATTGTTGGCAGATCCAGAACAGCTCTGCTGGCCAGATCATTAATGGCCCTTTAATATGTCTGTCTGGAGGGATCGGGTAGGGTTTTAAATCAGTGGGATAAAGCCTTTTAATATTTCTTTTTTCTTGTTGCTTGAAGAACATTTCACTGCATTGACTTACCAGAGAGGCATCTGTTAACTAGGACAGTTTGTTGGTTCCTGGTGTCAGCATCTACCTTAGATTGAGCTTTTGTCACTCTGTCCATCCATTGATCCAAGGCAGGGAAAACACACTGGACAACTGCATAGTCCATCACAAGACACACACACACACAGTGCAGTTTTAGAGTCTCTTACACACCGTTTTGGACTGTGGGAGGAAAGTGGAGTATCCAGAGAAAACCCATGAATCCACTGAGAAAACATGCAAGCTGCACACAGAAAGGCTCACAGTCTGACAGTGCCTTTCCATTACACCTGGAGATGCATAAAACCTAAATATCATGATGTTAAACTGGGAATGGAAGCAGCCTCTCAAATATCAAAAAACATTTCCCAATTATTTTTCTCTGGACATGATGCTGGGGGTCACAGGACCAGTTGTTTTCAAAGAAGATGGTGTGTGTGTGTGTGTGTGTGTGTGTGTGTGTGTGTGTGTGTGTGTCTGTGTGTGTGTGTGTCTTTTTTCTTCATCTAAGAAAAGCATGAAAACCAACTGTATTTTGGGCTTCCGAGCCTAGACTTTTTGAGAATTAAGACTGTAGTGAAGACAATCAACTTTGTTGAAATGTTTTAAATCTTGCTTTCATTTTGTGGAAAGACTGTAACTGCTAATTGCTCTTTCACCATATTCTGTGATGGAGCTCTCGGAGGCTCTTTTCTTTGCAAATGTGTATATGTGATATATTTTTACATTTACCTCCATCAAGTGCCATATTTTTCCGTGGTTGCTTATCCTGTCTGCATATGTGGTTTTATGGCGTTTCCCAGATGAATGACTGAATCGTTGTGGCCTGTAATGTGTGAACTGCCTGCTGTTGATGCTTTTTTTCCTCAGCAGCAGGGTCGGTGATCTGTATCTATGATCCTTTATTGTGTGCTGTTATATCATGATGTTGATTTACGTATCACCATAAAGTGATTCTGAGGCAAAGCTGTTTACTGCTTTCTGGCAGTTCAACTGTCTGCGGGTTTATGGCTTTTTTCCTTGTTGCAGCGAGTCTTTTAAGGTATTATCCTCCCTCAAAAGATTTTTCATTTTCATGAGTACGGCTGCATCTTCATTCACACATATATTGTGAGGAACCTAAGACTAAGGGAGCGCTTTGTCGTGCCCGGTATTGTGTGAAATCCTGCTAGTTTATTAGCAAAAGCCTGATCTATTGTTTTTTTAGTGGCATCTTGGTTGCTAGGGGTGCATCCCACACTGGGCTCCAGACTGGACATTTTGTAAGGCCTGATGAGTGCAATGTTCTTGGCTGTGTCTTAATATTCAACACTCCTGCGGTGTGCAACGCTTTTGGTATGCAACGCAAATAGTCCGCGGCAACCTTTGCAAGGGGTCCCTCACAGATGACCCGACTATTTCCCTTTCCAGCCGCTCATCCTCCCTCCCTTTCCGTCCTCAGGATCCGGCCTCTTGACACGGATAAGTTTATTGCAGGTTAAAGGGGACCATATACGTCTTTCTTTCTTTGTCAGTCTTGACTTTTGCACATTCAGGCCCAGATAGGCGCCGCATACCTGCCTATCTGAAAGGAGTGTCCGCTGTCTGCTTCCAACGCAGTGTTTCCCGTCTGTTTCTCCCCGCTCTTCACATGTCTCTGGGCCCGCTCGTTTTTCTTGGCAGGTCAGGCGGTCGGCTGGTTCGGCTTTGTGTGTTTTGGATGAAGGCTGTCAACATGCATCATCGAAAACACGTCTTCAGAGCTTTTTAGCCTGGCTGGTAAAACTCAGGCGTCCTCGAGCTCATTTCTCAACTAAAAGCTACAGGACAGGCGGATCGCCCCCCCCCCCCCACCCTCATCATTGCTCATGGCTCATTGAATTCCTTTATTGGAATCTGGGATTTAATGTACGCCATTTCCCCGTAAAGACGTTTTTGTTTTAATCGTTGCTTTGTAGTGGCGTCACCCGCCATTTGGAGCAGATTGTTCCTGAGCGTGGGAGCATTTCTCATGCAGCCGATGACCACAGCTCTGTCCCATTACGAACGCTCACTCACTGGCGTTAATACTGCCAATCGCACGCCACTCAGACCCCGACTGACGAGCGGTGGACGTCCCCGTGTCAACAGGAAGCGGACAGATAAATCGCAGCGCATAAATGTTTGTTTTATTGTATTTCCTCAAACAGCGGGGAGGCTATTTTGCAGAAGATGTTTACGTCCGGCGCGCTCCAGCTTCCTGTTGACGGGGCCTGCCGCGCAAAGTGGACGCGCCTCGCCATGCCCCACGAGCTGCAACCCGCTCCTATGATGTGAGGCAGCCCGACTGGCGGCGAAAAGTAGCCGGCCAACAGGGTCTCAGTGGACTGGTCACTCCTGAGTGTTTCTCCAGCTGTGGACCACTTCCAGGTGCTCCAAATGAGTCATGGTATCAAAGCAGCCTCATTCCAAAGCCAGGTTGCAAAGCGCTCATCCCCCCCCCCCCCCCTCTGGTCACCATGACTCTCTCTACGTACGCAGACGAAGCCGCTCCAGTCTGGACCCGAGAGGCTCCTTTTTCCGCCCGCTGTTCAATTATTGTTAATGATCGCTGCTAAGGAATTAAGACAGAGCCGCTCGGTGCACGATGTAAGCCTTTTTATGGAGATCAGATACTGTGTCAGCCACTTACCGTCAAGCAGCTCGTATACAGCGCAAGTTATGCCTCGACCGCAACTGCACACTTTGTTTTCCGTTCCACCGTGGAAACGTGTAATACAGCCATCGCTCATTTTGAGGCAGCTGTATATCCCGGGCTTTGCGGCCGGACAGTTGGATCCGCCGCCCAGCCAGCAGGGCCGTCATTAGCGCGGGCTTCGGGACCGAGCTTTACTTTCACATGCTGTTCTTAATGTTGCTGAAAAGGCCGCCCTCGGCCCGCCAAGGAAATCTGCCGGAGGGGCCGCCATTGAAACGCCGGCGGCGCAGTGGTCCGGGGAGGCGCGGGTCCCACATACCGGTGTGACGCCGGCGACCAACATCTTCATAAAAGCACCAGGGCCGTCCCTCAAAAAACCCCAAAGCCTCGGCCTAATTTGCACGTTGTGTTACAGACCTCGTCACCGAGCTCTGTTTTTTGGTTTTCCTCTTCTCCTCCTCAGTGTTTTATGAGCCTGCGGCCTGTTGAATACGCCCGCCAGCCCTGGGTTTATCAGCAGAGGGATGGATCGCGTTGCACGTATAGAGGAGCGTGTTACTCCCGCCTGCTTTCCCATTCATTGCCATGTAACGCCTTATCTCCCCCGTCTGCGAGGGACAGATTACGCAGGCTTAAGGAAGCCCGCGTGTGTGCAATGGCGGCGCTTCCCCCCTCGCGCTCGTGGCGGCGTTTGTGCCGTTAGTCACCAGACGGGAGACGGGATGGCGGGGGGCTGTCACGCGGCATTAGAGTCACTCGGAGAGGCACTGAGAAGCAGAGCTCGGAGCGCGTTGACGGAGATAGGTGCGGACGTGTTCGCGAGGAAAGTGACACGAGCGGATCTGTCAGCGTTGACGTCTCTCCCCCCTCTTGAGATTTTCCTTTTTTTTTGATGTTGCAGATCATAGACCAGGAGATCAACCCGTGCGTGGATCAGTGGGAAGCAGAAGGAAAGTTTCCGGCCCATAAAGTCTTCAAGATCCTAGGGAGCGCCGGCTTCCTTGGAGTCAACAAGCCAGTCGGTAAGAAAAAGTGAGAGACTGGCGCATGCGAAGCAACAAAAGCACAATTACAGGAACTGCCTCCGTAACTTGGCCATTGGCACCTCACAGTTCCCAGTCTGCTGCAGTGTGGCGTGAACGCACTTCCAGGAATAAAAGCTGCCGTTTGTCTGTCCACCTGTGTCAGTGTCAGATCTGCAGCTGACCAGCAGAGCATGCTGGGACGGCTTCCCAGAGCCCTCCGCTCTGAGCGGGGATCCGCGACCTGCTCGAGTGGGAGGGATTAGCTTGTGTTGTGCTCTTAAATAACCAGATACCACTCCACATGAGAAATGACGAGGATTTAATTAGTCTTTTGGGGTTTGGTGCGTTATCTGGCCCCGGAGTGTTTTCAGTTTGTTTCATGTGGAAAGAAGGCGAGGAGATAACGGGCCTGCCGGGCAGCCATCATAGCTCAGGTCACAGCCAGCTCGCTGCTCCTTTTCATGTTGCCTGATTTGTTCTCTGATTAGACATAAACATAGCTGTGCTCACCTGGTGGCCTCTCAGTAGATGAATAATGAACATTAGCTGTGTCTCAGTTCAGGGCCAGCCTCCTCCAGAGGACACAGCCTTTGTAGTTTAAGGAGGCCCCTCCAGAGGCTGCATCAACTGTTGGTAAATGGCCCGATCCAGCCTTCAACCATACGTCTGCAAAACGATCATTTTGTAATAATAACAACATTACTATACTATAAAATTACAATACCCTATCATATTGTATCATATAATACAATATATTATGACTTTATATTAATATTCATATGCTTTTGATGATTAATGTCACATATCCACCATACTATGTTCATTATGACAGTTCTCTTGCTCTTGGAGGCTGCATCTGGAGGAGCCTTGAAATCGGGGCCGGCCTTAATGCAGACCCTGAATAGAGACGCAGCGCATATCTTAAAGATACCGCTCACATCTTCATGCAGAATCTGTATTCGTAGTCGTGGAAATCTTTGGAATGAGTATCTCTGGCACCGACCGTAATCCGTTTGCATCCTGGGGAGTTTTACTTTGTGACCCGCGTTACTACGATGGCTGATTCATCACCTGAGCCGCAGTCGATCGATGTTCTCGGGACGTGCTCTTTCTGTTGCCGTCGCAAGAAGTCGCGTCATAAATCCGCAGCATATCTGCGAGGCCTGCGAGGCCTTGGTGCAACATAAACACTGGTTACACGACGAACAATCACTCATGCTGGGCATTTAAGCCGCGGGTGTAATTTGTCTGGACCCAGGGATACGTGGAGCAGGAAAAGTTTGACCATCCCCCCCCCCCCATCCTGCGTTTGGCTTGTCCCCTGCACAGCCGAACTCACTTTCCATTCCCTCTGTTCCGTTCGGGCCTGGTTCAGAAACGTTCCCACTGTGGTGACGGGCGGCGGTGTCACGGCAACATCCCGCAGCAGCTGTCTGCTGCGGCGGAGCCCCTCTCCAGATGTGGAGCCAGCTGCGTCCCCGCAGGAGTCTGAGGACGGAGCGGGACCCGTCCTGTCCCACACCGGACCGCCAAATAGCTGCGGTCGCCGTGCGGAATTTACTCCCGATTCTTGGCGGGGGTTTGTGGGAAGCACGGCAGAGATCTGAAGTTTCCATCGTGACTTACTCCGCCGCTAAGCCAGAGTCCCTGGCTTTCATCCGGGACTTCTCGGGCCCCCTCTGTGCCTCTCTGCATCCGGCCGGAGGGGCCGCTGCCGCTTCGCGGGGCCGCCAGAAGGTACATGTGCGAGCCACGGCTAGGCCGGCCCCGCCAGGACGGCTGCGCCGCAGGTCTGCAGGTCAGAGAAGAGGGAGGACGAGGGAATTAAAATGTGCTGAGCGCACAGGCCCAGAGCATTAGTCGACAGGATTAGAGGCGCACCGTGTTATTAGGTGGTAGATTACCTGCCGTCATGTGGACCATCAACGTCTTCATACTTGTAAAACAAAAAAAACCCAGATGAAGTTGTGGGGCCTGAATGATGCAGACGTGCAATTTGCGTTGACCTTGTGCGTCTGCAGAGCTAGATCTAGTCCCTAGAGGCGAGAGTGACGTCGGTCAGACAGACTGTGAAGTGTGCTGAGGACGGACCCAGGGACTGCATCTGATTCAATGTTTACGACTCTGTGGAGAATAATAAAGGCAACCTTGGTTGTTCTTCATGTCTGGGAGCCTGGGTGCTGAGAGGCGCTGCTGATGAAGCAGGCTGTCAAAGAATCCAGCGCTGGGATGTAAGTAGGACAACAACAAACTGTTGTTTTTGCAGCTGATTAATCGATTCGTCGTTTGATTTTGAAAGTGACGCAGAAGTTGCTGGCTGCTCCACGGAGGTCAACATCATTTTTTATGCTCACCTCAACAATCAGATAATCCTCCTCTTCCATGAGCAGCAGTGACTTGATATCCAGGAAAACAGGAAGTGGACTTCATGGACATTTTTGCAGAACTGGACGCTCCGGCCGATGCATGTCTCTCGCCATGCCGCACATCTCCTCATCCCCTCCAGTGACGGGAACACTCACCACTTACACCCCGTTCTCTCTCGCCCTGGCCAAGCAAAGCCGTTATTACCTTTCAAAACACGAGAACAGGAAGTTTTGTCAAGGCAGACATGTTCAGGGATAGGGATGACCTCTGGCTCCTGGCCCGTTTCCCCCTCTGCTGCTGCTGCGAGAGAGAGAGAGAGAGAGAGAGAGAGAGAGAGAGAGAGAGAGAGAGAGAGAGGAACCCGTGCTTCAGGCCGTGGCAATGGCCCCTATTCTCCGGCTCCACAGAACCTGGCAGCCTGCACAGTTTCCCCTCTGTAAAACTAAATATGTCATCATGCTGATGTTCTCAGTGCTTATCTCCTCGGAGACTTGGGCAGACCAGTCCAGTCCGTTCTCTTGCTCAACTCCTGCTATAATGTGATAGAAGCACCACAATGGCGGGTTTCCCCCCCCCCCCGAATCTTACTAACACGGCGTCTGTTTGCGCTTTTATGGCCTCTCACGCAGTCAGGCTGACGCCTGCTCTCAGGAATGCTACCAGGTGTCGACTCAAAGCGACGTTCCCTGTGAGTGTCACAGAGCTGTGGCGGCCCGAGCCCGCTGCAGCCGCTACAGGGAGGAGACGGGCGGCCTCTCAGTCGGTCTGCTGTTACCTCGTCCTCCAGGACGCGTTTCACACGGCGCCCTGCCCCACGTGATCCTACGCCGGGGAACATCTGGCGCTCAGAGGAAACATGTGTGCGTACGGGCGACATGTGTGACGGGACGCTGTTTGCTTTCCCTGCGCTTGCTTGCTCAAGCGGGCGGCCCGCTGTTTTGCCGAGAGTGGGATAAACCTCAGCGCTTCCCTCCGTCCACATCGTCCGCCGTAGGGTTTCCACTGCTCGGAGGCTTTATCGCCGCACAGCTGCACCTGTTTCCTCTTGTTTTTGCCCCCCCCCCCCCCCCCCCCTCTCCCCCCCTCCGCTCCCTTGTTTGCTCGTCCCACTATATCTCCCTCTGTCTCTGTCCCCATTTATTTTGCTGTCTCTCTCTTACTCGCGGCCCGCGTCCTGCCAGAAGGAGCTGTTCATTGTTCGGTAACGAGTCTGACAGGCGATATTAAAACGCTCTGCAGACGACGTGGCCCTCCACCTGATCAATTCAGGGAGGATTATTCAAAGTCTAGCTCTGGGCCGTTCTCCATCATCCAGGGGCGGGCACGCTGTGTTCAGCCGTGGGACAGCACAGGACGGAGCCTCTCACAAATGCTCAGTCATGTTACTCTTGACTGACTGGGCATTATCATCGAGACATTTACCCCAAATTTGGCATTTGGTACATCACAACAAGACGGTGAAGGACGGTCGAAGAGCCGCCCCGTGCGGTTTGGTTTTCAGAGTTCTTCATCTTCAGAAGTACAGGACAAAAACAGCTCCATCCAGACAGAAAACAAGCATTTGTCATTAGAACATTAGCATAAAATCCAGGCCATTGGCACAACAATATATGCTGCGCCCGGTGATGAAAGGAAGAAAGGCAGCACAGGTAAGGAGAGGGCTCTGTATGAGGAGAAGTGACAGAGTGCTGTTTTAAACATGCTAATGCACTACTCCGCTCCATTAAGGACCTGAGGTCTTTGTAAATGCCTCAGTTACCAGAACGGACCAAACAGACATCCAGTTCTGAGGGGTTTTTTTTTCATTAAATGGGTTGTTGAAGAGATCCGAATCAAGTTTGATACACTAATAGAAAAATATGAGACGACACTGAGACGACAGTGGCCCTTATCTGCGCCGTGCCGCCGATCTCCCCGCCAGTGCTTTTTACATGCAATTACAGATAGCGCAATTAATGATAACATCCTGCAATTCATTTGAGTGCGCGCCCCGGTGCCAGCGGAGCGGCGCAGAGCGAGGCAGGGACGGCAGAATGCACCGCGCCCAGGTACGTGTGCGCGCAGAAGCATCCCAGCCAGGCGTTTCATCACCACGATAACAGGAAAGATGGAGGGAGGGGGCGGGGCGGGGCGCAGGCGAGCTGCTGCTCTAACCTGACCTGCGGCGGTGGCATCTTTATCCCAGGTGACAGTGGAAAGACCCCCCGGGGCTCATAAGAAACGAGGGCGGGTGGGGTTAGGGTGAAATCTGCATTAAAAAGGAGGGAAAAAGAGACGAGGCACAAGGACTGTGTGTGTGTGATGAGTGAGTGAGTGTGATGTGTCTGATGATGCAGAGTACGGAGGCCTCGGTCTGGACTTCAGCTACAGCGTGGCCGTGGCCGAGGAGCTGGGCAACATCCGCTGTGGAGGCGTCCCCATGGCCATCGGCGTCCAGACGGACATGGCTACCCCTGCTCTGGCCAGGTACTGTCCCCCCCCACACACACACACACACCTCAGGTCCACCACTCAGAGGATATGCCATGATATTGTAGTTGTGATACACGGCTTCTAGCACTCGCCTCCCTCCCTGGAGTTTGCATCGCTGACACGTCTTTGACAGAGTATAGGCTTTGCCTGTGGCAGATATGTCCCCCGCCGCTGTCACAAGGACAGCGGTCAGTCAGCAGCTCGGGCAGCAGCGTCCGCTTCATGTCCCCCCCCCTCTCTACAGCGCCACCCGAGGCCCTCGCATCACGGCTGAAGCACGCTTCCCAAGCACTCATCCGCCAGGGAAGCGCTTTTCAGTGCCGGGGTGGTAACAGTTTGCCTGTATTGCTATATTTGGCACCTGCTGGTCAGATAATGACACTCCACGCCCAGACAGCGCGGTACAGCGAGCGCCTCGGTCTCACATGTTTTCCTAAACAGAATCTCCCCTCTCCGCACTCTGTCTCCGTCCTTCAACCAGTGCTCTTTTCATTGTTGTGTACTTCCAGCGTTTCGTCACACCCTGCGAGGCGGCTGCTGTGGTTAGGAGCAAGTGCAACAGTATGGATATTGCCTCCACTGGTACGCCTCTGCTCCGAACGAGCTCGTTTGTGCACAGATGCATCACTTTTTGCCGTCCACGAGTCGAGACTGCAGATCTGTTAGCACCAGAGGCCGAAGCATTGCCAGCGCAGCTGCTGCGGAGCGGATTATAATCCCCTGAAACGAGGATCATCCCGGGCCATCGCTGCTTCTTTATGCGCAAAAGTTCTTTCTAGACGGCCGCTTATCATTTATACGATTGTGCGCAGTGATCTCGGTGATGCAGGCCTGCTCTCGCTGTGGCATCAGGCTTCTTCATGGCTGTGTTGAAGCCAGTGCTAGAAAACACAGCCCCGTGCCCTTTATGAAAGCTGCATTCCCCAGGGTGTGTCAGTGTTAATGTACAGTATTTGGAAATCGGGCACACACACACACACACATAGGGACACGAGGCCTGGGCTTATTGTGTGATTTCCTCCCGCTATGAAACAGCTGCTGGTGACACCAGACAGAGCTCAGTGAAATAGACAGAGTCTCAGGAGCTTAATTAGAGGATCTGCAACAAGCTCCAAGCACTGAGAGAACAGCGCGGAGAGAGAAGAAGGGGGGGATAGCACAGGCTTCAGGATAAACCTCGCTCCTCTGCCCCAGCGGAGCTGTAATAGCCGCAAACATGGCAGCACTGTTTTATGGAGCAGCCTGCGCTGACTTTTAAGTAGAGAGAGCGTTTCGGGGGATGGCCTAGGATTCACCTCTTTGTCCAGAAAACTGTCAGTCAGCGGCTCAAGGTGTGCTCTGATGAATTGCATCTGCAGATTCGGCTCAGCCGAGCTGAAGAAAGAGTTCCTCCTTCCCTCCATCACTGGGGACAAAGTGGCTTGTCTGGGCGTGAGTGAAGTTGGAGCCGGCTCTGATGTCTCAAGTACGTCCCTGTTTCATCATCTTCTGGTCATTTTTTATAAAAGCGTTGATGTGTAGGCCCAAAAAGGCCGCTTCAAATCCAGTGATTCTGCAGACAATGACCGGGGAGCCGGGGACAGCCTTTTTTAATCAAGGCTGCAGTTATTCTGTCAGTGGAGAGGGATGGTGTGCCGACCTGAGACTGAATGAGACGTGGATCCGAGTTCACAGTTATCAGGTTTCAGCTCTTTCTGGCTCCTTTGTGTCTGGATTAGCACGTGTCATGTTTGACACCTTGCGTAATACCGAGGCTTCAGAGTGAAGTCAGTGGATTTAAGGGCGCAAGTTGTACTTCTCTAACCATTCTTGACACTGACATTTCTTTTATCCCGCCATCTTACTCATCTTTCCTATTTTCACTTTCCGTCCGCTCCCACACTTGGCCAGGCATCAAGACCAAGGCGGTGAGGAGAGGAGACGAATACGTGATCAACGGGGGGAAGATGTGGACCACCAACGGCACCCAGGCCGACTGGATGTGCCTCCTGGCCAACACCGGCGACGGGCCGCCGCACAGGAACAAATCCCTCCTCTGCCTGCCCATGAACCTGCCAGGTAGGAGCCGCTGTCCTGTCTGTGGGGAGGGCTTCCTACTTTACCTCATTGCTGCATTCTTCAGTTTGCCAAGATTACTAATGCCCTCCTCCTCCTCCCCACCAGGAGTGCACATCGCCCGCAAGATCGACAAAATGGGCATGCTGTCGTCGGACACGGCCGAGGTGTTCTTCGATGACGTCCGCGTGCCCTGTAAGAACATCATCGGCCAGGAAGGCATGGGCTTCACCTACCAGATGCTGCAGTTCCAGGAAGAGAGGCTGTGGGCAGTGGCCAACAGTGAGTGAACTTTTTTCCCCCCTCTCCCTTATCTACGTCTTCCTCCGCATCTCCATCACCTCCCGGAGACCTCATCACGAGTCGTGCTGTTGATGGCCTCATTCCCATCGCGGTTTCCAGAAAGTGAAAGGTCAGACTGTTGGAGCCACGCGCAGCTCAGTGAGCCAGTGTTGTTGTGGGCAGAATGTGCCCGATACCACAGCAAGGAGGAGAAACCCGGTAACGATTCTGGCTGCCCGACCGGAGCCAGAGGCGCTGATTACCGACGGCTTGAGTCTCAGCATCTCCGTCTTATCTCCGCAGTCCTGACCACCATGGACAACATCATCCAGGAGACCATCCAGTACACGAGGCAGCGCAAGATCTTCAAGCAGCCCGTCCTCTACCACCAGTCCGTCTACTTCAGGCTGGCAGAGCTGCAGACTGAGGTGGAGCTGCTCCGCGCCCTCCTCCACTCTGCTACAGGTGGGGGTCGCCAACATATGCGTCTATACAACTACTGAAATGTATTATATCACTGTAATACGATGACTCTTCCTCATAGGACAAAGTGTATGCATAGCTGTAAGAGCTGGGAGGTCTGCAGCATGGACATAAATGCTTGGCTCTGCACGTACGGTATCTGGGTGAGGATCAGGGCGGACCACTGCGTGCGGCCGTCCCCGCGACATTCTAAACCCTAGACAGCGCCGATGCCTTGGGAACCGAAGCCACAGTTGACTCAGCTCTGCAAGAATGATGTGAATGCCAAACCAGCCTTGAATGGAAAATAGGTCCATGCGTAAATCAGCAGGTTGGGTTTGCAAGACAAAGAGAGCATAGAGAAGGCTGCAGAACCAGGCACAGGCGTGCAAAAGACACTGCGTATCACTGTGTGAATATAGACGTACATATAATCCTTTTCAAGCATACTCTCAATTTCAACTTCCATTGTACCGTCATCGTTTTTGTGACTATCTGCTCAGTCACAATCGAGTGGGAGCGGACCAGCAACAGATGGTGAAAGTATTACAAAGCTCCAAAAACACCGTTTGGATCGATCGTGGGGTCAAGAGGTTCATCGGTAACAGGTGTTAATACGATGCTCGGGGATGAAAGGAGCGTGCCGCTGGAGGACTCGTTGACACGCTGAGGAGAGCCGGGGTTATTTCGACTCCGTTTCCGATTGCCAGCCTGTGCTAGCGGCCTGATGAAGTGTATCAGGATTAAAGCCAGGGGCTGGGGCAGCTGAGACCTGGCCCCCACCCAGCTCCTCGGGAAAAGACGTGTCTCGCGCCGCAGTGTTTATCATATGAATGAACGGGTGCATCTGTCGGGCACGGGTCCAAAGTCTCATGATTTTCTCTTTGTGAGAAATAATCCATCGAGCGCTCTCGTTCGCCTGCCCGGGAATAGATTGAAGTTTTTGCATCCGTCTGGCACAAACACACACACACACACACACACACACACACACACACACACACACACACACACACACACACACACACACACACACACACACACACACACAAACTGATTGGCACATGCACAACAGAAAACAGGAAACAATCATGTGGCTCGCACACACACCCATGTTTCTCTGGAGGCTGGGCTCTGTGGAGTTGTTGATCTATGGCACTGCTGGGAAAAGGTCTGAATAGGGGGAAACCCTGAACCAGAGCCAGCCTCAGGTGACTGCCACAGACCAACGTTTATTTACCGTTTGGGTGTTTGTGCTTCCTCTTTTTCTCCCCCTGCAGCACTGTACATCAAAGGCAATGATGTCACCAAACTGGCGTCCATGGCCAAGCTCAAGGGGGGCCGTCTGGCCAGGGAGCTGAGCGACAGCTGCCTCCAGTACTGGGGAGGAATGGGCTTCACCAGTGACGTGCTGGTCAGCAGATTTTACAGGTGAGGCCCGCTGGAGAGGCGGGAGCGTCAAGGCGTCCAGTTCCCCGACCTGGTTTTCCTCTTTCGCTTTTCTTTCCTTTTCGGACATTTTATGAACCGCGCGGCGGTGATTTATAAGATTGAGCGGCAGGATTTTGAATTTCTTCACCCCAGTGCACTTTGTTCATCTCCTCCAAGACAAACCAAGAACATCTGACTGAAAATCCATGAGATGGCAGCGGCGGGCCGGAGCGCGGGTCAGGCGCCAGCTCCTGTTATGCTTGGCGGCCAGCGGCGTGCACCTCTGTGAGGGTGTAGCGTTCCTCTGGTCTCCGGCTGGCAGCGGCCTGACGAAGCCCGGGCTGAATCTTACACCATCATTAAAACACGATTCCTTTATTGCGACGTCGGGAGTCGGGAATGATTGATGGCTTCTGCCGAAACGCAGTGTGTGGCTTAATAATGATAATTACCCAAGACGTGCACTTGGGCTCGGTCTCCTGTTGTGCGGCGCTGAGATCACCGGCTCCCCTTTTGTTTACTCTGGGTGTAACTGCAGAGAGTCCGATTCCCTGAGCTGTTACTTTACGCTGTGCTGACACCTACTGTCAGGGTAAATAATGCAGCCGAGTGCTAGCGGGACTGAAAACACCCTGCTCTGGTACAATGAATTAGACCGTTCAGAAAAACAAAAAAAACTAATACAACTACGCCCATGTTTTGTCCACAGGGACTCCAGGCTGATGTCGATCGGGGGAGGGGCCGATGAGGTCATGCTGGGAATCATCGCAAAGTACATGGACACGCTGCCCAGGAAGTGATGTCATCGACACCGCTGATGAAACGCTAATCGTTATTAATGCATCGCCGATCACCCAAGCGCAGTTCAGACGCAGACGTTTTAAACTCTTGAAGTGTCGTTTTGCCTTTTCCGTCACTCGTACTGTATCATGCGAGAAAAGCCGCCCCGACAGGACCCGTGAGGTCTCTCACGCGAACTCATTCGTATGAGTCTACAATTGTGAATAACTGAATTTAATATTATGTCAGTGATTGATTGAAGCAGTGATCGTACAGATTAAACCTATTTTTCTAGAGGAATGAGGAAAAAAATGACTTGTGTATAATGTGTATAATAAATAAGTGGCAAATACCGGCGTACTGTGTGAATAGACTTTGGCGCACACCAACACCAGTTGATTAAGAGCATAAAATTTGTTTATTTACATTAAAAAACATTTTTACAACAAAGGTGGTACAACAGAAAAACAACACTGCTATTTGTCTATGTTCATATCAAATTCTGCAATTTAGCAGTTTTGAGTTCAGAACTGTTCAATTATTAGTTTCAGGGTATTTTGTACAACTTATCACAACTCTGACTTGTGATTAAGGTTTTAAGTCACAATAGCATCTTCTGCAGTTGTTTTTTTTAAGTTAAACTTTATATCTATGTAATACTTTATCTCCTCAGGCCATATAAAGTACACACATACAGTACATACATTATACACCATTCTTATCACATTGCCATTAATGAGACCCTTGTGCAGCTTTTTGGACAATATCAAATCACATCATTTTGACCCTTTTCATGACTCATCTTTGGGGTCACTATGAAATACTCACATTGGTACCTGTAGAAGTGAGAAAATGAGAAAACAAATCTCCTCATCCTGCTGGGCCTGTTTTGAGATGCGTCAGCATTGCACAGATCGGGGGGGTGGAGGTCAAGGAGCCAGTCCAGCTGGGTCCCTCCATCACCTCAGCTTCAGGAACCAGTACAGGACAAAGAAGACGAAGAAGCAGAAGAGCAGCATGTAGCACAGCAGCTTGGTCTGACTGCCTCTGGAGAGCTGCTTGACTCTGCCGATAGTGGCACCGAGCAGGCCGCCGGTCGAGTCAAAGTCCGTGTCCTAGCAGGGAACAGAGGGATTAGACGTGTGAAGTCCAGACAGGCCCCGGACAAACACAGTACACACTGTTACTGTCAGATGATTAAAGATGATTTACTGAAGCACTCAGGGAAACTTTTGATACACACGATTACTTTTTTCCTCTTCTTTTCACAGGTAAAATATTGTATTTATAACTGATGTAAAAAAAACTTGGAGATAACGTGGAGATAATAGAGTTCCAATGTAGACTCAACTACGATCATATTGCTTGAAAACATACAGACAAATATATTCATTATATGCCCTAATTATAACTCATTAATGTCATGGCCATTTCAAATAAACTTAGCTATAATACGCGAAATTAATGGTGCCCTGAAAATCTCATACCATAAAGAGTAACGTACTTTGCGGAAGAGTATGACTTTGAGGATGAAGGGGAACACAAATGGTGCTGAGTCATAATGAAAAATTAAGAAGAGAAAGTAAAACTCACCATTTCATTCAGCATTTTGTTTTGGTATTTCACTTCTGTCCCGATGTCGATCGTCAGCTGTAAATATCCAGTGTCAACACATTAATATCAGTATTTGAGACCTTCTAGGAGCATGAAATGTAAACAATACAAACCTACCTATTCTTAAGGCGGGGCTTAGAGACAGTTAACATGTCAAACGCCAAATAGGAAGCAATTTCTAAGGCAATAACCGATATAAAACTAACATTTCAACTGGCACACATAATTAACAGTTACTTACACTTTTTAGGGCGCTAACTTTAGCCCTCAGTCCCTCCTGCAGGTGTTCATTCTCCTCTTCGTACACACTGTACCCGCTGGCCACATAGTTACCAGAGCCTCCCTCACCTTCAAGAGACACAGACACACATATTTTTAGCGATTCAAAACCTCTAGTAATACATTAAAGCCGAGCTGTGCATCCATTCACATCTGTTAACAACATTAGCCACTTTAGCCGGCTAACTAGCACACAAGCTAACTGTGGCATTAGGATTGAGATGAGCGCGTAGGTCTCACCCAGTCCGGAGCGCCTCATCTTCACCAGCTGGAGCTAACACCGATCGGATGTCTGTGTGAAACGCGGGGAGACAGATTCAGACTGGGAAAAGTCAGATTGTGATCACTGCTATCGCTTCTTGTGAAACTGTGGATGTTGTCACGTCAGCAACGCCACGACATCCTACGGTGGCCGAGGAGGACAATCGACTCCTGACGTAATGTAATCAAAGAAACAATATTATTAAATTATTAAATGTCTGCAATTTCCTCCGTTTTGGCTCATTATTTGAGTAAGTTATAAAATAATTTAGATGTAAAATATCGATGTAACGATAAACTGAATGTGAATGTGTGTGTATGGACAGACAGACAGAGCTTGCGAGTTATCTTAATGCAAGGTGTACAGCAGCTGTTCTATCTACTCTGTGCGAAGGCACTGAGTGCACAGAATAATTCATCAGATACAGTCATGAGGCAGAACTGATAGAACTGTCAAAAAGTGCAACACTGGTAATGGGATTTAACATGAAGTGCTTGCATAAAAGTCACAGCAGTAGTGATATTAGAACTATCAATGAAGTATGAAAGTAGCAGCCATGATAGGGATATTGAAATCCTCCAGCGAGTCATTATGTTTCTACTAAATAGTGAGTCTCAGTTTGAGGTGGTCTGTAAAGGTCATGGGGTGTTAGTCCTCTTTGGAGACTGCGTCATGTGTAGTTTGATGACGTGGGACAAAAGAATGAAGAATTTTTCAGTGTGTGCGTGTGTGTATGTCAGTTTTACAAGCCACTAACAAAGATAAATTCACTCATCAGCAAACTAGTCAGCAGCCCATCTTTATTGATTGCGCTGAAGTATGCATATTTATCTCTGCCTTAAGATGGAGGTTGAATTTAATCGTTACCAACGTTACAACAGTAAATGCAGCATGATCGGTTTCCAGTTAATGTGACATTTTTAAACTCTAAATGGCTGTTCTCCTGCAGTTGTGTTTGTATTGTGTTACTTAATGGTTATTGAAATGTTCAATTTCATGTTGAGCTGTTATAGATCTTGATTTACAAGAGTAATATCTGCCCCGTTTTTAATTTGCTGTTCAACCTGTGATGCAGAAGAACCACACAATGGTGTCAGTTCTTTTCATTACATGAAACGAATATTAATTTCTTCATATTGAGGTGAGAAAATCCATTGTAAATCTGAATCATGTCAATATGTTTCTGTGTTAATCTTCATTAAATGTGCCTGTGTGGGAGTGTACACAGTGTAATTTCTGGGCCAGAATAGCTGAATAATGTAAAATGTAGGCTTCAAAGATTCAACTACTAGTTCTAGTTAATATATTCCAGGCTGCTTCAATCCCTTAATCGTCCAAAGCATGATTTACATATAAAAGAAATATAATTATCCAGACAAAATGATGCAATTATGAAGAAAATAACTGTTTTTTTCTTTGAAATCTCGTGCCCATCCGTGAAAGCAGCAGGCCCCACAGCAACAAACATCAATGGGTTAATCTCTCTTTGGTGGGAGTAACGTGTTATTATAGGGAGAAAATTGCTGTGATGATCCTTTGAGACACAGACAGATTGTTTCCTTTGAACATTTTGAAATGTGGCCATCGTAAAATGGAGACAAATATCCTTTCTGGATTTAATAATGGGGCTTACTGACACATCCATCCGTGCTGTACGGGATAGAAAAAAACTTTCTCAATATTTACGAAATCCTAGAGGTGCTGTTTAGTAATGATTAGCTTTCCTTATCCCCTCATACATCATCCCTCACCTAGCCTTGTGCCACTATTGTGGGAGACAGCTAATATGATATAAGAGATTAAAATGGCTTTCATGATGTTAATTTATTCCAGTCCAATATCCTATAAATAAATACAACTTTAAGCTCCAATCTACCATAAAGCAACTCAATGCCCCAACACTCATCTTTTTATGTATCACCCAAAGGCTTTGCTGCATGCGTGACCTTGACACGGGTGTCAAAGAAACAGAGGATATTGATTGAATTGTGTGCACATCTCAGCCTCGATGGATCTGAGAGGATTGGTTTGGTCAGACAGGTCTTTAGCCAGCAGAAAGGTATGTGGACGTCAGGAAAATGGTCTTAATCTTCACCGAGGCTCTGTGGCTCCATGACACCTCAGGTGCAACGATCAGCACACACTCTGACTGGGAGGTAAAGACACACACAATCTGCAGTGTCCATCCTGTGGGGTGTGTGTGTGTGCATATATATGTGCCTATATATCCTATATATAGGCACATATATATGCACACATATATATGCACATATATATATATGTGCATATATATTGGATATATAGGATATATATCTCCTCCCCCAAGAGAGTTGTTTGGGTCTCTGCAGCAGTTATGAGCATTATGTGGCCAACACCATCTGCTACTTTCTTGCAGGGATGACAAGTATATCTGACATTTACCAGATGCACAATTTTAGCGACATTGCCAGTAATATCAGAAATAATTAAAAGAGTAGTTTGACCTTTGCAGAATTGCATTCATTCTCTGCCTCACAGAGAGTAGATGATTGATGCCACTTTCATATCTGTATCCAATTTTATAGTTACTAGAAATGAAAGCGCTATCAGTGTATTTATCTAACCCTCTGCAAGAAAGCGCATCAAAGCAGCTCGCAAAATGTCAAACGCTAATTCCTTTCATTAGTGTAAAAAAATTACTCATTTTGTTTTATCAACGGCTTAGCGGGAAAAAAATGAATTATCTTTGATGGCTCTATGATGGATCACGACCAAAAAAAAAGATACCTCCCTGTCAGTGAAGTAAGCTGCCGTTTGGTGAGAGAGGACTGTAATTAGCTGGAAATGAGAGATGCCCACCTATCTGTGCTCTGCACCTCTCACTAGATAGTGCTGATGCTCAACAATATCTGGCTCACCCTAATTAGCATAATTTCTCCGGAGAGTGAAGCAATGAATGAGTCAGATGATGGAGGAGGGGAAACGAGGAGGGGATCCTGCCGGAGGAAAGATCAAAAGGACGCCATTGTGTTTCCTACTATTAGTCTCCGGAGAAAGGATTTTCGATTCCCGTACTTAACATCACTTTGAAGCACAGTTAAAATAACTCTGCCAGCCCTTTCGCCATGCTCGATATTCTCGGGCTTGTAAATTGTTATCATACGAGGATTTGAAACCTTAAAAGATGAGCATGTTGTTCAAAATGCACCAAAATCCTTTCATACATCGCTAGATGGGTTTTAATGAGATGCGGAGGAGAATATAACTGTGATACGGGGGTGAAGTGAGACAGTGTAAGGGCTAATAGATATGGTGGCAGAGAGAGGATGGAAGAGGAAATTACAGATAAACAGCCACCCAGATACACAGTCAGCTACCTGATGAGTACTGTGTGCAACTCTTTCTTTCTTCCTCTCTTGTTTTTTGCTCTTTTTCTGAAGCCACAGGTGTGTTATTGTTTCTACTCAACTGCTTCCATTTTTTCCATTCCTGGATCACTGGGTAAACTATAGACCACTATATGGAAGCTAATGGCCATCCAAATAAAAAAAAAGACACACAGCGTCACTTTATGTGCATTATCTCATGTATGTGTGTTATCTTCTGTATGTGTGCGCGTGTGTACAGTGTGTATTTTGTCTTTCTCACACCATTTTAACCCAAATCATTGTGGGGCTCATGTAGTGTCACCTTGCATTATTCAGTTTAAACACATCCTCTTTCCCTGCAATGATGGCTGCTGAGCGTTCATGCATACAGAGCACAATCGGAATTGAAAAGAGAGGGACACTGAGAGAGAGAGAGAGAGAGAGAGAGAGAGAGAAGTTGAGCGAATCACATTCATCTGTTTAAAAGCTCCCATTTTAGCCCGCAGTGGCTATTCCATGTAGCTAAATTCCTCCGGGGGATCCCCCATCACTCCTAATGAACAAAACTATTACTCAAACTAAAATAAGTTGTCAGCCTATAGGAGCCGTGTTATTACTCACTCATCTGTACATCAGTGTGTGTGTGTGTGTGTGTGTCGGGGGGGGGGGGGGGGGGGGGGCATGACTCCCGCTGAATCCCTGAGAAAGGCAGCAGAGCTCTCCATTTAAGAATCCCTGAACATCTGAGCGTCTCGTCTTTCTTTCTCTCTTGTTTGAATTAAGCTTTGATTCGGGGGTTGACACTAATGCTGCATCCCTTGACAAGGGAGAAGCAGCAGCATTTACAACTGAATTGAAATATTGATTAACTCTAGCGAGGCTTGCCCCCAGCGGGAGCCAGGCTTTAGTGGCCCTGTTTTCATTCTGATTATGATGTACACAGGACTTTTTAGTCCTCCCTAAGATGACTTTTTATCAATGGACGTCAGTCAAAACGCAAAATTGCATTACTGGCTCTTGTCTGACCCGTGATCACCTGGCTTCCGGGCTTAACCTTTTATCCTTCGTTTCTGTCCTTCTTTTCTAAAAGCGCACAGGCACACAAGCCGCTCGAAGCCTCCTCTATCTGCAGTTAATACAGAGCAAATATGTTATCAGAGCACTGAGTGAACACCAGCTGTGGGGGAAAGTGAAGATACGTGAGTTGTGTGTTTATGCTGATACTGTGCCGTAGCTGTTTGTTGTGGTTTAGTGAAAATAAAAAACACAGAGATGTAGGAGTGGCTCAAGTTTTATCTCGAATGCAGCTGAACCAATTAATCGGTTGCTTGATTCGCTGATTGACGGAAAATGAAGTGGAAACTGTTGTTAAAGGTTATTGTTTTAAATATTTCCCAAGCAGTAATTAAAAACACACATTTTATCTGTGCCATGCCTGAACCTTTTGTTTTGTTACGCATGTGTGTCCATGTGTATTGAAGGGCACAGCCAAGATTATCATATTGCTGAGGCCCATCATCCTTATCAATTTTCCATAGGTGTGAGTGTGTAACTTAATATGTGTGTCCCGTCATCGATTGGAGACCTGTCCGGGATGCGTTCCCTGCCTTCACCCTGTGTCACTGGGAGCAAAGCGGGTACGATCATGGAAAGATGGATTATGACTCAAGTTTTGGTTTCGTTCTTGAAAAACGTGTTCTGTATTTGTTTATACACCAGGCAGATAACATGGCTCCAGACGGGAGTTTTGTTTGCACAAAACAATTTCGAGGTTGGAATTGGGAAGTCATTATGAGTCATCGTGTAAAAATCTTTAAGGGGCCATTCAACTCCAGCGTTTTATCTGTGCTGATTGCTTGTTTTTTCTTCATCGTCTGTGCCCTGGCCTGCACTCTCCTGAACCAGGGTGCTTTACCCTCATGCTCATTACCTGCTCAGAGACACTGAGAGTCATCGAGTACCTCTTCGGGGTGTTTACCTCAAGGTGATGTAAAGAGTATGCGTGTGTCTGCATTTGCTGTAGATCATTAAGCATCATGACAGTGACAGGAAACACCTTCCTCTGCATTATTCAGTCTGAAGCCGATCGCTTGCATGCAAAAACTTGGTGACAACGTCACTTTCTTTCTGTCAATTTGCAGCACTACAGTAAGTTTTCAACAGACTAGAAACTTAATGATTGACTGGCCATTTTAGCCTCGTTTTGAGTAGTTTTGATTGATGTAAAATGCTGTGTTTTACTTTTGCCCAGTATTCAGTATTGATCAGAATCGATCTTTGCAAACTTTCCTATTTAACTTAATTGAGTCTGCAGCACTTTGCGAAACAGTATTGACTGGTCTGGCAGCATGGAGAAAACATGGCCCGCAAGTTCCCCAAGGCCACTTTGTTTTCTGAACACCATAATGTGGACACAGAGAACAATTTCATACACAGTGCCACTAACGAGCACACAGAGAAGTCATTTTAGCAGGTCAGCGGTTCACTCAGACTGTTGCTCCATCATTGTGTTGGTACTTCAGCTTTGTCTATGTGGAAAACACAAAATTATGTACCTTTTTTTAGCAGCATTTAAAAACTTTTCTTGCCTGAGTCAGTTTCTCTGTTGCTCTTCTCTTCCAGATTAAGTGGCGCTTTAGCTGAACGGCCTTTGTATAGCAGTGAGTCACTCAGTCGCATTAGTCATCTGTCGAGCACTCAGACCTGTTATCTGAGTAACAGTGGCAATACCAAAAACACTGAAATATCATACTGTGAAAGTTCTGCATTGAAATACTCCTTCTGTCGATGCCCAGAGGACAGTTGTGGGTGTCTAATACCCTTATTACAGATGCATTTAAATGTGAGCAGCAATTTAATGTTGTATTCCTGCTAAACCTATATATATTCTTCCCTAAACTCTAAATTATGAATTATATAACACTACATTTTATATGTAGTCAGAAACAATTCATAACCACTGTTTGGTTGCTCACAAGACCACTCATACTTATTATTTTGAATATAAAGGTAAACAAAGGTAAAATAATTGATTTTTCTTCAGCCAATGATCAGAAATAGCTGAAAAATATGAATTGGAGAAGAGGGTTAGTACTTACTCAGCATTGTCGTTGAGTAGCATGAGGTGAAGTGCAGCTCAGGACTGCAACATGTAAAAACCATCAGTAGTTTCAGTAGTTGCACTACAACACTGGCAATAAGAGTCTCTGTTCATTGGTCTGATGTAAGGGAGTGGAAACACCTGATTATGGTCTGTTATTTCCCTGAGTAAGGCAGACATGTTTCTCAGGATGTTGCAAATCAAACCTCTTTGGGGAAATTTTCCCAGGCGTAAGCAAACATTTCCAGACAAAACAAAATTCATGCCGGCAATTTATTTTGGTACATTACTTAAAACAGGGAGCGGAAGCTTCCCCCGGTGAAACGTCCCAGAATACCCAGCGAGTTGGTGATGTATCGGACGCGAGGTTGTAGCGGAGGCTTTCTGGATTATTAGCAACGAGCAGAGCACACAAAATCAAACCCCAGAAACGGGACATCACTGGGAATTTATTGATTTCAATTGCTTCATCTAAGTACACGCTGTCTCAGGGGCTCTGAATGTTTGCTGCTCTTCGTCTGTTTTTAATTCTCCACAGTTTTTTTTTTCCGTTTCTCCATTTGGGAACTCCCGAGTCTGTTAGTTATGCACTTTGGGCTTTCATTTACTTTTATTTTTTTACATTTATTAACTCGATAGGAAGAAATCCATCATATCCCCCGAAGGCGGTAACCTCTTTTATGTTCCGCCAGTGTGTTTCTTTGGTGGCTAAATGTTGACTTGCCATTGTGTCCTCTGTTGTGTTCTCTCGCTGTTACTGTTCCCACTTATTTAAATTAGCACCGACAAACAAAGCTCCATATGTGGCCCAAATCTCTGCTGCACAGCTGTGCGCTACATCAATAAAAATGTGATTGTCTGCAGGCTCATGCACGATGTCCGAGATCACGCCCGACTGAGTCGCCCTGAGGTCTATGACTCGGTTTGACATGTTTACAAGGAAAGAACAGGATTGGGCAACAAACAGAATCACCTGCGTACTTTAATAGATGCAATAAAAACAAGCAGGTGACTGCATTTGTTTACAAGAAAAACAGATCAGATGGAAGGACGCACTCACGTTTTTCGGAGATGGGGTTGAGCTTGTTCCAACACACACACAGACACACACACACAAACACACACACACAATAAATTATGATGATGAAAAAGCCCGCATGATAATACCAGCATGCTCTAATTAGCTCTTCCTGCATGTTCACTCAAAGATTTTGAAGCCAAAAGAGAAACAATTGAGCAGAGTGAGTCATAAAGGAGCCAGGAGCAGATTGAGCTTGTTGTCTTTGATCATATTGCGAAAACGTCTCCTCTAATTCCAAGCCGAGATGGTTCTCTTTCCTTTCATTGCGGTAGGATCAGAGCAGAGTGTGCGAGCGCTCGCATTTGTAAAGTTTTTTTATTTTTTTCACAGACTTTCCAAAGTCTAACGGAGGCTGGTTCGCTGCTACCACAGCCCCGACAGCTTTCTATTAACCGTCATGAAAACAACTTTATTTTTTTCCCCTTGCAGCAAAAGAGCAAAGGGAAAAAAATTCCAATTCCATTCACACCAAAAACACAATCACTGTTTTATGCGCTCCTGTGTCCCATGTCGCCAAAGCTTTGTTGCGCTGCCCCTCTCTCACCTCCAATATGTCACCGCACTACATGCCTTTGTCTTTGCTTATAATTGAGCATCTTATAGCCCCGGTGTTCTGCATGACCAGCTTTGACAAGTAATTCATAGTTTGCTGAGTAGTGCTGAGAATTGCTTACAATAATCTCCCCTCGGGGATGTGGCATAATGTCAAAGCTCCCGTTGTAACCGCGCCTATGGAATACTAATTGCAACCTCGGGCGGTCCGGCCGAAAACCTGGCTAACGTGCTTGTGTACGGGCAGGGGCGATGTTTGGAGAGTGAAGTCCCGCTCATGTACTACAGTGTCAGATGCACACACGATGACGGGCCGGCCATATGGCGGTCGTAATGAGGAACCCGCGAACGAATTTCACATAGGGAAAAGCCGCACAATCTGCGAAATCTGCCGGTGTTTGCTATTCCATAGGCTGTTCAGGGGGATAAATCGCTGTTACGGCAGTGGAGTCGACCCAGTGCTGTGTGGCCTGGGAGGCTGTGATGCTTATTGAAACACTGCCCGAGATGCTGTGTGTTTCTGTGTGCGATAATGTCCTTTTTAGTTCTTAAAAACAAAAAAAAAGTAACTTTCCTGATGCACAACCAAGGTGGCTTTGTGGCTTTGTTGTATTATGCATAAGACCTGTTTGATTTGATCTTATCTTACCTTGTGTTCTTCGCCTGACTTTGTGCACTTCATCTCAAGGTAACTCCAGTTTGATGTCGAGCAGGAAGTGTTTTCAGAGCTTTTCTCCTAACAACAGCTGTCTGTTTGTCTTTGTGAGAAAAACAATGGTGATGAGAGGGAAGCCACAAATTAAAGTCAAGTCACAGGCGTCAAACCCAAACCAAAACCCGGGGAGCTGACGGACACAGCTGCAGAATCAGATTATCCCTTCTTCATCACCATCATCTGTTTCATCTTCCTCTTCTGCTGTTCATTATTATTATCAGACGTGATCGTGGTCATAGTGGAGGCAACAACAGCAGCTGCAGCAGTGGCATCAGTAGTTGTTAACAACCAAAATCAAACCATGCTGGTGTCATCAGAGTGCCATTTCTTTAGATAATCATTATAGGCTGGTCTCCCCTCATTCTCTGTGTGTGTGTGTGTGTGTGTCCTGGCAACCATCTAGTGTGTGCTCCCTGAGAAAATGGATGGATGGATTATTAGGAAGAAGGAGCCTCTCGTTTTCTGAATGAGCCATAGATCCAGTCAATTAACACAAGTTACACACATTGCACTATTGATTACAGCACTAAATGAAACCTTGTGTTTTTGCCTGTCTTTGCCTCTAATCTACACAAATAGCTGCGCTCAGGAAAGTCAGGATGAAGCTGTTGTTTCCTCGAGTTCCACCAAAGTTACACTGAGACTGCCGGTGTCTCTTCACAAAAGATGAGATCCAGAGCTGCTTTTTTTCCTCCCCACTCTGTAACATCCTGACCCACTTTCCACCTTGGAAAGCACATTTTGCCGATATGAACTGTAATCTGATTATGAAAAGCAAGCGCAGGTATTAGCGTGGCACCGAATTTGGAGAGGAGCCACCGTGACCCTCTGAAATTTGTCATACCTCACTTAATGGAAACTCGAAAGCCGGAGGCCATGGAGCAGAATGCGATTTATCATCTAACTAATGCAGCAAGTGTATGATAATCGCAATACGGTGCAATAATAGTCTTTCACAGGAATGTATAACATCCGCTCTTTAAAGAGTCAGTCCCTCTCTTGAGATCACAGTACTATTAAATCATTATTGATGTCCGTGTTTCACGTCCATAGTAATGTTGTACTTAATGATACAACACTTGTTGTGTCTCAGACGATGCTGAGAGTAGAAGAGGAGCAACACTGCCACCTAGTTTAAAGTTCGACATACCCCTCTCAGTATCTGCATGGCCGGCATTGTCCTCACAGTGAAAGCTCTAGTGGAGCACGCCGCCTTCATGGCGAGCCATATGATTAGATCTTCAGTGTATTAGGATTGATTGGAGTAATGAGTGATGTGCACAATCTGTCTCATCGTGCTGTGTCAGTGCTGAGACGATGACATCAACATTGAATACGTTAAATGGGGACCGTCCATGACACCTCTTTGTTGATAAATATTTGTGGAAAATATGAGAAACACACACACACACACAACAAAAAGGATATTTTCAGACAGACACATGCTAATTAATATTAGGTCAGCTCTTCACAGTGTGTCAGTCAATTGCTGCGATGACACCATGTGGATAACAGCTTTCTAACATCCACTGCGTAGTGGGAGCAGTGAGTCATCGTAGTGCCATCGTGGGAGAGAACAAACAAGCTCAAACTGTGGCAAAATCAATCTCACTCTGTTCTCTGGTCTGTCATTGTGATTCGAGACAAACATGTCATCCTGTTTGAATGAAAATACGTCCTCTGGAAAATGGCACAAATTGGACAGGTGCATGCATTTAGTCTTCTCATTTGTTTCGGTAGCGGAGGTTCAGTTCAAGTCCAAGAAGTTTCAAGTCCCGAGACAAGATCGGGTCAAAGTGAAGACAGAAAGCTCATAGGACGAAACAGTGCTATGATAAAAAGACAATCATTTCAAAACTGATTATTGTTTTCTTGCTCTTACTTGCTTGATATGAATTGCAATCCAACAGTTTAATTTGCAGAGATGTTGAAGACCTCCTCTGTCTTCTATTAATTACTTTCAGCCCATCGGTTGTGATCTAGTCGCAATCATTTGCAATTTCTCCACGAAATGTTTGATCCGTTGCCATCATTTTATTTATTTGATTGTTGCGAACACTCTTGAAGTGTCACAGTGCCTCACTGGCAACTTTTGACAAGAAAAGGAAATTCCCAGAGAGAGAGTTTTTGTTTTTCTCAAGTGGAGCTCAGGCAGAATAAAAGATAAGAGGGTGTTGAGCCCGCGTGGAGAGCACCCAGTTTGTTGGAGGGCTTTTTTGAGAGTCCGGGGAGATGGAAAATATCTCTACATGAAACATTATTTTTTCAGGGTATTATTTCAACCCAGAACTATCATCTTTGACAATCACTTAAAAGGATATTTCTCTCGCCCCCGCTGTTCTTCAGAGGGTTCTTCATTGAAAATGCAACAGTTGTGCAGAAAGCACTTTTGGAGATCAGTGTTTGAACCCCTGGCATATATGTTCTTTATTTTCAGTTACTTCAAGGAGACTTGATGGCGGAAAACCTTGATTGACATGTTTCAATCCACCAATATTTTAATCTATGCATCCATTGTCCTGACCATGTTTATACAATGGAATAGAATAGACTTGAACAGAATAAATTGGACACCATTCACTATTTCATTCATACCCCGGGACAATTTAGGGTGTCCAGTTAGACGACCATTTGAAAATCCAGTTGTGTCAGGTTTGTAAGCAACACATCACATGATATGTGATGCAACACATCACATATCAGTGGACACATACACTCTGTCATCATCTCTCAGCCTATGAGCACTTCAAACCTGCTCAGCTCCAGTTCATTTCCAGCTGTTGGTCACTCCAAGGCGAGCTAAACAGGCTTAATGTGGATCCCAAAGACCCCCCCCCCCACCTCACAAACAAATCCACAGTAATCTACTTATGTATTAGTGAGGGTGATTTGAAGTCCCAGTTGCTTGCGAGGACATGGACTTTTTATTGATTAGCAGATTAGCGAGTTGTCTCTATTATGACTCTCTAAGTGTGTGTGAGCAGTGACAGGAACACATCATTACCGGGCTCCACCGGGTCAACCTGCAGCCGACTGGATCCAGCGTCGTAATTGGAGGTAAAGGCTGAATACAGTGTCCCATGTGGGAGTTTTGATATCACAGGCTGGAAAGGGACATTTTTGGATGAGATCTGCCGGGCTGCTTATGTGCAGTTGGAGTAAGAGGAGGAGGGAGGTAGAAACTGGCGAGCCAGAAACATTTAGTTTTGTTGCCTCTCTCTCTCAGAGGCTGAACTGCAAACACGCTTCAAATGCCGGTGTGCACTTAGCACTCGGTGCTTACAATGTTCTTGCGCACTCTCCTTTATTTTATTAACATTTGGTTGGCGACAACATGTTTAAACACGTTAAGTCCAGAAGAAACTGACGGAAAAGCAGAGTTGAGGCCCTGGTCAGAGGAGTCGTACTGAGGTTGATGGTAACTTTGGAAAACAAGGTGCTGGTGGATGTGAAAGAAAGTGGAACAGTTCAATCCAAGGCCTCCTCTATATATTGCCACCAAAGCCACTGCATCTAATCTTTTTTTCAGGGATGCAGCTACAGGATTGTCATTCAGATGTGTGCAAAATCCCAGCTCTGAAGAACAACTGCGGACACAAAACAGCTGAAGATGGCAGAGCGCATGGAAAATGACAGCAACAGCAAAACGCAATCGAAGAATCAGCAGAAAGACACAGACC
Organism: Karalla daura; assembly: GCA_029224185.1. NCBI lineage: Eukaryota > Metazoa > Chordata > Actinopteri > Chaetodontiformes > Leiognathidae > Karalla > Karalla daura. The sequence continues at coordinate 11,546,591 of CM055205.1, forward strand.
ATTATACAAACACAATGCGACATCAGCTGTGATTACAGCTTTTGCATAGGCGGAGAGAAAAATCAATATGGTTGCCTCTGAGTGACAGGATTATCCTGTGCTGTCACTGAAACGGAGAGACGAGGATTTCAGAGTGATTATGGAAACTTCTGTGGGTTTGTGCAAACCTGTCACGCCTTTTTGTCCATCAATGTGAGAGGATTTCCTTCTCTGGCCAAATTAGGAGAAATGGTGATTAGAGACATTAACATGAGTTTTAATCCAAAACCGGTGATGATGTAAAGCCCAAAGGGAGTTACTTGACAGGAAAATAAATTTCATATTTGCGGTGGTTTTACTTGACATGCAGCTGCTTATTTTTCCTCTTGTGAGCCTCATATTTCTTAGGTCTGAATCTCACGTATCCTCCTCTTGTCCTTTTTCATACCTGGAAAGTAATTTACCAGCTGCTTATCTTCTGTGCCCAGGTTGCATTCAGGTCATTGCAACATGTCAGGACAAAAGTGAAATGTATTCCCAGAACTGAGCTGGCTCTTGTAATCTAAAAAAGACACATTTTCTACATTATGGGGGAAGCTTTGTCGGCAAAGGTGAATGAATGGTAAATACAAGAAAATGTTGACCTAATCGACCTACAGGTGACCGTTAGGTCATCTGAAGACTCTAAATTGCCCCTTGGTATATGTGTGTCTGTGTGTGTGTGTATTGGCTCCAACAGAACCCCAAAGACGCCTTGAACATACTAAGCAGGTAGGATAGCGGAAGGAACTCACCTGTTTGCAGTGTCATCAATTGAGCTCATCGGTATTAAGACCAGTCACGTGACTGAGACTGATATTGTTAGAAAAAAAACCCCAAAATATCCACATTGAAGCATGAAAAACAAAAACAGTTTTTGCACTACAACCGAGTTTGAGGTGGCCTAGAGGGGCCAGAGGTTTGGTCTCCTGTGTTTAGTTCACATCGATATACTGGAGAAGATATCCTTCTACCGTGGCAGTATTGATGTGCATGTCTACGTTCTGTGTGTGAGTGTTTTCTATGTCCGAGTTACATCCAGTTAACACCCTGTGTTCTTTTGTCCTTTTATTTGCCCAGTGTTTTTAATCAACCTTTTTAACTGTTTGTGCCTGGGAGGTCTGAACGAATGAGTCTGAATAAACTTAACTAATCAGGATAAGTGCCATGTGCATGACACTGCATGAATATTACTTATACCGACTATTACCGAAAAGCTGAAAAAGACCTGACGTTTCCACGGCTTTAGATAATCTACCAGGCTGATGGCTTTACTAGAGAGTGACCCTCCAAATCATGTGTGTTAAGAAAACACACACATGCCTACATGGATGTTATCAACACAGCATGTGGTTAGAAACTGGTGTTTTCAAACCCCATACTGTTTTGATAAGACCACAAATCAGCACTAATCACCCCGGTCCTGGACATGTCATGGACTCACAGTCAGCCAATCAAGTGTGTGCACACATCCACTCAGCGTGATGAGGGAAGGGGGAAACAGATGACCTCAGATGGTCTGAACCCACCGTGGATGATTAGGTCCAGTCGTCTGTACAAGAGAGGGAACCTGGTAGGACACCGCGCGCACATAGCTATTTGTGGTGTAAATTGACATGAAAACAAAAAACAAATACTGAGCTTTCATGTCAATGTCAACACCAATCAGGAACCACCACAGGCAGCTGAACATTCAGGAGTGAGCAGACTGATAACGAGAAGGTTACAAGTTTGAAAAGAACAAGTGGGTAGTTCATAACCTCAGCTTAATATGTGTGGATATGTGTGGATCATAAATTATTTCCTTCTTGAGTTGAGAACATTGTGATTGTGTAAATCAGTTTTTGGAAACATATGAGGTGTGGTACAATCTCAAAGCAGTGAACAGTATGAAGAAGAAATAAGTATGTAAGTAACAAAACCAAAACTGTAACACAGCATAGGCATGACAATAGATGGTAAGCACACATGGCTTCACATTGTCCTTAACTGTTTAAATACTGACCATTAGTTAAGAACAGAAGCATTATTTGTAATGGAGACCTGTATTTATGAGGCTGTCAGTCAACGGTATTGTCTCATGGGGCCAAACTCTGAGGACAGAAAGTCCTTGACAAATATCTCTGATGATGCGATGCCTCTTTGAGATCCACCTAAATTCAGTTTTGGAGTTTGGATTTCCAGTACCGATTAGAACTGTGACCAAATCATGATAATCAAACTGACAGCAGCATAATTCATCTTATCCTCGTTTGATTGAATGCAGAGTGACTATTCCGGGAAATTGTATCGATATTCCTTTAAACTCGGTATCATTTCAATACCATGTCCTCCGGATAGGCCAATGACATTGGAGATGCAATGGATCATAAGAAGAGATATATCATACATTTAGAAAATGAAACTACCGCAGTGAAAGGGCAAAAGGATTTTGAGGGAAATAGTATTTGATTGCAAGTGATTTTGGACTGTGGAGCTTGTTAATTAGGCAAAGTATCCACTGAGCTGCCCATTACCCTGCAAGTGTAATGAAATCTTTAGAAGCTCTAAAACATTTTATTTCTCCTCAAGGGCACACTTCAGTTAACAGAGTCAATTATCATATGCATGATTATCTGTGTCTTGGTGGCCCATCTGTCTCCAGTCCGTTGATCTGTGCCTCTCTCTCCTCCCCTAAGCTTGTCTATGAAGTTCTGACACTTTTTAAAACTAATCTTTATGTATGGGAGCTGTCGTGGGCATCTGACGACATCTACAAGTCTAATGAATGCAGATCAAGCTTTCATTTCCTCACCGGGTCCCCCTAGTGACTCCTGACTGACTGAACGGGACCTCTGGTAAACGCAGCAAAGTGGGCAACACGGCAGGGTCTTCCTCACGCAATCCTCCCTCACAGCAAATATGGAGAGGAGTTCACCCAGAATCAAACGGGTGTGAGATCAGATATGTCTCACTCTGTTTTTAAACAGACATCACAAACCCAAGAGGTGTCTTTGAGAGCATCGGTGCCATCAGACTCATATGCCACTATTCCCAATTTGTAAGTTTTACTCAGCTCGGGAGGCTGCAGGATGGTGATGTGTGGAACGCTGCAGCCAATAAATAAGAGCTTATTGAAACGGTAATGTGTTTCAGAGGAACCCACCGAGGCGTGGCGTCAGCGACGAGGCCATTAATACGGTGTCAGTCAATGTCATGCTTTATAATGGAAGCGATGAATGGAAGAGGCAGAACGTTAGGTAAGATGGCAACGCACTGTGGTGACAGCTGCGTGTCAGTAAAGCTGACAACGTGAACAACACTGGGAACATAATGTAATAAAGCATAATGCAAGCACTCGATACAACATGTAACATAGGCCCACTCAGTTATAGACGTTTTAATGTGAAAATGTTACACAAGTATACAGTCAAGTGGGGGTTCAGATAAAGAGGAGTCGAAGGCCTGTGCTGGCTAGCTAGCTCGCAAACTAGCTTTGTGTTTAACTATCAATCTAGGTAGGTAGGTTAGCTAGATAGGTATCTAGTTTACTAGCCAGCCAGAACGGACATCTATCTATCTACAGTTGTGTATGCAGTTCTTTTAACTTTAATGCCAGTAAGCTTTATACATCAAAGTATTGGTTGTAAACACTGATGTGTTTATGAGCCATTCAGTCTGTGCTGGCTAGCGAGCTCACAAACTACCTTTGTGTTCAGCTATCAATCTAGGTAGGTAGGCTAGCTAGATAGGCATCTAGTTTACGAGCCAGCCAGACGGACATCTATCTATTTACAGTTGTGTATGCAGTTCTTTTAACTTTAATGCCAGTAAGCTTTATACATCAAAGTATTGGTTGTAAACACTGATGTGTTTATGAGCCATTCAGTCTGCCTTGCCTGGTTCTTTACTGCCACATAATAACATAATGCTGAAACGTTATGAAATCTGTTCACTGCATTTTAAACCATGGGACAAACTGGAACCTTGGAGCACATTTAACTTAAAACTGGACCCCTTTTGCATACTCTATGCAAACAGAAACTTCCAGAGTCAGAAACCGACCCCTTTTAATTCGACTGTGCTAAGAACATCGTGTTGTGTGTGCCTCTCTGCTGTCACTTACACTTGGCTCTGATTGATCAGTTTTTCATCGTAATGACTCCAACTGCTGCATGTAAATGATGGAGGCCACAGCGTGCTCAAGTGATTCAGTGGCCTGCTTTTATACTTCCTTCTATTTTCATCTGACCGAAAGCAGGGAGTGATTTATTGTGGCCCTGTAATAGTCGCAAATGGGGGCTGACGGATCATTCGCCGGGCAGCTCTGGCGACCAGTCCGTCATCCTGCGTCATCACAGCCACCGCTGCAGGAGAAAATCAAAGCAGAATTTATTCTGCTGACTGACAGCCTGGTAATGCACTGGAAAGTTTTATGTATTTTCTGTGCTGGTCACAAAGAGTTCACAAAGAAATATTTGAGTGCGTCCGCAAATGAAGGCATACAGCAAGAAGAAGGTCCCTGAAATGAGTCCTGGTCAGGCTCAAGGCGTTTCAGTATGGAGTTTGCATGTTCTCCTTGTGTGTGTGGGTTTTCTCCAGATACTCCTGGTTTTCTTCCTGCAGTTCAAAAACATGCATGTTAAGGGTTGATTGGAGACTCTAGGTGTATGTAGGTGTATAAACAGTGTGCATGTCTCCTGTGGCAACCTGTCCAGAGTCTATGCCCTGCCTCAGTAAACCCCAAAGACACCACGCACCTATAAGTGGACCTTTTGAATGTTCATCAGACAAAGCAAGCTGTCCTGGAAGCAGCAACACTTCAGGTTTGCATAATACTGTTGATTGAGATCAAGGAGGGAAAATGAACCAGAGCTTTTGAAAGGTAGCTGCTTACAAAACACAAGGGGATTTAATCTTGCTCCTCTGTGGATATGAATATGCTCAATGTGAATGTGGCCATGTGAACACACACGTGTGCACACATCTCTCAACATAACATCTCTTAACATGTTTCATGGTCGTGATATGAATCGACCACTCCTAAGATGTTTTGCTTTTTGTCTTTTTCCTTTGAACAAAGTATCTCTCCCTCTTTCACCCTAAGATAACAGATAAAAGCGTCTTGGAAATTGTATGATCTCCATTGTGAAAGAACCACAGTCCCATCCTCATACTGGCAGAGCGACCACAGGCACTGAAGCATCCTGAAGTAAGGCACTTAATGTCTGCCTGCTCAGCTGGAGATATCGTGACCAGCAGATCACATTATGGTGGTGCTGGGTAGCTTTTAGCTGTGAATGTGTTTCACAGAGTGAGCGAGGAGCGGAGAGTACATTTAGTCTGGTCAATTAGGAGAGACTTAAGGCTTGTCAGCATAAAACACAACACTGACAAGTTTGACATAGTTTGAGAAGCTTGTTTTTGCAAAATACAATGGCAAGCCACTGCTGATGCCCTGTGCATGTCAAAGAAGAAACACATCCTTGCTGATGATACAGTGTGTGAGGCAGGGGCACCCCCCAGTGGATGAAGTCATACCACAAAGTACATTTGTATAGGACTTTGAGGCTGTAGTTCATACAATGAATATTTGTATTAAATCTGCAATCATGGGGTCAAAGCCAATACTTCTAGGATACCAGAGATTATAGCAATCATATGATTATGTTATTCTAATGTAGTACAATAAGTAGAAACACCAAAGAGATGAAACATGGAGAGTGTCTTGCTTATTGAGCATTTTAACCAGAAGAGGATGCTGCTCTCTCACTCATGAAAGGCAAAAGAAACAAAACTTTTTGTGGTCCATGAGCATAGTTTAAGAAGAAAACAGAGGGTGCAGGCAGAAAGTCTTTGTCTACTGAACCAGTCAGATGTACAAGCAACAAGGGGAAGAAAATATGAAGAAAGTTCATTTATACCTAGACTTATGTGGTTTATCACAACAGTTTTCTCTTGTATTGCATTGTGTTTATTTTCCAAAAGATTATTAATATTGTGTTGCATCAACTGCACAGATGACTGTTCCTTGTCTTTATTTCACTTTATTTGCAACTTTGTCACTTCTTTTGGATAAGGTGTTGATATTTCCTCTTCTCTACTCCCCCACCCCCACCCACCTCCACCTCCCCTCTCTTTTTTGGTCTACAGATGGTCGGGGCGGTCCACACAACGGATTGTGGGAGGCGATAAACCGCTTCACGTTTCTCACATTGCTGCCAGAGGCTCGTAGCATGAATGCTAAAATATACTTGAGAGCAGTAATGAGCAGGGAGCAGAAGCTGCAGTGGAGATGACTGCAGTGAGACACCAGTCTAGACAGTGGGGACTGTGAGGACGTGTACTGGTTGATCAGCAGTGTGTGTGTGTGTGTGTGTGTGTGTGTGTGTGTGTGTGTGTGTGTGTGTGTGTGTGTGTGTGCGTGTGTGTGTGAAGCATATGCAGCTACTGCCATGACTGCATCGTCCCAAGTGCTTGTATTTACAGTATCCACCTGGATGAACAAAGGAGAGGGAGAGAGCAGCTGTGTGCGTCACACCTCTGCAGGTTGTGGATGCATTACCTCAAAACACATCAGAATTCATGGCACACTGAATATCCTGTCAGTGGGATGCCACTTTGAACACTATCCTGTTATATTGATAGAATGAATTGTTAAAAAATGTCAACGTCCGTATCATCTCCAGCAGGTTTTTGGCTGCCAGATGCCCATTGATCACTTGTTATAATAAAGACTCTGATCCGTGCACTGAGACAATTCCCGTTTGAAGGACTTTAATTAGCTGCTGCATGACGCCTCAAACACAAGACAGTCTGAGAAACCCTGTGCTCAGAGCGTCACACAGCAACTAATTAAAGCCCTACAAAGTGGAGCTGACTGGTGTGCAGGCCTCCTTCTTTTCTTCTTTACCAGGTACTTTGTGATACAGCATACATCTTACTGCATATTGAGATATGAAGGCCTTTTGCTTTCATATTTCTTTCAAAATAAACATCAATAAAAGAGTCATAGACACAGAGGTCACATTTAAACATGCATATTGACAGTGTTACCGTCAAAGAACTTGTCCATGGCATGTTAAAACCAAACCTCAGTCCCTGTTTTTCAAGTTATTTTAAGGTCAGAACTCATGGTGAAAATTGTTTGAATGACTGACTTATGACCATGAGCTACACTGTGCGTGAGACTGACCCAGCTCATCTGAGGAAGAGGAGGAGCAGGTCCAGGCCAGCCTGAAGTTCCTCTAATAGAGCCACCTCCATGCACCCAAGGTGTTGGTTAAGTGGAATATTTCTGACTATTTTCAGTATAAAGTCACAGTAATTGTGACATCGTAGTCAAGCTGTAACATCCCTCTCTGGCAGGGACCTGTGTTGCATGTCACCTGCTGGAGCCTTCCAGGAGAAAGTCACTAATTTAGTGTCTCATGCTCCTATTTGCTGCATTATCTACCAAGTTCATGTGACAGGAGAAACTGAAAAGTGAGGATGAGAGTGTGGGTGATGTGAACTTTAGAAGTGATTTCAGCGGCTCAGACATATTATAACAGTGGAAAGGAGACAAAGTTTATGTTTGTTTATTCTTTGTGAAATTACTATGAAAAGTTAGGGTTTCTGACAATGTGTGTAGAACAGACAGTCTGGACACATAGGAAAAAATGTGCAAGGATCCCAGATGCAATATGACAGATTAACAAGAGTCACAAATACGATAATTAACATAATGAAAACACAGAGAAAAATGTATAAGCACTTGATGTTAAGGTAGAATGGAAACTCTAAATTGTCATGTGTGAATGTGAGAGTGAATGTGCCCTGTGATAGACTGGTGAACTGTCGAGGCCGTACTAGAGATAGGTACCATTACTGGATACAAAGTGATTAAAATAATGGATGGAGGGATAGAGATAAAGAAAATATGAAAAAGAAAAGTGTTGAGTTGAGTTTCAGTACAAAATACATGAGCTCAAATCAGCTAAAGATGACTGAACAGTTGCACCAAGTGTCCATTTCAACACCAGGCTTGAGGTGAAGCGTGCATATTATGTGTGGAGGGGCATCGCAGTGTCTGCCTTCGAGTCCTGACAAAATGAGAGAGCACAGCTCGCAGAAAATGGCCTGTGACCGAGGTGCAGCAAGCAAACCTGCGCTGCGCCCTTCCTTCCCTGCAGTGTGGTCACCAGGCTGTCATTTAGACTGCACAGGAAGCCAGCGGACCGGACTGACCCTGCCTTCATCCCCTCACAAACCACATCATAGGAGAGAAGGGAGAAGAGGGAAAGAAGATAGAGAGAAAGGAGATAGAAAGAAAGAAAGAAAGAAAGAAAGAAAGAAAGAAAGAAAGAAAGAAAGAAAGAAAGAAAGAAAGAAAGAAAGAAAGAAAGAAAGAAAGAAAGAAAGAAAGAAAGAAAGAAAGGTAGCAGTCGAGACGAAGGCCGCAGAAAGAGAGTGAAAATAAACAGAGGTCTACGGTCAGTGCAGCAGAGAGAGGGAATGAGGAAGAGAAGGAGGCTGAGAGAGAAGAGCGAGAAAGACAGGGAGGGGAGAGAGAAACATGAGAGACGACGTGGCAGGAGGTTTCGCCCCGACACAGAGCTTGGACGGGATGATGGCACTCTGGGTTCATCTGAGGATGAGTGCAGGAGGAAGACTGTGTGTAACCAGTCATGAGTCTGCTGTGACTAAACAGTCATTAACTTTCAAATGCTTTAACTGCTGTTTGTGCTGCAGCTAATGGAGCTTTCTGCATCATGCAATTTAGTTTTCACTATCGACTTGATGCCACATCCCATGGCATTAAACACCGTTTAATATCGGCCATTTTCTTATGCATTAAGGCCAAATGAACACAGTCTCCATATAATAGCAGCGCTGAACTGTAATGCATGTGAATTAAAGGAGAGGACTGCTTGCGTCTCCATACCTCAGTCTTTTCCTTTTGTCTTCCTCCTTTGCAGACAGACCGTCGGGCTGTGTCATTAAAATGGAACTGGAAATGCTGAATTAATCAGGAGACTCCATAAGGTGGCTGAATACTGCAGCTGTTTGGTGAATATATCAAAACCTCGCAGAACAGCAAAGAAACTGTTTGACCTTTGCTGTACGACTTGTTTGAGCTCTTGTTATCCTTGTGGCTTATGGTGTCTAATGGATCGTCTCCAACTTTTTATCCATGCTGACATTAACGGTGCCAAAAACAGAAAGCAGAATAGATTTATATCTTAAACCGTACGTGCTTTAGTCACCTGGGTGCTGATTTGAGGAAAACTCTGTGCAGCTTATGAAATATGTAGAATAAAAGTTCTGCTGGCTCTCTCCAGCAGCAGGGAAGGTTTCCTCCACTAAAAAAAGAGATTGACTGCTAAGCAGACGACAGGTAATTGTGGGTTCCTCCTCTTCTCGGCCCACCTTCCAATTTTACACTTTGTTGCTGTTAAAACAGGGGGATTCTCTGAACATGCAATCACAGGCCACGTGCCTTTAAAGACAAGTTATAGTCAGCACACACACACACACATACACTTTACACCCCTTGTTTCATGCACTCAGTTGTGGGATTCACAGGTGTGTGTACCACCACTTTCTCTTCTGTGCAATGAAAGTTTTACATCTGCGTGCGTCAGGTGCAGCTAACATAACCTCCCGTTTATTGAATCATGAAAACTTTTCAAGAATAGCGCTAACAGCTGATCACAAGCCAGCCATCCATTATCTTACCTGCTTACCTCTATCTGCTAGAGCCTATCCCAGCACACATAGGGTAGGAGCAGGGGACACACCCTGGACAGACCTCCAGTTCATCTTAAGGCAGAAATACACACCATCACATTCACACTCACACCTAGGAGCTGTTGAGACTCTCCAACTGACTTAAACATTAAATTTTTTGGACTGCAGGAGATAACCCATGCAGAGCATGCAAACTCCACTAAAGGCATTTGATCTGACTGGGACTCGAACCGGGTTTATTTTTGCTGTCAGGAGACAGTGCTATCCCCTTTCCAGTGTGTCACCTACTAACTTTTTTGTCTCATTACATATCCAGTATTCATAGTTAAGACATTTAATCACCCTTCATTGGAGTTTCTCAAGGCAACCAAGATACTAATATTGCTAGTCTAACACATATAGACTATATGTGTTAGACTAGCTGTAATGTGTCACATAGGTTTCGTTTGGTTTAGTTTTAAAGGTGTTTTGAGGTCACCTCATATCAAACTTAAATACATTTGAGTCAGATCAGTCTTCTCTGCAGCTTTTGTGCAGTTTTTCAAAAGTTGTGAATCAAAAACACCAAATCTTTTCCTGCAAACATACAGATCAAGAGCATCAAATGATGACATAGCTCCAGCCGGGAAATCTCTCCACCAATCCCGAAGAAGGTTCATCCTCTTTGGAACGTGGAAGGAATCGCATGAGGAAAGGAGGGTGCGGGTGAGGAGCTAGGAGGCGAGGAGTGTGCCAGAGACTGGTGAGGAAGGGTGGGAATGTGGCAGTGAGAGCAAAGGAACGAGGGAGGAGGTAGGAGGGTGAGGAGTGGCTGCAGGACCCCTCCTCCCTCCCTCCCTCCCTCTCCCTCTGCTCCTTTTCTCCCATCAGTGAAAGCAATGCAGGCCATAAGAGGAGCATCTCCGCCTACTTGATCACTTCCACTCATTCTGGAGGCGTGTTTACCTCCCTGAGGGTGTCATCCAGTGGATCCTCCCATCAAGGCCCAGAGCAGCACCTGGGCAGGTCCCCCCTCCACCCAGCCCCCACCCACCACTCCATCCAGCATGGGAGGAGAGAGAGAGAGAGACGAGGACGAGGAGCGTCTGCAGGCTCCAGGCCTTTGGTTATGGAGGTTCCACACAAGCTTCATTCCTTCCTTCCTTCTGCTGAGTTTTTCCATCCACCGTTTCTGACTAACGGTGCAGACTGAGACAATCCAGCAGTGGGAGTCTGAGTGCAAGGAAAGAGAGAAAGGGAAAAAAGGAATGGGGGGAGGGGAGAGGCCCTTTCAAGACGGCTGTGGAAAATGAATCATGGGGGCCGACACGGGGGAGATCCAGAAGAGAAACACATCTGGTCAGGGAGAGAAAGGAAAAGAATAAGAGTGAGAGAAAAGAGCTGAAAATACATTTCCTAAAGTGCAATTAATCAGAGGACAGGTTTTCTGTGTAAAACTGACAATAGAGAAGCAGTGGAAGAGAAGATACAAGAAGAGAACCTGAGGGATAAAGGCCTAAAGAGAGCAGCAAATAGCCATGTGTATGCGTGTGTATGCGCGTGAGTTTGAATTGTAATCTTTGAGTTTAATGTCATGTTATTCTAAGCGGGAGACGTCCCTCCCTAAACACCGACTGCTCTCCACAATAGGCGGGCAGATGCAGGGAAATGTAACCAGGCGCTGCCAGCTCTCGATTCACTTTGGCCACTGGGGCTTGTCATTAAGATTTTTTTTTTCTGTGCTCTTTTAGACATTTTGGTCTGAGCCACGAGTAGCAGCGACTGCCTCGGGAGGCTGACGCAGCCACGTCATCTGCAAGTCTGTGTGAGGGCAAATGCTCGCTGTGCAACACATCATTATAAAGAAGCCATACTATCAAAAGGAGCAAATCATCTTCAATCGTGTGCTGAGGGTCGTTTTAACCCACGTAGTATACAGATTTAAGTAATTGAATGCCACTGAAATCATCTCATGTCTCCACTGACGCAATATGATGTGACTTGATATGTAATATTCAAACCGAAGCATCTGTTGCTCCTGCACTCAGCCAGCCAATACCTGCAAATGGAAATATTACTTGCCAAACTTGCTGAAATTCATCTAAAATACTAATCTGTGATAACATAGGGTCAGTTACTTACTGACTATTTACTTAACTATTAATTCTTACTTAATTTGAAAATACTGTGCAGTAAATGGTCTTTTTTTTGTCAAATCAGATGCATAGAAAATACTTTGACTTATAAAGCTTTTTGGTTCAAATACATTTATTACCACAGAGGGAGTGGCCAACAGACGTGGAAGAGGAAAGGCAGAAGGAATAGCAAAAAAGAAGAAGAAAAAGAAGAAGGGAGAATTCCAGTCGTGTTGGAGGAAGACCAGATCCGTGAGGCTGCAGCCTGCAGATCCAGGGATCAGACCGACATCCTCTCTCTCTCTTTCTCTCTCTCTCTCTCTCTCTCTCTCTCTCTCTCTCTCTCTCTCTCTCTCTCTCTCTCTCTCTCTTTCTATCTCACCACTGAATTCTTTCTCTTTGCTTTGACTCTGAATACTTCAGTAGTATCTCTGTAAAATAAAGATCTCCGTCTGATATGTTGCTATAACAAACTTAAACCAAAGAAAGTTTAAGAGGGAAAGAGAGTGTGTGTGTGTGTGTGTGTGTGTGTGTGTGTGTGTGTGTGTGTGTGTGTGTGTGTGTGTGTGTGTGTGTGTGTGTGTGTGTGTGTGTGTGTGTGTGTGTGTGATCTGAATACCCCAGGGAGCAGTTAGAGGAAACACGGCTGATTCCTGCCCAGTGTGGTCATCCTGTCTGACACGGGCTAAGAAAACATAGCAACATGGCTCCCCCAACACCACACACACTCACCTGAGTGTGTGAATCAGTCTGTGAGCGTGTGTGTGTGGAGTCAAACCATCTTGTGAATTCTGCATGGGATGAATCTTGTAACCTGGAGTGGAGATGACTATTTTCTTAATATAACTGTTGGTCATCCATTCATCAGTTTACCTGATTTTATCTATTTATTCGCTCTCACACTCTAACTGACCTAAAAATGCATGTTTTTATTTTTTTGTGTTTGCTGTTGGAGGAAACTGTGGTACTCAGGCCCCATCCTCAAATAGTTTCACATGCAGGCGGCAACATTTTGAGTATAAAACGCTGTGGTACACATGCCAGACCAGGAGTACCACTCTGTGATCAACTAAACTCAAATATAATGTGTAGAGACACTTTTACTTCTCGCTACCTACAGTCAGTTGCCTCATCAATTAACTGTTGTAAATGTTGTGCTTTCACCATCCACACTGAGACTTCAGATTTTTACACTCTGGAGCCTGTTTACGAAGTATTCCATTTTCATGTCCTGCAAATGTTTTATACTTTCACCTGAAAACGCCTTTCAAAGAGCCACCACCAATCCATCATGCCATCTCCATATTCAACTCACAGATGCAATAAAACTGAATTGGCTGAAAACCAGTCACAGTCACAAATAATCAAAATATCATATACTCATAAAATATAAAAATATCAAAGTTCAGTGTTTTTAGTGTAAAATAGATAAAGGGTAAAATAAGAAGCAAAATTTACTGTAAATTGAATGTGAGATTATTGCACACCCTTACCCAAAACCTCATCTGTACCTCAGCTGGCAGAGCAGATCACTGCTGAATCGATTTATCACTCCTTAAGCCAAACAATAGACAGATAGGAATTATGTCCAATGATTTCTGTATTTGTGTGCCACTTGCACTGCATGTGTAAATGTAAAAATCTTGAGGTGGTCATTCATACTCATTGCCTGAATGTGACTGATTTACAACATTCCCAAGTTAAATTGAAAGTGCTCTCTGATCAGATGTGTTCGTAGGAGAAAGTTTGGCTGGGTCTTTTGTCCTTGAGGGAGGGGACGGGGTGGGAGGGTCGTATTTCACATAGCAAATAGCAAGTCCCAGCACATCTGTCATCCCAGCCCGGCCAAGACCGACAGTCACAGTGGCCAGTCCTAAAAATCCAAGATGTCTGCCATCATGATAACCGGTTCACTACCAGTATTGTCTGGGACTGATGGGTATCAGTGGTTTACAGCGAGGAAATGAGGGTTTCAATCATGGTTGACCACTGTCCATTGTCAACGTTGTTGCGCATTCTTGAAATATCCTCTTGGTCATAATCTGAACACACACATAAACCAAGCTGAGCTCAGGTGTCCCACAGCTATGTGCTCATTTACAGGAAACTGCATTTAGGATCAAAGCCCAACATCAGTTTCTGTGTCATTATTTCCTTATCAGATAAAAACGTGTTGCCGTCATTTCTGAGACACATTTTTCAAAGCCACCTCAGCTTCAAAGTCCTCTCCTCTGCCTTTTAATCCGATAGGTGGATGGGATGGAAAAAAGAGCCCAGAGCTATTCCTGATTATAGACGACTCTGAACCTTTGGATAAATAACAGCAATTTCATTTCAAAGGGCACACACTCTCTCTCTCTCTCCTCTCTCTCTCTCTCTCTCTCTCTCTCTCTCTCTCTCTCTCTCTCTCTCTCTCTCTCTCTCTCTCACATACAGCCCAGGCAAAGCAACCGATGCTTTCATGGATGTGATGAAATGAGTGGCAGTGATAGGAAACTGCTCAGTCACATAAGTGACCCAAAATGAAGTGGAGAAAACATGATTGTAGTATCTGTATTTATATGTATTATGTATTAACTACAGCTAATATGAGGCAAGTTTACTTTTATATAAACCATTTTATACACTTTCCAGGGTCTCTCTTTCTCTCTCTCTCTCTCTCTCACTCTGACACACACACGTACCAGTCAGGGCCTGTCCTGGTCCGGGTGTCTCTCTCTCGCCCCTCTCTCTAACCCCCCCCCCCCCTGCACAGGCAGAGCGTCTCCACTCTCTCTTCCTCTCAGCGCCTGGGTTACTCAGGTCATAGCGGCTCAGTGGTGATGAAAGCAGCATCAAGCTATAATGTCGCATTAAAGTTGAATGGAATACAAAGAGAGCGAGGAAGATTGTTCTGGACACTAGTTCTGGATACTAGTTCTCCTACTGGACAGAGAGCAACAGTGTTTGTCTCTATGTTTGTTTAACAACTTGCATTTAAGAATGGGTCGTTTTCTTGTCTCTACTTCTACTTCAGGTCTTTTGTACATTTTCTGCTCTATGAATTTCTTGTCAGTTGTCACCTCTACAAGCTGTTATAAAATCCCCAACTCTGGATCTCTTCCCTGCACAGCAGATAGTTCTTAACAAAACAAGGTTCAGTCCTGGAAACACTGACGCCATGTTCAAGCACTGATCTCGTTCGACTTCCACCGGACTCGCCTAAATCATTTTCTGAGCCAGGCAGCTGGATTTTTCCTTAATCTTCCACCAGTGCAGTGCAGTGTGTGTTTGTGCCTGAGGGTTATATCCCATTTAAGTGGATATTTAGCATAGAGTACCAAAAAATGACTGTAAATATTTCACATCTTTGATTGAGGGAGAGGAGAAGTAAAAGAAAGAACTGGAGCAAAACCAAACTCTTCCTCCCCTCCTCCATCCCAGTGCAGCAATGGACACGTGGAAGAATTTTCTGGTCATCATGAAGTTTGGATTCAGCAGAGAAAAAAAGAAAAAGACAGAAAGTAGGGCTGTAAGGAAGAAAAGACTTTTTTTTTTGTTTTTCAGGCTCCGCCCTGACATTATGACTGGCTGCAGGAGATCATCTGGTCAACAAAGTCAACTGGGTGCAGACTGAGAGCATGGACACTCCCTGAGTGTGCGTGAGTGTGTGTGTGTGTGTGTGTGTGTGTGTGTGTGTGTGTGTGTGTGTGTGTGTGTGTGTGTGTGTGTGTGACTGTGTGCGCATATGTGTTTATTTTATGGCAAAAAAAGAAACACAGAGGGAGGTAGGAGAAATGGAGAGAAGAACTGGGAAAACTAAGAGATACAGAAAGAGAGAGAGGACTTGCTTCTGCTCATAAAATAATCTACACCAAGAAAATTCAATAATTGATTTAAAAAAGAAATGTAGGTAAATGTAGAGAAGTACATGTGTTTGTGTGTGTGTGTGTGTGTGTGAGAGAGAGAGAGAGAGAGAGAGAGAGAGAGAGAGAGAGAGAGAGAGAGAGAGATACAAGCTGGTACTTGTCCCACTGCCCCCTGTAAACCCTGGAATGGCTGTGAGTTAATACGAGCCGGGACCACCACGGCGTCTCAACACGTGGTCTCATCCATTAGTCTTTACTCACATTGTAAAAGCAGAGCTCACCTGTTGGAGCAGAGAGCTGACGCCCGCTTCTTTTTCCTCTCTGTTCAATGCAGACATTCAAGACAGCAGCATTAAGACGAGACACTCACACAACAGAAACTGTGCTTTGTTTAAGAACTCTGCATTGGTTATGCACTGAAGCCAGAATTGCAAATTGAAAATACAAAATTTCCTTCAGTGCTAAACATTTGTGTGAATTTGTGCAGAAAAAAAAATTTCCTATTTGAATAAAATTATCTCTGGAGAGATTCAGAGACAAGACTTGGAGGTATGACCAGGCTCTCTGTTGTATTCGCATGGCACACAATGGATCAGTCATTTGTGCTGCTGCCTCAGAGCAATGCTGCTTTCTATCCCTGTCCTGGCAACCAGACATTGGTGTGTGTGGCTGTGTACCTGTCCAAGGTGTAGTCCCTGTCTTCACCCTGTCTTCACTGGACTTCAGCACATCCCTGCACTGGTTACAAACTGGGTAAGACATGGTAAATGGATTTGTTCTTTTATTGTGCATTTCTAGTCACACTTTCCCATGCACTGGCAGAAGAAGCTGCACAGATCACACACAGTCACACACTGACGACAGCATTTGCAGTTTGGGGTTCAGCATCCTCCCCAAGGGTACCTCAACATGTAGGCTGCACGAGGCTGAGATAATTGGATGACTGTGCCGCCTCTGAACAACACTCTCCCATATATAGCATATTTCAACAAGTGTCTCCATTGGCTTTGAAGATCAGTGCAATCTGTTTGCATAAATGGATGATCCCAAAACCCAAAAATCAAAACCTAAGAATAACAATCTGGACTCATATGAGCAGTGGGGAGGAGTGCTCTTCCACAGATGCTGGCTCTCCTCTATGTTGTATGAAACTGAGAAATGAGGTGAGAGGTATTGAGTAAATCCAGCACACTGTCATCTGACCAGACACTGTTTAGAGGTCAGGGTGAATGCATTTTCATAAAGAAGAACCTATTCCCCACTGAAGCACTGAGACATCAAGGGGGGGATAGGCTCAAATGCCTCCTCTTGTTTCTTATTCCAACTGTGATTGTCTTTGTGCATGCAGGGAATAAGAGGCAATCGAGGAAAGGAGACAATACAGGGAAGACACAAAGACTCAAAGGTGCAAATTAGAAAACAACAGACTTGAATAAGAGGTGAACTAGAAAAGCGAAGAAAGAACGAGACACAAGGAAGTAGAAAGAGGAAAGCAGAGGCAGTAGATTTCAACCAGATGCAGAGCTTTCACAGTGGACGTCAGCCAGCAGGCATGTACTCATGCTTCAGCTATGTCATGGGCTGCCGGGCTACCCAAACTCCCCCCCTCTTTTCTCTTAACTCCCACCCCCTTGCCTCTTTTCCCTTAGGTCCCCTGCATCTGACTCATTCACATACTACCTGAACAGACACAACACGGGTTGTGTTTATGTATTGTGTGGAATTCTCACTTGTGCCGATAAGAGAAAAGAATCTGAAGTCTTAAAAAAAACTTTCTAGCAGTCCACAACTTCTCTCTGACTTTAAGGAGGTTGATGAAACGCAGGGGCCAGCCATTGCTACAGTGTGATGGTGATTTTCCATTGAGCAGTCAAGAAATGAGAGAGAGAGACAGAGGGAGAAAAGAGAGAGAGAGAGAGGAGAAAAGGGGGAGGGACCAGACAACAGAAACGGAGGAAAAAAAAACATCTGTAATTCTCAAATGGAATTTCTTCCATCACCAGCCAAACCTCCAAATGTGACCAGCAGAGGTTAACACACGAACACACACGCATGCACATACACACACACACACACACACACACACAGTCTGGTGGATCCAGTGGCCTATTTACAGTGTTGAGCGACATCAACCCCTCGTAGTTAAATTAGGGAGACTTCCCAAACCCAAACTACTCGGGCTAAATATGGAGACCGTTGTTTTTGATGTGTACTGGAGGCTTGGAGGAAGTCACAGTGACAGACGTGTACTTGTCTTGAAAATATCTATCACAAGCCTCAGGTGATGCCTCACATCCACCAGTAGCTCAGTTGAATCAGTAGGATATATATACGTATTTCTATAAATAAGAGGTCCATCACCCCCAGGCTGTGATGATGTCATCAGATTGGTCCAAATGCTTAAGCTGGGGGGGTGGGGTTGCAGACCCAACTAATTAGCCATAACGTGGGAAGGACAGGAGAGCCCCTCCCACCGTGGGACTCATGTGCTGGCCACATGGCTCCATGAGGATATAATGTATTACAGGTGAGGTGAAGGCATCTTTTAGAATAAACAACACACACAGTTGCAAATATGTAGTCATACACTCACATGCACACTTGCAAATACAACAAACAAACTGAGGCCACCATAAGTGGGAAGCCCACACAAATGTGAGGAGGTGGGTGGAGTTTGGTGCATTAGGAAGAGGATCTGAGAAGCTGCTAATATGTACATGTACACTCAAACAAACAAAAAGAAATCCTGGCACATTAAATGAGGGTTTGTCCTTTCTGAGAGGTACCTTATTCCCTCACAACAAACCACACAGAAATTTTCCACAGCGAGGCAAAATATTCAAGAGCTGCACAGGAAATATAAAACATCTCAAGCCGAGCTACAAGCTCCCAGTGAGAAGTCTGTAACTCTGCCAGAGTACTCGCACAAACTCGGACTAATTTGCTAATTAGCAACTTAAATGTGACCCTGCGCGACGGACATCCTGCTGTTCCTCACTTCCCAGACACTCCTGATACAAGTGTGTAACCAGCACAGAGGGACATCATGTCAACGTGACAGATAATATTCATGTCACGGTCCTTGACAGTTCTAGCCCAAGACAGAAGCAGATGAAAGACTTCACGTATGTTATTGTACTGAGATGTTTGTGGTCATTACATGTTTGCATGTATCAGTGCAGCCGCTTCTCAGGTCAGCCTGTGTGGTGTTAAGAGGCCAGTAATAAACATACTTCATCAGCCACTAACTACTAGCACTACCTGCGCTTACAGCCACCCAGCAGGAAGTCTGAGGGTTCCCCTAATGGAGGCCACATTTCAGCAATTAATGTGCTAAACTTCCCTGAATAAAGTCTATCTAATGCTCTATAATCCATTGTAACTAGATGGTGGGAGTTTATCTTTAATGACAAATCGTTTTGAAAAGTAGAACCCGTCCATTTTCCCTAACCCACTATATACTTAACTGGCGTTGTGAAGGTCCGCTGGAGCAGATACAGACATCTTTCACTCTCACACTCACACCTAGTCTCCAGTCGACCTGAACTTGCATGTTTTTGGGCTGTGGGAGGAAACCAGATTGCACGCAAACTCCACACAGAAAGGTCCTTGGTCTGATATGAACCTCGGTTGGTCTTCATGCGAGGTGAAAGTGCTTTCCATCAAGCCACCATGTCAGAAACGTTAAAGAATTATTGGGAAAGAAATGTATGCTTTTCTGATCACATGGTGCCATTTGTTATGAGGTCTGCACATACTTTATAATAAATGCAGTAAATAGAGTGGAAATATTTGTGTGATTAAATGCCACAGCAGCCCACTGCTTCTCCCTTCTGGTTTAATGGCCTCCCGGTGAGTAATTGCAGACTCAGTAAAGCTACTGAGCACTTTCACACACTGTAAGAACGAGGATTATTAATGTGGCTCTTGTTTTCAGAAAGAAACAGGTTTGACTTGGAACAGTGAGGAGGGACTTCATGCTGCGGCATCAGATTGGCCCCCTCCCAGGGTATCTGAGATAAGTATGGCTCTCAAATAGATCTTGTGTGGATCCATACCAAACACAAATCCTAGGTGCTTCCATCCTGTGTCTCTTCCTCACAGTATCGCAAGACACAGAAAATTGTTGCCTGCAGGAACTCGAGTTTCTCTCCTTTCTCTCCTTTTGTTTGGCTTGGCGCAGTGTTTTTTCTGGACCGCACACCCTAACATTTGGAGATGGATCCAGACAAGCTGTGCTACAGGCACAGCCGAAGAGAGAGGGAGACTAGGGAGAGAGCGACAAGAGGAGGAGGAGGAGGAGGAGGAAAAGTGATGATGTGGAGCTTGTGAATCTGGAATATGGTCAAAGTGAGGAGGGTTTTAGAGAGGGAGAGAGAGGAAAAATGGGCGAGGATGCTGTAGTGTGTGTGTGAGGGAGAGAGCAATAAAAAGACAGACTGGATTTGATTTTCTACAGTATCTTAAAACCAGAAAAGTTATTAAAGAAAAAAAATCAATTTGTTAATTAGTTTTGCTCTGTGGCCCCTCTGATCCTCAGCATCTATTCACTTCAGTTCAATTACAGCTCCACCCAGCTGAGACTGTTCACATTCATCACAAATTTCATCGTTCAATTTTGAACTCTGATGCTTGGCGAACACATTTTAATTAAACCCGTGTGATCAACAGCCTGCTAATTAGATTACACATCGATTGAACCAATTTGATAAGGTGTTGTTTTTCACGTATCATTTCCTCCAGTGGCATCTTTTATCTCCGTCCTTTACCTGAAGACTGGAAGCTCTGTACGGTCCAACACTTCCTCGTCATCAGTCTGTTCCTGTTCTCTCAGTATCGAGGCTCCTCCTACTCTGAACTCGTCCAGCTCCTTTTGAAGGCCTCAAGGAAACTCCTCGCCTCCAATAACTCCTAAAATCGCATCTATGTTTACAACCTTAAAGTCCTAAAAGTAAAGTAAATCCTAAAGGTACACTTGTGGTGTCTATATTGCTGCTGTTTTTGTTGTTTTTTTGTTTAACTAGAAATAAAATGTTTCGTCCATATCACATAGAGAAGGACTATTGCGATATTTCTTGACTGCTACACTGGAGCAGCTCTGTATTAACGTCATGTAAGATTTAGATCCTACTCCCAAACCAACATAGTTATGGAGGTTTATCACACGCTCTCGGTGGCTCTGGTTTTTGCAGATGACG
Organism: Karalla daura; assembly: GCA_029224185.1. Lineage (NCBI taxonomy): Eukaryota > Metazoa > Chordata > Actinopteri > Chaetodontiformes > Leiognathidae > Karalla > Karalla daura. The sequence goes on from CM055205.1 coordinate 11,567,480, forward strand.
GTTCGTTTCAATTACATTGACTGTAAATGTCAATAAGTTGCCATTTCAGAGATAGCTCTGTCTTGTCTACATGAGTCAGAGGGCCTGCACAGCATCACCCAACTACAAATTTAACTCTCTCTGTTGTTGGCACTTCAGAAGAGTTTCTGAACAAATTGAAAACCAAATCAGCTTTCAGCTTGCTGATGGCCTCCGGGCTTTTGGATTTAACGGCGGCTGGTTTTCCTGCTGCCGATAGGAGATGCCTTCCTCCCATAGCTTTTGCTTTGCACAGCAGTGGCCCTCCTCCCTCTGGCTTAGCGGTTGGAAAAAGTGATACAGCAGCAGACTGGTTTGTAAGAGGTAACGCTTCTCCCAGACTGACTGACCCAATGGAGACAAAAGAGACTTCGGAACTTGATTCTCACTGAGAATCTGCTAGATGCCGAACACAGTCTGAGACACGAGACGAAGTGACTTTGTTCACTGCCCGAAACGAATGTTTAGATCCCAACAGCAGCGTGTCGTTAAAAACAACAACATGTGGAACACGTTCAACTGTGGAGACTCAAGCAGACAGTCCACCCAACCCCCTCACACTCACTCATACACAGTCTCACAGAGGCTTTGGGGTTTGAAGTTACATGTTGCTGTTGAATAACCAACCAACAGAAATGTTTCCTAAATACCACCAAAACACAAAACTATTGGCAATTTTGAGAGACAACTATAGGGGCCTGTAAAAAATAACTACATACTGATCAGAGATCAGTCCAATGTCATGGAAAAGAAGGAAAAAAATCCAAGCAAACAAACAAAAACACTGCTCACATTTCCTCCCCTGAAAGGTTGAAGCTTCTCCCCTCAGATGTCAGGGTGTCAGCAGTGACGGTGGTTCTCTCTCTGTCCCCAGGCCACAGCATTTTACCACCAGCTCAGGGAAGGGTTAAAAGGCTGATTGCCCTCACTGAACATCCACCAGGTGTTTTATGTGGCAGGTGGAGGTTTGATTGGTAGCAGGTGGCAGACAGTTCAAGGGCTCATTTAAGGCGGCAGACCAGTAAAGCCCGGACACGATCCATTCTAGTGGCTGATCTCGGCTCAGTTTTATTTAGCCTCATGGCGCTGGGTAGATATTGGGTGTAATGTGATTTAACATATCAACCCAACAGCTCTAAACCAAACTTTTATTTCACTTACATAATACAACAGAAACTAGAAAAAAAAACATAAAACAAACCTTGCAACTTGTCACTTCTTAATATATTCCATCTGATGTATTCCCACCTATCATACATAACTGAGGAGAGATGAATAGGAAAATGTTTCAAAGCTTTTTTGCTGCACTGAAGTGATTGACTAAACATTTCTTAGAGAATATTAGAGTCAATGTTAATATGCAACCTCTTATCTTACAAAAATGGTGCAATTGAACAGTACACCTTGAACCAGAGAAAGAAGTCTTTGGTAAAATCCAACTATGTATTTAACATGGCGCAGCATGGTGGTATTGTTAGGGAGAACCTTTACTTTGGCCAGTTTTCCCAGTCATCTGCTGAGTCCCTGCTGCAGGATTACATGACAGCATTGATCTAATACTCACTAAGTTTGCTCGTCTTACAAAGTGATTCGAGCCCAGCACAGGTTTTGTCGAGCTACACGAAAAAGGTAAAAGCTGTTTTCCCTCCTTCAGAAGGTTTGCCCAGCTTTACAAGATCCAACTGTTCTGTGGACCGTTTTCTTTCCTCCCATCTGTGAAATCATTCAAGTGTTGACTGGAGGAGGTCTGGAGGAGTCGTTTTACTTCCTTGTTGTCACACTGGTTAGAGGGCCAGGGGCTCCCAACAAAACCGGACTCCAGAAGATTATTTTCAATCCAAATGAACAACAGTACAGAACTAACAATTTTAAGACTAGTTTATTTACATGTTAGTTTGCAGCTTGGCGAGTGGCACTTTCCATTTTGCAATGCTGCATTGTTGGTCAAATTTGTTTATCGAGTTCAATGATGTTAGGGCACTTCAAACCTGGAATAACTTTGAGGTGAACAAGCAAAGCTCACAGCGGACAAATTAAAGTTTCTAGTCGGTGTTCACTCAGATGCCTCTATTTCTTTACAAGACACAGGAGGGTTGAGGTCAGGCATGGGGTGGGGGTGGCATCTGTGCATCTTGAAATGATGCATGGAGGAGCTTTTCTCGGCTCAACTTTGACCTCTCTTCTATAACTCCTGTTTGCCACCCATCACCCTCTCTGCAGGGACTCGCTGCCATGCTCCTGAAGAGGACTGAAGAAAGAAAAAGACGCTTTCTCTGACGTTTCTGCCGTACAGAGGCTGCACTCAGAGTTGTTCAGAGGCAAAGCTGAAGTCATGGAAGCAATATTATTGTGGTATGTGGAGCTGGGACTGAAGAGGAACAACAGTTTCCATGCTGGAAAAAATCACTGTAAGAATCCTCCCTCCTGAAAGCTTGGCCAGTCCACCTTGCTAAAATAAAATGTTAGGAACCAGAGCACTTGGAGGTGGAGTTAGTGAGGGGAGAAACGGTGGGAGGAGAGAGACAAGCCGAGATCTCACATTTCCATTTGTGTTAATATTAATGCCCATCGTTTCTCCCATTCCTGTTTGCAGGGCGTCGTTGTGCTTTCTTTGACGGTATAAGAACATCGGTGCCTCCACAACAACCTCAGCTTCTCCATTTCAGCCCTCGAAAAATGTAGTTTTACAGCCCACCTGCAGAATGAGACATTTTAACTCTTTTTTTTTTCATGAATTCAGCAAAAGTTTTGTGTCTCTACCAAATGTGTCCCCTTTTGAAACTTTCCTTCGTTTACCGCAGAGGTAGTCACAGATTGAGCGCATTGTCTCTCTTTTCTGTGGTGTGTCATCCGGGGCTCAGAGTCTATTTTCCCAGATGTGTAATGATATACTGCTGTGTCGAACTTGCCCCTAACCAGCCTGAGAGAGAGAGAGAGAGAGAGAGAGAGAGAGAGAGAGAGGGGGGGGGGGGGAGCGGGAGAGAGAGACTCCAGACAGCTGAACTCACTTAAATGTGTTCCTCATGTGTGCTGTAATATGGAAAAGATTTCAGTGCTCCCCCCTCAGTTTAACCCTTCGCCTGCCACAGCTCGCTGAAGCAACCAGGACTCAGGGCTGCAGCTCCTGACTGTGCACATTGCAATCATCCCATCACAGACTGCACTTCACACACTAATTAAATGGTTATTGCAACTGAAAATCAACTGCATTTTGGTCTTTACAGCTGCATTTCCATTGAAAATTAGGCTCACATGACACCATAACCCAAGGTGTTGATCTGGTAGTGGCATGTTGAGAAGCTGTTGATTCTCTTCTTAGTTAAACTGCAAAGGTGAGGTCAAAAACCAACTTGTATCATCCTTGAAGAGGAATCAAAGCTGCCAGTTGTTTAAATTTGCTCAGCACTAAAATCACTTGGTTAGGTTCTTATATCACTTATATCATTATTTTTCTGATGAGTGCGGGCTGAAGATTTTCTCCTCCACTTAGTTCAAAAGCTTGAGAAATAAGACAGATTCATCACTTTTTGGGGAAGAGCTGATTCTTTTTTCAGATTGTACTTTTGGCCACAAGAGGCAGCACTTTGGATAAAAAATTTCATTTGTGCTTATATCTCCAGAACAATTAGGCCGAACGATGTCAAACTTGATGCAAATGAAGCGTCACAGATTGTTCAATCGTGCCTCGGGGCATTCTGGGATATATCCATCACATTTGGTGCTGAATGCATAGGTTAAGTTATTTCATTTTTTTTAAGCCCTTATATCCAATTAATCACAGAATTATTCTCAAACTGACAACCAGATCAGAATCTGGCATGAGAAAATCTAGCTGTAGAAACTGAGAGATTCATATCAATAAGATTCATATCAAGCAATATTGCAAGTGAGTTAAAAATTTGGCACCAGAAGCCAGTGACCAAAACATGCCTATTTGCCTGTTTACCAGAACAGAGGTAGGTACATGCAAACTGTTTCAATGAAGGCGGGGATGGCATGGTTTATGCCACACTTATTTATATCACATTCTATGTCTGTTCAGATTCACCCGTTTCTATGTTTGTTTCTTGTTTTTCTCTATTCTTGGCTTGCTCTGCTTGTTTTAATTCATACATGAACTGTGGAATGATGATGTTTTGGGACCTTCCATACATCTTAAGCCAAATAGACAGTCAAGGTGAAAGTGTTCAAAGTGTTCATTCAAACATAGGCTCACGACTCTTGGTTGATAGGAGATGTCTGGAACAAATCGTTACTCAAAATTGCTGTAATACAGTATGAGGATAACCTGTGGTGGATTCAGATTTTGTGGAGACTGAGGGTTTATTCTGAGTCTGTGTGAGTACGCTGGTTTTCCTCCATCAAAAAAATGCACGACAATAAGGTCAATCAGGGACTCTAAACGCAGTGTATGAATGAATGGTGTGTACAAACTGATGGTCTGCCAACTGGTGCCCTCCCTGCCTTCGTCCTCAGGAGACACCTTATGACATTTGGTAAAAAATCCATTTCATCTACGTGTCTGTAAAATATGGCCACAGAAATTTGGCCGAGCACTATCAAAAGATCAACTGAAGTTATTTGCATATTTAATGTCTCTGAAAAGAAAAAAGAAAAAAACATTTTAAAAAAACTACATATGTGGATATTTTCTTGCTTGGACTTTTTTTTTCTGTCTCAAACCACGACCCAGCTCTATCTAGCAATTAAGTGCCTGCCCTGGACTCTGGTGACATTGTGTGTGGATATTTCTGTCACGTTTATTATGCGTTTGCTGACCAGACTGTGAGTCATGTGGACACACAGGCAAATCTAACCATGTGTTTGCTCCAGCCAAGGGAGGCTCCCTGCTTTGATTTCCTCCCTTTTTTTTGCCTTCTTTTTTTTCGCAATTCTCAAATTCTTTCTCATTGCTTCAGCTTTTTCACAGTATCCTCCACCATGCAACAAGAAGGTGGAGGACACCAAGTTGGTTGAAGAGAAAAAGCTGCCTTTGCTTGGATTTCCTTGTTTAATGGCAACTTCTCCCTCTGACTCAACTTCGCCATGCTAACTCTTGTGTCCTGACACATATTTATACTCTCTTTCCCCCTGCTCCTCTGCCTCCCTCCCTCCCTGCACCCATTCCCAAACTCACATTAGGACAACTCTTCAAACGCCCCGCCTCCCTGCAGCCAATGTCTAAACAGTGGAGAGACATATTCCAGTGGAATCGGCCTGCAGATGTGGCGACCTGAGGGAGGCGAGGCAGACAGGGTGGAAGAACGACAAGGAGATGGTGGCTAGGAGGCAACTGAGGTGGTATAAGAAGTGAATCTTGGGTAGGGCAAACAGGCAAGGCATGAGAAGGAAGGGAACGAGGGGGGACAGACTTGGCTCCGGTGTTGTATAATTTGAAGCACTTAAAGTAAATGAGTGTGCCTCTTAAAAAAAAAAAGAAAACAACATCACGGCCTGCCTTTTACTAGCTCTCCCCCAGTTCCTTCCTTCCTGGGTGCTGCAGCGTCAGGCTGGATAATGCCAGTGGCCTCAGCTTGCTGATATGCGCTGGGGCCTGTCGAGCCAGCGACTCCGATGAATTCTTTGAGTCAGGCAGTCGTTCTGATCGTGCTTCAAGACTCCGGCGCAAGTGCCTGCAGCTTCCACCTTTAGCTCTGAGGAGCAGAGGGGAAAAGTTGCGGCAGAAGTTGGTGCTAAATCCACACAACCTAATCATCTGTTGTTCAGAGTGAAGGAGCTGAGATACACTGTTTCTCACAATGATTCAATAAACAAAGTCATCAACTGTTGGCGTGACTTGGTTATTTGTTTGTGTTGTTTTTGGTATTTCTTATAACTCTGAAACAATGCAGTTCACCTTTGGAGAAAACTAATACCTAACTATAGATAGATATTGAAGTGCAACAGCAGCTTTAGTCTCCTTTAATTGACACATTAATACACAAAGATATTTACCTCAGTATTTTCATGACAATTATCAGTATCCCATGTGTCCTGGCTATGTGCAGCAGAAAACATTCCATCAGCTTGTGTTTCTTTCTTCATCTTCTTACTTATGACCCTAGACTTTTGTACTGTCCAATATTATGAAGTGAGAGGAAAATGGAAAATCAATGGGCCCTCACCAAAATCATCATGAAAAAATCAATTCAAAGTTTTGTCTCTTTATATCATATACAGTCCAACTTTTCTTCCAAACAATTCAGTGCAATGCAGTAGAATAAAACCAGTGTGGGCAACGATGTCTTTACATTACAACTTTGCACCTAAACAGTGTTGCAGGGGTCTTCTGGAGCCTGTGTGTTTGCCTTCTGGGATTGTCAATCTGACACAGCCCAAACATCTGGATAGTTTATCTTAGCTTAGCACAAAGGCACTGTCTGTACCAGGGTTAGTTTTAGTAGACTTCATCTCACTGAGCTTTACTCTCAAGGTGCTACTAGACAGAACCAGGCCCGCAGCATTTTCTCTGCTTCTATTTGCACTAAAGAAACCAGGTTGTTTGATTTCCTTATCAAGCCGACCAGATTGAGGTAAGTCTAGTGGGCGATATTTGCTTTCTATTTTGTGCTGGGATGTAAGAAATCACCTGAGTCTCATTATACAACCTTAAACATCAGTGCTTAAAAGTCATACTTAACTTACATTATTTACCTAATACATCATAGCTGAGCTGCACAGGTCCTAGTTTTACCAACAGAGTCTCTGCAAAGAACGAAGGTTGCAAGTGTTCGGGGGGAGAAAGAGAAAAACTGCCTGGAATATAGACTGTAATTTGAAAACCTCAACCGCCCCTGAATGTCTGCTGCTGATGTGTGGCTCTGTCTGTGTGTGTGTGTGTGTGTGTGTGTGTGTGTGTGTGTGTGCATTGCCCTGTTTAATTAGTGCCTCTGTGTGTGTGTCAGTGTCACAGAGGGCAGTGTGTCTCAATCTTTTTATCTATCATTGCTTCTTTCAACCTTTGACATTTTTAAAACTTTTCTCACCTGTCTTCTTTCTTTTTGCCTCAGTTTATGGTAGGATATAGGTGTATGTGTGTGTGTGTGTGTGTCTAACTGTTTGTGCACACTTGCCATTTTCTCCTCTATCAGTAAGTGTCCTCCGCAGACAGCCGTGGGTGAATGTGGGCAGCACATATGTGGAGACAGACATCAGTCAGATCTGCCTCATTTAAACAATTCATATCAAGGCAAAAAAGACACTGAGGAAAATGCCACAGAGCTAACTCTCAGAGGACACATCAATGAAATGAGTGAGAGATGGCTTTAAGGCTCACATCTACTGTATAAACATTTAATGCAGCTTATATGTGTGAGATAAGGAAACCAGGATAGATAAAACAATCCTACGCAGGTGAGTGGCTAACTTGACTAAGCTTTGCTGCTCGGATGTTATGCATGTTTCCTCTATCATAAATTGAATGTCTCTCTTTGAGCTGGTCCAAGATTTAATAACGTATATCTGAATCAGAATCAAAACTGGAAAACTATTGATCCATGTAAAAACCAAGCAGTGGACATTAATGTGCAGCACTTTTGTCTGTTTATTATATTCCTCGAATGTTTTTCTTTAATGTCCCCGTCCGATCCTTCCTGTGATTCACAGCCACAACGTGACATTTAAAAGTCAGATATCTGCCGTGTTACCGCAGCCTCTCAGGAAGAAACACTTTCCACACATTTCCGTCCGGCAGTGGATCGAACCTGTCTCCTCAGTGTCACCGTTGTGTGCTCTGTCCCCAACCAGCTGGCTGACAGGTGGACATGAGAGGATCCACTCCAGCTCCAGCCCTCACTCCTTTCTCCTGCAACAGGAGGGAAATCTGACACTCTGTGTCCGAGGCCAGTGAGGAAACAACCAGCGCAGCCAATCAGAGTGTAGCTCATCTGGACGGTTCAGCTGCCAGTGCTGAGGGAAAGGAGAGGCACAAGATGTTACACTGAAAATGGCTGAAGGACTTTCTGAAGGGTTTTCAGGTCAAGAGATCGCTAAATATAACTTAGTCTCCCCAAAAGCTTTTGAATCTTGATATAGATTCATAAAAAATGAGTTTACAGATGATTTCTTAGGTCAATGCATCTGACCTTGATCTGGCAGCTCTGGGCCCTCGTTTTAAGGGTGTTTTCAAGGTCTAATACATTTCAATGGCTTTCAGATGTAATAGTTGAATCTATCAATATCTCCAGTGCTTGAAGCTGCAGCAATAAGAGTCAGTGCAGCAGGTTTGAGGTTGGACTTGAGTTTTCTCTCTAAATGTCTAGTGAAAGTGTGTAAAAAAAAGACTTGACCATCATGACCAATTTAAACAGAGATTTAATAATTATTTTTTTTAAAAATGGGTCCACTGTTCGGCTATGCAATTCACTTAAAAAACTTTTTTCTATTTTTTTCATAAACTCTGTTTAAAATTTGACTCTTTAACGTCTACGAGGAGCAGCCCTGCTCTTGGTTAAAATATAATTGACTGTTCCATGTGGAATGTGGTTGAACCAGGAGAAAAAAGTCTGATGATGTGGAGCTTTGCAGCCATCTTTGATTTCCTACGCCGCCTGTCTGGTCTCTCCAGCTACTTCAGGGCTCCAGCTCTTCAGCAAACATGAGAATGTAAGTGTGCAGCGAGTGGGAGCTCTGCCATCTTTAAAACACATTTCATCTCATCTCACCCCTCCTCTTTTTTTCTCTCTCTGTCTTTCTATCTTTCTGGTTTGACTCAGGGAAGAGTTGAGGTGAAGCATTTGGGAGTGTCCAACAATGATTTTTTTTCTCTTATGCGAGCGGGGAGGAGAGGGACCAGGACCTTTCGAATGCAGGGGGCAGAGGAGAAGTGTCCACGAAACTGTACTGAATAAAGGACTTTAAATGTCTCAACATGCCTATATTAACTTTAATAATGTGTGTTTGTGCTATATGGAAAAAGAAGTCATACAATGCAATACATGACAGATGCATCATGTGTAAAACCCATGCAGGCTGACCAGGGTCAAAGAGGAGATCCTTCCTCCAACTCCTTGGACGAATCTGTTAAATGGGGATGAAGCCTTTGTGCTTTAAGTTGCAATAAAATCTGCTTTGTTATATATTGGTTATAGTAACTGATGTGCAGCATAAGAGCATTTTACACACAATATTTCAACTCTTAAAACAATAATCAGGTGTTCAACTATTGTCCCTGCTCATCCTGTAAATGCAACTGTTTAAGCAGTGGGTGCATGTGTGTGTAACAGCGTATAGCCTAACTTTGGAAGAGTGGCACCCAGATGCTGGGTGCTTCCTGCACTACAAGGGGCTGTGGAGGTGTAATGGGCTGGTGTGAGGGCCATGCTGAGTGCTGCAGGAGAGGTAGCAGCGTGGATGACATGTCTGGTCATGTGGGCAGGTAAGAGCTGCTCAGAGAGGGAGAGAGATAGAGAGAGAGAGAGAGAGAGAGAGAGAGAGAGAGAGAGAGAGAGAGAGAGAGAGAGAGAGTCTGAAACTAGATCTCTATTTCACACCTGTCCCCTGTCAGCCTGAAGCTGAGGAGCTGTGTCGTGTGTGAATCACTGCATTCCACTGATGTGGCTGAACAATAAAGACTTGAGTGCATTTTGTTCAAGTAGCATCACTGGAGCACTTTTATTTTAATTTTAACACATAGGGAAATGGGGAGTGTGGTGTCGGGGTAAAATGACAGAAAAGGACCCTAGATTGCATGAGGGGGTGTTTGAAGTGACCACATAGGACACAACTCGTCAAAGCCACGAGAAGGAATCCACAGACACAGAGGAATGAAGCTGAGAAGTTTTTTTTTCTTAAGCTCCACGCCACCTAAAACGCAACTCCAATAAAAGTCCAGGAGCTCAAAATCGGGCTCAGAGGTGCAGACGATCCTGAGCTCTGTCTAAAAATCCGGAGAAATGCAGACGATCGCAACAAGGCGCACTTTTGACGCGCAGTCCCTGAACTTTGCGCACGGCCGGAGCGGCGCTCCGCCGCACGCTGCGCCTCCTAAGAAAAGACGTGGGCCTTCTTCTTCTGCCTTTTAAGCGTCGACGCTGTCCACGTCCTCAAAAAGAATGGATCTAATTAAAACGTTGCACTCGTCATCACCGCCGCGGCTTTGCCAAGAGGTCTGAGGAGGCTGGAAGATGCAGCACCACATGACTGAGAGGGAGCTGAGAGGGATGGGAGTCAGATTGGGTTTCTCCTCTCCCATTGGCCGGTGGGCTGACTTCTGACACGCAGACCAGGGACCCTCCTGCCATATAAATAAGCCCGATAGGACTTTATTATTCTAGCATCACGGCAGCAGGTTTCTGCTAAGTTTGGAGTTACTCGTGTCACCACAACTGTATGCCTGCCTAAGGGGTGGTTTAAAAACAAGGGCTCAGCAGCACAAGGAGTCTGCATGTCTGCTTAGACATGCTCAGCTTTGTGGATACCCGGATTCTGTTGCTGCTTGCAGTAACTTCATACCTAGCATCATGTCAATGTAAGTTGAATTATCTGCTCTTCTCTGTCTGTGATGGATACTTTTTTCACCCCACTGCTTGAGGATCTTGCGCTTGGCTTTTGTCTGGGACTTACATCAAGGTCAACGTGAAGACAGAAAGCACTGCCGAATTAAACTCAACGGATTGAGCTCCTGCTGAGGATTGTTCCACTCTTTTTTCTTTTTTTTTGGTTTTCTTTTTTTTCCAAGGATACAATGATAATAATTTGAGTAGTTTCCGAGAGGGAGAAGTTGCTCTCCTGACTTGTAAAGTCTTTTCTTAGCCTTTAATGCATGTGGAGTGACTTAAATCGGCTCTATACGAATGTTCTTGTAGACATAGGATGGAAAACTTTGTGGGGCGTTGTACATATTGTTCCATCCAGATGTGCAGGGAATGAAGCTTTGTTATAGGAAACTGTGGTGTTTCCCCCTGGTGGCCATGGCAGCAAACAACTCTGGCACCAATTATTATTCTCTCCTCCCAAGGGAGACACATCATCATTTTGTCAAAGCTTAACCAGCAGAGTAGCAAACTAAAAGCTTGCATATAATAGTATTTATAATAATTCTATTAAAATAAATCACTTTACACAAGGTTTTCTTTACGCCTAAAGTTTACTCAGAAGTTTTTGATCATTTAGATCACAAAACATTTCAGACATTAAAATATAAAGTGCTTTGAAGTCAATGCTCATTTGGAAACTTTTGCCATACATTATAAAGAGAAATAAGTAGTTTCACACCACCTTGATTGCTCAAGTGCGCCACCCTGTGGTGGGGATTGGCCATGAGCTGCTCGGGTTCATGAGGAGGTCCCAGTAGTGCCAGAGTCTGCCATGACGCAGTGGTGCAGAGGCAGGAGGGGCAGCAGCTGCTGTCCACCTGCAGCACAGAGAGGAGGAGCAGCCATCAGCACCAACACTTTACAGTCATTTCAACTGGGCTGAAATCACCTCCGTTTAAGACAAAATCATAAAGCCCATCCATCATTCACATTATATCTAAAGTCAGAGAAGAATAACAAGACACGTTACAAAGGAGGACAAATCTCCACCAGCAAAATGTGTCTGCTGTGCCTGGCCAGGCAGTTCCTATCCCAGAGGCAGAAACTGCCTGTTCAGGCCTGTTGATCCATCCTATAAGGAATGCTATTGAACACTGAAAGTGAAGAAGCATGTCACAGATGGCCTGCAGCAACGCTTTTACACACAGGCTGAGATTAGCGCCACAGTAAGCAGCTTGTTGGCAAATATAGGATGTTCCTAGATGTAGCCAGGACAGACATATATGTTAGTGAGAGGTGCAGCTGTGTTCTAAGAGGCATAAACTCTGCCAAGCTGTTTACACCACAAATGGGACTTGGAGACCTTAGAATAGACTGAAATCACACTGTCTAGCATTGTCTCAGTATGCAAACTTCTTTCTTCGCTTTCGGGTTTTTCCACACGAATGCATTCAGTCTTGTCTCTGCTAAGTGATCTCTTTCAGTGTGTGCACTGTCAGAGACTTTGTTCCCATGCAGAAAACAAACTGGCCCAGAGACAGAGGGACACGCAGTTTATAGATTATAGATGGGTGGAAATGACATTGTTGTGTTTTTCAGGTTGTTTTGCTCTGTTATGTTCTAACTGTATTCCATCTTCTCTCCCCACCTTCCTCCCCTCCTTCCTCCTCCTCCTCATCTCACCAACGCCACAGACTCGGTTAGTACACATGCATGAAATCATGAAAGCAACACATAATTTTTAAATGATAGCTTTACCTTTTTTCCCCGCCGAGCTTCCAAGCACAGCAGAGTATTCCAGACGTCCAAACTGGTCTGGAGAATTTGAGCAATCTCAAAGATGGCAGAGCATTTCGTTGAGGGATTCAGGTTATTTCTCGCACTTCTCTCCCTTCCTGTCCATGAATAGGTGAGGGTCCTATTGGCTAAAGTCTGTGTCAGTGAAAGTTAAAACCGCAGCTCAGAGGCACCCATGGGGCCTGGTACAAAGGACCCTTTCTGAGGACAGCGGAGAAGGGCAGAGGGAAAGGTTTGCCCCCAGACAGCTGGCTATGGTTCAGTCTGGAGGCTTCTTCTGATCTGAGATCTGGAGGATTTCTTTTTCTCTCTCCAAAGCTGATCCCTGACCAGTGATGAAAAGTTGAACTACAAAGCAAAATGATGTAAAGCCAGTGAACAAGCAGAGCCTGATGAGCATCTGCTGTAATGACTCTGCTTTTAATTGAGATTGCCCATCATGTTATACTTGTGTGCATGGTTTGCACAGCAGCAGCAGGAGCAGCACTCTAATGTTGTGGAGGTTCAGTGTGTTTGTGGTTCTGATCACACTCAGAACTTAGTTTGTTCCTTGGACAAACTTAACTGGTTGATTCTGGTTTGGAACCTTTCAGCCATGTTGCCTCTTTAATCATCTCTGTGCACATACTGATCATTGCTCCACGGCCTTTACTGTGTCTGCATGAGTTTGCTTGATCAACCTCTGACAGTATTTAATATCATTTTGCATGTCCATTTTTTTACAATGACCACTCATCATTGCACTTTGCTCAAAGATATAAGAAGCTGACTGTTTGATACTGCCTACACGTTAAATGACTGGAGAGACCCTGAAAAGACTGAATAAATAAATCTTAAATTTATTTATCTTCTTTTCTGTTTAGGGCAAAGTCAAGGTGAGCACATAATGTTTGTCTTTATGTGTCATTGAGCACCTGTAGTGTGGCATATCAGCATACAGCACAGTCCAGTCAGATCAGTGAAATGTGGTTTTACTTGCTTGTCCTCTCACTGCAAGGCCAAGTTTGTTTATACACACATTTTATTGATATGAGCCAGCACCAGATGGTTCGACTATAATTGACATCTGGTTTTTAATGCGCCTGTGGTCACATTTAGCGAAGCTCAGATCAGATGTGTTGGAAAGCTTTGCTAGAGGGAGCTGGTTCATTGTGGTAGCGGCCTCTGCTCTGTGTTTTGGTCTCACAGTGATTTTTTTCCGCTGCAGGGTCCCAGAGGAGACAAAGGACCTCGAGGTGACAGGGTAAGCTCATGTGAAGCTCTGTTTTCCCTCCTTTTAACAGCTCTTCTGAAGTGTATGATTTGGATGATTTAATGATACGATTAAGATGCTTTTGACACACATTCGGTGACGTGTTGTTGACATCATTTAACCGTCTAACCTGAGTAGACCACACCCCTTTGTTTACATCAGCCACTGGCCTTGAGGCTATAGACAGTAACAGTCATGTAAATTAAACACAATTTAAAACACTGACCTCATTAATTTTATTATCAGTTGAGGTCTTGTATTTTTTTTTAGCTCTGTTGCTCATTATATAACATATATATATATATATAATTTAATTATATAACTCAATGTATACAAGCACAATAACAATGCATAAACGTACTGTTGATACTTACTGTACTGTGTGTCTGTCTTTTGCAGGGTCCTCAGGGCCCTAATGGAAGAGATGGCAAACCCGGACTCCCTGGTCCCGCTGGCCCCCCTGGTCCCCCTGGCCTTGGTGGAGTAAGTTCACTTTATGCTCTCTCAAAATACTGTGCCTGGCTTTGCAGCGCTGGAAACTCTGATAATGCAGTAGGAGCTGTAATTTGGCTTCCAGTGTTTCCCGTGGTGCAAAATGAACCATGGAGGTGTGGACATGTCTGTCTGATGTTCCAACGTGACCCACATTTGGCTCATTCGCAGTTGCAGGGTGCGGTTGTTAATTCTCAACAACGTCTTGAATCTTATTAATGAGGTCATAACCCAGTGAACTCTGACCTTTTGGCCTTAGCGTGACACAATTATTCTTAGATACAACAACTAACAGCTAGGTTGCTGTTATCTATGGCTGTGATTGTTTTAAGCGTTTAAAACCCTGAAAACTACAGCGTTCCCATTTTGCATTTTTGGCTAAATCAAATATTTCGTTATTATGATTACATCATTATTCTGCTTGCTTAGGAATCTTGATATACATTTTTAGAGGTTTTTCACAAGCATTGATTTTATGTTGTTCTTTATTTCAGAACTTTGCTGCTCAGTATGATGGTGTAAAGGCTCCCGATCCCGGCCCCGGTCCCATGGTGAGGGTCCCTCTCTTTCCACTACATGCACACACATGCACAAATACACACACACGCACACAAACATGTACATGATAAACATACATTCACTCTAGAGCTGGCGAATAGCTGACTTGGTTTGTGTTTACATCCTTCACTACACATGAACAAGTAAAAGTCCGAAACAGGATACTCATATCACACACCATGATGACTTATATTCACTAAGTGTTAAGGAATAATGTGACTAAGTAAACCTTTTCTCCCCTTTAGGGTATGATGGGTGCAAGAGGCCCTCCCGGACCTCCTGGACCTTCCGTAAGTTCCTATCACAAACTTCTGATCAAACCACCAAATCCTCACATTTACCACCTGTACCCGAGACTTACTGCTGTGCTTCTTATCAACAGGGACCTCAGGGACACACTGGACACGCTGGTGAGCCCGGAGAGCCTGGACAGACTGTAAGATCATCCTCTGAAATACTCAGAATAATTCAGATGACCATGTGATTCTCTTGTCTTGTTAGCATTTGTATTTGAGATCTTACCTGCTTTGATTTTCTCTCCCAAGGGCCCTCTTGGTCCCCGTGGCCCCCCTGGACCCCCTGGCAAAGCTGGAGAGGATGTATGTTTCGCTTTGTTTTTTTACTGCTAGCACCTTTGTGGTTGCGCTCCTGTCACAGATTTGGCTTGTTAGGCATCGTGCAGCTAAAACGTCACGTGGTAACTTGTGTTTTTGCTCATTCGTAGGGTAACAACGGCAGACCTGGCAAGCCCGGAGACAGAGGTGCCCCCGGCCCACAGGTAAGAGACTTTCCTTTTAAAAAGAAGCAGGAAAAACAGATTAAAACATCCAAGCTTCAAATATCAACTATCTCTTGACGTGACGTTTTCCCTCTCTTGAATCGCAGGGTGCTCGTGGATTCCCCGGAACCCCCGGACTTCCAGGAATGAAGGGACACAGAGTGAGTGTCAATCTTTTCCTCTGCTTGACCTGGATCCCATCAAACTGCTTCAATACACAAAGGAGACAAAATATTAGAAGAGCACGTGTGCTGTGTAGCATAGGAACTAAAAGGGCCTAAAGTTACTTTGCTACTTGCTTGAGTGGCTCGTCAGAAATAAGAGTGGCCATTTTGAATTCTAGTCTTACATGAGATCTTCTCATCTATGAAGTCACTTTATGCCACTGGCATAAAGTGTCATCGTAAGTGACTCGCCTAATCTAATCACTGTCCTGTTGTCTTCCAGGGTTACACTGGTCTGGATGGACGCAAGGGAGAGCCTGGTGCCGCTGGTGCCAAGGTAAGAAAAGCACCGAGTGATCCTACTTTAATGTTGTACCGCATTTTTCCAACCTGTAACTCCTGAGTCACTTCACTCAATCCCTAATCATCTCCTCCACCATCTCTCCCACAGGGTGAGCCCGGTGCACACGGAGCTGCTGGAAGCCCCGGACTGGCTGTGAGTTTTTTTTTTTTAATCTCGATAAACTTCAAGTATACTCCTCCTTGCTTGCCCTTCGTTGTCATCCAACTGGTCTCATCGTTCTTCTCTCATCCATGTAGGGATCTCGTGGTCTGCCTGGAGAGAGAGGGCGTCCTGGCCCTGCTGGCCCCGCTGGTGCTCGTGGTGCTGATGGAAACGTTGGACCCGCCGGCCCCGCTGTGAGTGACCACCTCTGTTTCTCTTATGTGATGGTGACATTCGTCCCTTAGGGATGATACGTGATGCATAAATAATAGTGTGATGAAGAATCCGGTATCAGATTAAATGTGTGTGTGAAAATTGACCCAGATGTAAACCGATGTTGCATCAACATATCCTGATGTTGTGTATACTGTCCTCCTACCCAGGGTCCCCTTGGTGCTGCTGGTCCCCCAGGTTTCCCCGGTGGCCCCGGCCCCAAGGTGAGTGTGATGTCACTTCCTGTGCCAATCGCCTGTCCTGTCCCACACCCAGAGAGGAGCATGTTTTACAGACGGAGTCACATCACAATAGCAGAAACATCTTCCACATTATCCCCGGGGGGATTGTTCATAGATGCCATAGCCTAGGTTTTTATTTCAAAACATTTAGGAAAGAGTTTGCACATGTCACATGATTAACACTCACATTTAAACCAGGAACCAGGACTCACACACCAGCAGAGAAATAATCTCATATTATTTATACCTTGATACTTATTTATCTTGAAATTGCCTGCTAGTACTTTATTTAATGGAGTGGTTTCTGATTTTGTGTTTCATTATTTGACCACGCATGCATTTTTGCTGTTGACAGGGAGAGATTGGTGCTGCTGGAGCTCAGGGCCCAGCTGGACCTCAGGGATCAAGAGGAGAGCCCGGTCCCAATGGAGCTGTTGGCCCTGTTGGTCCCGCTGTAAGTATTCCAAGCTGTTTCCCCTCAGTGAAGCAGATCCATTTACTGTAATTTACTGGAAGTCCTTCACTTAGTCCTAATTGTTGTGTTATGGCGGATGGAGTATTTCTCAGCTCAATAATATTAACAATGAAATTATTTGTCTCTTTAATTAGTTTTATTGATAAAGTTTTCCCTCTGATAATCCCTAACTGTTTAGTATGTAGTATATACAGATATTTTTCAAATGTTACATATGATAGTGCTCATTGTTCCCTTATTTCTTGTTCTCTCCAATCAGGGTAACCCTGGTGCTAATGGCCTGAACGGAGCTAAGGGAGCTGCTGTAAGTATACATGCAGGACCATAAGAGCAGAGGCCAAAGGTCATTTAGGGTCACACAGGTTATACTTATTAGACCTATGCAGTGCTGCACACACATAAGTGGTAATGCTATATTAATCATTGCATGCAAAGAACTCTATTGATATTTCATAGTACTCTTAGTTCATGTTACTTTTTTCCCTCTTTAGTATTTCTCTTATATTCACCTTTTTAATTATAAATAAAGACAGTACTTAAAGTTTGGCATGATTCATTCTCACCGATCCATCCTCACTGTTATTTAGGGTGCCCCAGGTGTTGCTGGAGCTCCTGGCTTCCCTGGACCAAGAGGAGGACCTGGACCCCAGGGCCCTCAGGGTGCTGCTGGACAGAGAGGCCTTTCTGTAAGGACACAACTGTCACACACAAACAAAAAGCCAGAGAAAATTCAGACACACACACACAACTGGAAGCATATAGATGTATACACATCAGCCTTGGTCAGACACAGAGCAACGCTTTTGTATAACTGTGTGCTTTCCATCTTTTCTTGTTGTAGGGAGATCCTGGACCTCAGGGTATTAAGGGAGATGGTGGCCCCAAAGGAGAGCCTGTAAGCTTGCCCTTGATATCCTCAAAAATTGAATCTGAAGACCTCTGCCTAAACATTTCATGGCTCTTACCTGTCAACTCTCCTGTTGCCTTCTTCAGGGTAACTCTGGACCTCAGGGAGCCCCTGGACCTCAGGGTGAGGAGGGCAAGAGAGGACCCACTGGTGAGATCGGTGGCCCCGGACCTGCTGGCAACCGTGGAGCCAGAGTGAGTGCCAGACTGCTGTTTCTCTCTATTCTTATTGCTGTGTTATTTGGATCATCTGCTGACCTAGGTCTGCGTGTCTCCTTCAGGGTGCCCCCGGCAGCCGTGGCATGCCTGGTGCTGATGGAAGAACTGGCCCTATTGTAAGTGTTCAGTCAGCAAATCTCCATCCACCAACATGCAGTCTAACCACGTTTATCTTCAGTTATTACACAAGACTCATCATCCTCCTCATTTCTCTTGCACCTTTTGTCTCCTTGGTGTAGGGCATGCCTGGTGCCCGTGGTGCCAGTGGTGCTGGTGGACCTCGTGGACCCCCTGGAGATGCTGGCCGTGCTGGTGAGCCTGGTCCCGCTGGACTCAGGGTGAGTGTTTTGCTGATTTCTGATTTGGATTAGAATGGTTCTGAGCAATAACTTTGCAGTAGCTAGTAAATGAATTTGTGGCTAAGTATAAATCCCATATTAGGACAATTCAAACATGGATAGCCCTAGTGCTTTTTTATGACTGACTGATGTCTGCTTTCCACAGGGACTCCCCGGAAGCCCTGGAAGCTCTGGACCCCCAGGAAAGGAGGGACCTTCTGTGAGTAAACCTGAATTTTCCTTTCTTTTCTTGCTTTCAGTCTACACTGCTAAATGCTTTATCATAACCTTACTTCCTGATTCCTTCTTCAGGGCCCCGCTGGACAAGATGGCCGCACTGGACCTCCCGGCCCAACTGGACCCAGAGGCCAGCCCGGTAACATCGGTTTCCCCGGACCCAAGGGACCTTCTGTAAGGAGACATCAAGATTAGGAGATAAACTTTAAGACACTACTGTGTAATTTCTAAGTTTATCATAATTTGTGCTCAACCTGTCTTTGTCCACTGACAGGGTGAGGCCGGCAAGCCTGGAGACAAGGGGCCCACTGGCCCAACTGGTCTGAGAGTAAGTAATAATACCCAGCAAATGCTGACTACGTGTATAAATGTGTTGCTCAAGGATGACATATTTCAACATTTTGTCTGATTTTCTCAATTGGAAATTGTCCTAATGTTTGTTTATTTGTTTTTAGGGATCCCCTGGACCCGATGGCAACAATGGAGCCACTGGACCCTCTGGAGTTGCTGTAAGTATACACATATCTATATATATATACATATATATATATAGACATGCTCGGGTCATGGCAGCTTCTTGTTATCATTATTAAGCCATTATGCACTTTTCAAAGCTGATCTTCTCTTCGTGTTCCTGCAGGGACCTGCTGGTGACAAGGGAGAGCAGGGACCCTCTGGAGCTCCTGGCTTCCAGGTGCGTATTCATGATCTAAATCAATATAAACAAATATATAAAGAGCAGTGGGTGTCTTTTATTGTTGCATTTCATTACAACTGCTGTAACCACTGTAAATAACATTTACAGTTTGCCTTGTGAAATGTGCTTAATAAATAAAGATTGATTGATTGAAACAATTTAGAGCAAACTTATGAAGGAATTGCTTCCAGGATTGCCTTGAGTAATTTCAGCACATCCTTTGATGCCTCTGTACTACTTCAAAAGCAGCATCTCTATAAATGGCCACGTTCAGTCTACTTATTATGCGACTTGATACTTTCAGGGTCTGCCTGGACCTGCTGGAGGTGCTGGAGAGGCTGGCAAGCCTGGAGAGAGAGTAAGTGACAAAACAAGCTTCTCCATATTGTATAGTCCAACCACAAATATTACAAAATAAGCACTACATGTCTAACATGGTCTTCATGTGTCTATAGGGTATCCCAGGAGACCAGGGAATTGCTGGACCTGCTGGTGCCAAGGTACATTGACTTGTTCAGACCTTTAGTCTGAGTCCATCCAAATACTTACTGGAGATCCTGCAGACTTTTTGCTATACTACTGGCTTGCTTATTGCTATAATACTGGAGATACTAACTTGCTTTGTGTTTTCATTCAGGGAGAGCGTGGTAACCCTGGTGCTGCTGGAGCTTCTGGAGCTCAGGGACCAATGGGAGCCCGTGGACCCGCTGGAGCCCCTGGTCCTGATGGTGGCAAGGTAAGATGATGCCATGCCAGAAAGCAAAACCTTGTGTTGAATCAGAACATACAAGCATTTGTTCAAATGTGTTTGGTGCTGCAAAGGAACCATGGCTTGCTGTGTGTGTTTGCAGGGAGAGCCTGGCGCTGCTGGAGCTGCTGGTGGCCCTGGACACCAGGGACCTGGTGGCATGCCCGGTGAGCGTGGAGCTGCTGGTGCCCCCGGACCCAAGGGAGAAAAGGTAAACCTCCAAAAAAACATCCCTCAATAAACATTTAATGGATGTACATAACAACAAAATCATATATAAATTCCACCTGTCTTCAAACTTTCACGTCTCTCTCCAATAGGGAGAGCCTGGACACAAAGGACCTGATGGTAACTCTGGTAGAGATGGAGCCCGTGTAAGTTAAACTTTTTCATTCTGCTTGAGGCACACTGCATAAATGCTGTACCTATTTTCTCTTGTAGCTGTCAGATCCCCATCTTCAGTGTCCTCCGCTCTTTTTCTAGGGAATGCCCGGACCTGCTGGACCCCCCGGACCCACTGGAGCCAATGGTGACAAGGTAAAGTAATCATTTATGAATATTATTTAACACAAAATAAAAAAGTGCCACAAGCCACTACTATAATTGCTGTTAATGCTAAACATTATCCAAAGTGTTCTGTTGCCATGGAGTTTGTCATGTTCTAGAGATGGCCGCCTCTAAACTTCACTCAAAATGGTTAACACACTCTTGGACCAGTAGCCTACAATAGATATCCATGATAAATCACGATATGTCATTGATTCGATCTTGGCCAATTTGTCTTTCGACATCATACTCCTTAGTACAAGAACAATGTGGTTAACCTCCACTTTATGAATTGTATTTTACACTAGAACCTCAACACTGCCCCCTCATGGCTTTTTCAAAACATTACACAACAGTCATCTGGATAGAAATGCAGGAAACGACTTTGATGCATTTTGCATATTTTATGTTTTTCTTTCTATCTTTGCACTCAAAGAAAACAGATGAAAACAGAAATACTAACAAAATGGCTACAACAAATCAATGTTGCAGCAGAAAACAGAAATCATTGGATCACAGAAATCAAAACATTTAAAATAAGAATGATGTTGACAAAAAAATTTCAGCCATGTAGCCCATAAATATCTGTTTTGATGGAACAATGCTTAGCTAACATAACGTTTTCTCCTTCAGGGTGAGAGTGGTTCCTTCGGACCTGCTGGACCCGCTGGAGCTCGTGGATCCCCTGTAATTTTATTTCTTTGTCCATAACACAACATCACCCCATGTGGGCTGTCGATATCAGATATGGGACACATCCATTGATGTAAACATTTGTTCTAACTGTCTGTTTGCCGTCCATAGGGAGAGCGTGGAGAGGTTGGACCCGCTGGACCTTCCGGATTCGCTGGACCCCCTGTAAGATGGCAGACTGTCATCTTGTAATAATATAAATAAATCCTATCCAAAAACACACATAGAGAGTTTGACCAATCATCTCTACTCCTACTCCCTCCAGGGTGCTGATGGTCAGCCTGGAGCAAGAGGAGAGCGTGGACCTGCTGGAGTTAAGGGAGAACTTGGCCCTGCTGGCCCCTCTGGACCCGCTGGACAGTCTGGACCTCCTGTTAGTAGCCTTTATATCAGATACACACAACTGGACTCTTCATTTATTTAACCTGACTGGTTTAGGGAGGCATAGAAGTTTAGATGTGTAAGTTCGTTTGAACTGAATTGAGGTGAGACAAGATGAGATGTGACTTGTGTCTGATTTCATTATTTTGTTTGTGCTTTCTAGGGTCCCGCTGGTGCTTCTGGTCCCACTGGTGCTCGTGGAGACACTGGCCCCTCTGTGAGTATTCAAACTTAAGCAATGATCCCTCCTGATTCTGTTTTCATAACCGGAAAGGAGGAAGATGCAGAGAAATGCACAAACATGTACCTGGAGAATATACCAACTTGATTCTGTCCCTTTTAATTAACATAAAACTACTACTATAATGGAGAGATTTTCATTACACATATGTATTGGCTTTCTGTATTACTGAACCAAGGTGATGATTTTTTTACTCCTTTTAGTCTAACATAAATTTCCACTGAGAATAATTGAGCCCACAGGCTGCAGCAGAACTCCTCAGTAGATATTAAATCTTAAATTAGTTTTCATCCTAGTCCAAATTGCCAAGAAGAGTCTCTGATCATCTACCCACACACATTAAGAGATAGCGGCACACTTTCTGGATAACTGCTCTATAACATTTGCCATGTGTGTGTTTCTGTTGTCAGGGTCTGACTGGTTTCCCTGGTGCTGCTGGCAGAGTTGGTGCTGCTGGACCTGCTGTGAGTACTGCTTTTATTAATTATTTTATCATTTTATTTATATATGATTTTATACAGATATTTTTTAAAACTTTAACACTCTTCCACATACATAGCCACACTGAATAGTGTCATTGCCAAGCAAAGATGCTTTTTCTAACCCTGTCCAGCGCACACCTCCAGACACATTCATTCTCTCCTTCTCATCCTCTTAGGGTATTGTTGGACCCCCTGGCCTTGCTGGTCCCGCTGGCAAGGATGGCCCTCGTGGACTCCGTGGTGACGTTGGACCCGCTGGTCCCTCTGGAGAGCAGGGTATGGTTGGACCACCTGGTCTTAGTGGAGAGAAGGGATCCCCTGGAGAGTCTGGCCCACCTGTAAGTGCCAAGTCCAACTATTATAGATGGTGCTTTTAAAGAGCAGCATCTTCTGAATATATAAGGTGTATTGGTATTATAATCATTCATGGATCTCTGACTTTAATGATATGTGGGCTGTCTGTGTTTAGGGACCCCCTGGTGCTCCTGGAACCACTGGTCCTCTTGGACTTCAGGGATTCGTTGGTCTGCCTGGTGCTAGAGGAGATCGTGGTGCACCTGGTGGTCCTGGTGCTCTGGTAAGTCCAATGTAGCACTGATACTAACCCCATAAGGATTGGTGCATCATATTGCATCATATTTGTTTCATTTCTTTAAGAACTGTTCCAAATACATAATTGGCAGATTCATTAGCTGAAAAGATCACTATATAATTGTGTCAAAGAAAATAAAATGGAAAAAGGATATAGAATGTGAATGAGTGTATGGAAAATCCTCAAAACGGATCAATTCATCATTCACATGCTGCCAAAGAAAAGACAGTCAAACATTCATGCTTTACCAAATGGTGGGAAAGATTACCTGACCAAGTGAATTTCTCTGCATCATTTCACAGGGAGAGGCTGGTAGACTTGGACCTGCTGGTCCCCCTGGAGCCCGTGGTCCCCCTGGCAACATTGGTCTGCCTGGTCTGAACGGACCCCAGGGAGAGGCTGGACGTGAGGTAAGAAATGCATGATGTAGTATAGATTTTTTTCTTTGGTATGTATTCCTTAATTATCCCACAATGTGAAAATTTGAGGCCTGTCTGTGAGCAATTGGGGTGAGGTGCCTTGTTCAGGGGCACTTCAAACACAGGAGTATTTAAACCTGTGACCTTTGGGTTACATCCTGGTCCACAGCTGATCCATCTTTGACTACTACAGAAACCAAAACTTATTATTTGAGGGCTATGAAAATACAAAGCCTTTACTAGTTTACTCTGAAGAGCAGATACACCAAAATAACAAATTTTAAGATGGTTCTGTGAAACTGCAACAGCTTGGCACTTGATTCAGAGATTTATCAGGTACACTCATGTGATGTTCTTTGCCATTTATAGGGTAACCCTGGAAACGATGGACCCCCTGGCCGTCCTGGTGCTTCTGGATTCAAGGTAGTGTCCTCTCACACACCTGAAGCTTGTTTATATACAGACAGGCAGTATGTTATGCTCTGACCTGTGACTCCTTCCATACCATTCCTTAGGGAGACCGTGGTGAGCCGGGACCCGCTGGAGCCATGGGACTTGCTGGTGCCCCTGGACCTGCTGGATCCTCTGGAGCTGTTGGCAGACCTGGAAACCGTGGAGAGGCTGTATGTAGAAACAATTAAAATGGATTATCTGCTTGAGGTACGTTTTTGTTTCTGTCTTTGGTATTTATTGTTGTCTTTCCTTGTCTCAAGGGACCCAGTGGTCCCGGTGGACCTGCTGGAGCCGCTGGAGCCAGAGGTGCCGCTGTAAGTACACTAAACGCTACTGTATTGTCATTGAAATAGCCCAATTGTTGTCATTGGCAAAAAGTACGCCATTGCACTAACTGCTGCGTGTATGTTTCTGATAGGGACCTTCTGGACCCCGTGGAGAGAAGGGAGTTGCTGGAGACAAGGGAGAGAGAGGCATGAAGGGTCTGCGTGGACATCCTGGTCTCCAGGGAATGCCCGGACCTTCTGTAAGTAACAATGCAGCATTGCAATGCACCAGAAAGCACTGGGCATCCAGAGGTAGTCTTCATCACTACAGTATCATTCACTGATCCACTGTGTGCCGCCAGGGACCTTCCGGTGACACTGGAGCTGCTGGACCTGCTGGAGCTGCTGGACCCAGAGTGAGTGGAACCCACATCATAGCCCCTGATATGCCACAAATGCAACATGTCCCAAATCTAACACACAAGCAAGCAGAAATATAGATATCACTGAGGAGAAGATTGTTGCCAACATGGAAGGATAGAATGTCTTCAATTGTGTCCCAGTGAAGCAACAATGTATCCACTTTTTTGGATTTGGGATTTCATCTCGTATAATGTGATAATCTCCTTTTCAGGGACCTGCTGGACCCCATGGACCCCCTGGTAAGGATGGTAGAGCTGGTGCCCATGGAACCATTGGATCCCCTGGTGCTCGTGGACCCCCTGGATACGTCGGACCTGCTGTGAGTTCATCCTCTTTCTCTTAATTCTCTCCAGTGCAAAATGTGTCCACTTTGCAAACTTCCCTTTGCAAAGGATCTACTGGTGGCAGCCATGTCAATCACTATCATCTCCATATCAGGGTCCTCCTGGAGCTCCCGGTCTGCCCGGACCTCCCGGCCCCTCTGGTGGTGGATATGATGTTTCTGGATACGATGAGTACAGAGCCGATCAGCCTGCTCTGAGAGCCAAGGACTACGAGGTTGATGCCACCATCAAGTCCCTCAACACTCAGATCGAGAACCTGCTCACTCCTGAGGGATCCAGGAAGAACCCCGCCCGCACCTGCCGTGACATCAAGCTCAGCCACCCAGACTGGAGCAGCGGTAAGCTCAACTTATTCAAGAAAGCTGCACATATCTGTTATATGAAGTCCATATACAGCAATATATTGAATTTAATGGTGTTTGTTTTTGCCATCCTCTAGGATTCTACTGGATCGACCCCAACCAGGGCTGCATCAATGATGCCATCAAGGTCTTCTGCAACTTCGCCACCCGCGAGACCTGCATCTCTGCCCACCCCGAGAGCATCGCCAAGAAGAACTGGTTCAGAAGCACCGAGAGCAAGACACACGTCTGGTTCGGAGAGACCATCAATGGTGGCACTGAGGTGAGCGCCCACCCAAGAGACATACGCCGCTACAAATGTGGAAAACACCCAATGTCGTATTTTCAGTCTTACAAACGCTGACCGTTAATTATCCTTTCCTCCGTGCAGTTTGCCTACAACGACGAGACCCTCAGCCCCCAGAGCATGGCCACCCAGCTGGCCTTCATGCGCCTGCTGTCCAACCAGGCCAGCCAGAACATCACCTACCACTGCAAGAACAGCGTTGCTTACATGGATGGTGCCACTGGCAACCTGAAGAAGGCTGTGGTGCTGCAGGGCTCCAACGATGTGGAGCTCAGGGCCGAGGGCAACAGCCGCTTCACCTTCTCCGTGCTGGAGGATGGCTGCACTGTAAGTAGTTGCTTCCCTTGTCTTGTTTTCTGCTGGTCACTAATGTTGCTTCAGTCTCATCCTCGTGTGAACGAAATGCAGAAAGGCAGAAAGCGTTCATGCTACTTAATGTGCATGTTGTATTAGTTGGACTTTTTTTGCTGAAACGAGGTGTCTTTTTCTGTCCTTGCACCTGCAGAGACACACTGGTGAATGGAGCAAGACAGTGATTGAGTACAGAACAAATAAACCATCTCGCCTGCCCATCCTCGACATTGCACCTTTGGACATTGGTGGAGCTGAACAGGAGTTTGGTTTGGACATTGGCCCAGTCTGTTTCAAATAAATAGACTCATGATAAATTAACACCAAAAAAAGAGAGAAAGAACGAAAAAACAAAATCTCTGCCCTTCTTTCTGTGTTGTTTTTTTATACTGAATGCTGATTTCTCTCTGCGCATCCACTTGCTTAAGATGGGCAACTATCTGAGAGGACTGAACGGACTGAACGGAGCGTTTGTGCAATGCAAATTAATACAGCAACCCAAAGGGACGCGGGAAAACACCTTGTTGTGGGACATCATGTCATCCTTTTGTAAAAAATAAAAGAAGTGTAATAAAAACGCTGAAAGTATGCATCACTTTGTGGTCTTTGTATATCTTCCAAAGAGGAGGTTTAAAACCACAATTTCCATGAAAAAAGGTTTAAACTACCTCATGCCTGTACCTAAAGAAAATACTATTGACACAACCTGGGTCCACAACAGAGATGTTAAGACTTCTAATGCTTCAAGCTTTGTCCCCGTATCTGAAGGTGCTTAGTTACTTGAAGCAGAGATCTATGGTGCTAATATGCAGCTGTGGAGCAAACCACTTTTTTACTGTATTACTTTGTATTGACATTTGAGGAGTCTTGCATTGGTCCCCTGATGCTCCCCCACTTTAAGCAGGTGGAATGTTTCTAAATCTGATGTCTGTTTTTTTTTTTTGTTTTGTTTCATCTCGTCTTGTTCTTTTTTGTTTTGTCGAGAAGGTTTTTTTTTGTTCGTTTTTTTGTTTTTTGTTTAGGCTTTTTTTATTCTTCAAACCCCACACACAGTGTTCATTTTGACAGCACATAATTCATCCAATTCTGAATGGTTTTTAGGCGGCCTCTCTCTCTCTCAAAAATGACACGCAAAGTCTATTGTACCTATTTTGTATATGTGAGATGTTTAAATAAATTGTGAAAAGTTCTGAAATAAAGCATGTCCAATGTTCCAAAACACACTACTCAGTGGCTTAAGTGCTTTCATGTCTTAATGGCACCAGTGATGGTGTTTCACTGTACTTTGGCTCTAGT
Organism: Karalla daura; assembly: GCA_029224185.1. Taxonomy (NCBI): domain Eukaryota; kingdom Metazoa; phylum Chordata; class Actinopteri; order Chaetodontiformes; family Leiognathidae; genus Karalla; species Karalla daura. The sequence continues at coordinate 11,594,729 of CM055205.1, forward strand.
TTGGCCAATGATTTCCATCAGGAACTTAAACATCTTCCTTTTATGGAAGCACAGCCATATCCTCAGTCAACATCCCCTCCTTTTCTCACAGTACATCTAATTTTAATGTACAGTAAACTTCTGTTGACACTGTCCATGCCAATGTGTGATTACTAACGTGCATTGTCTCTTGTAAATATGCATCATCTGATGTTGCTTTTCTTTGCATAATACAGCTTTTGCATCCAAATAAATTTCTGTAATTTGGATCAAGGCTTGATTTGAAGTGATGTATTCACACAGATATGAGTTAAATTTACTGTGGTGACATTGTGTCCCACAGGGAAATCACATGCTGTGCTAGCTTGTCAGAAGCTTAGAGTCAGTGTGTTGTGGGAACTGGGTTTTGCAAGTTTTCTGAATTCTTTCTGAAATATTGATTTTTTTGAAACATCCACATATAGAAATCCCTCTTTTCACATAGACGGCATCTAAGGGAAATTGTGTATTTTTCAATCGACCACAGGGGGGCAGTGTGTACTGTTTTTTTAATACAATCGGTATCTAATTCAGTTTAACAGGCAACCAGTTCATCATATCCACTGAGCCGTAAAGACGTGGTCTATGATGTACACCAGTTGTGAGACGAGACCGTTTTTCTTCCAAAACATGGTTATTATGTTGGACCCACCTTCCTTGATCTTGTGTTTTGGAGAATAAATCCTGAACTGATTTGTGTGGAACTGAGCTACCAGTGCACCTATAGCTGAGGTACTTGGGGTTTCTTAGTGTAGGAGTAGTGTACATTTGCCTAGGTATTAGTTTGGTCATGCAACCAAGTAACTAAGCGACAAATTCCCACTTTAAAGTTTAAAATATGAAGTCATTTATTTTTTATTTGTGTATAATTTTTGCAGGATCTTTTGTATGTTTTTATAGTGTGGTGTGACAACTACAACCCCTGCTAAAGATCAGAAAAAAACATGGGTGCGCATCCGTACACTCACAGAGAGAGAGAGAGAGAGAGAGAGAGAGAGAGAGAGAGAGAGAGCAGAGAACATGCGTAAGGAAAGATGTGTCCCACACAGTAGTCCTCAAGTTAAAGCGAGTTATATACTACTGTGAAGCTGCTAAAGGAGAATAACACATAACACTATGGCTAAACACACTTCATATCAGTATTATGTGTAAGTTATGGAACCACAATATAAACACAAGGTTATGTGATCGTTAGTACCCTCTATTGGTAGATTCAGAGAACTGCATCTACAGTGTAGAACACTTTTGCCAAACCAGGACAAAACAAATAACTTGAAAACCACTACAGTTTTTTCAGGTGTTCAGGTGTACATGGAGAGAAGAAAAACAGATAAGATATTATTTAAGATATTATATTGTTTTTCGTGATACTTGTTAATTAAAAAAAGAGACTAGGAATGAATCCTACTCTCCTTTGTCCTGTGGGTTCAGGAGGAAAACAGCTGACAGGAAAGTCCCCTCCTCACTGGGAATTTATCTAAATAATTTCTGTGAACTCACTTAAATGCGCCTTTGTCAGAATGAGTGGAAGATCTCACCTAATAATGACCTTATGTCAAGTTAGCTGATGACTTATCTCAAGGGTAATAAAACTACAGCTGGTCTTGCTCCTCATGTTTCCCAGCTGTTATGTGGTTATGTTATGAGGTTTTATCAGCAGTTGTGTAATCACGCAAACATGAAATATCATGTTTCTCTGACTTGTATTGCTCCACCCAAATACCCATGTGAATACGCCCAAAACTCCCTCACAAGGATGAAGTTTGTTGTACTCTAATCTCAGTATTCAAACTCCATCTATCTATCTATCTATCTATCTATCTATCTATCTATCTATCTATCTATCTATCTATCTATCTATCTATCTATCTATCTATCTATCTATCTATCTATCTATCTATCTATCTATCTATCTATCTATCTATCTATCTATCTATCTATCTATCTTTCTATCTATCTATGTCTGTATCTCCTTAACCGGTAATGAAGGTCTAAATTTATTTAGTATTGATTGATGATGACTGCAGGAAAGTACAACTGCAGTTATGAATACACAAACAGTAGATGTACAAACAAAGAAACTGGAGCCATGGGGAGTTTTTGAATAAGGACATCAAATAATGAACGCAAATGAAAAGTTTTATTAGCTTTCTTTAGCTTTCTTTGTTTGTTTGTTAGTTTGTAAATGAAGATTTTGAGTGACTAAATTTAATGAAAATAATCAGATGATCAGCAAATAATATATAGCACAACTTTATGTTTGTTTTATTGTTATAGAGCTTTGAGTCATAAATTGGGTATTAAACAGTAATATTTCCAACACAAATAAATGCGCGTGCATAACGCGCGTGACCCGCAGCTGCTCCGCTCTGATGCAGCGGAGGTGGGCGGGGTCACGTGGTGTCAGGTGGGGCACTTGGGGCACTTGGGGCAGACGGTGGAACCCGGACGCTGCTTCACTCCCACCGCACAGGTGCTTGTTGTCATGGAGGAGCAAAGATGGCGATCCTGGCCTATAGCCTGGGCAAACGCGAAATAAACCAATATTTCACCATTAAGAATGCCAAACTGATATCTCTGGTGGTCGTCGTCCTACTCCTGCTCTTTCACACGGCTTTGCGCTATTATGGAGGTGAGTAAATATCTCGTTTGTCTGAGTGTCTGTAGATGCTGGAACCGCTAATGCTACCCCGCTAGCCTCGGTGCTGCACGGTACACACGCTTTTATCTAACCAACGAAGCATGCAGAACCGTGTGACCTCGGTGTTATGCGGCTGGGGGGTTGTCTTTGAAACCAGACTGAAGTCGTAGGTTGTAGTTTATCACGCAAGAAGTGAAATCGCCGTAAAGAGCTGAGTTTAGCAGCGTGCAGCTAACGCTGCAGTTAGCTGTGTTTACATGCTGCTGTCAGGACACGCTGCTCCAAGCCGCAAAGCTTTTCTAACAGAAGCTGCTCAAATGCATTCTAGTCGTTCGGGTAAAATAGACATGGAGGCAAGCGTGTGAATCGAGTGTCATACATGTGGCATTAGTTAACATGTTAACAAGTTTGTAAATCAGATTTGAGATCTAACTGCCCAGTTGAATACTTCCTACACAACCGGTGTAGCAGGAAAAACTGAGATCTGTATTTGATAAAGATAAGATGTATTCCCAGGATGTTCTCTCTGAGTTGAGCTGAAAGTGGACTGATGACGACCTGGCCTAATAGGATTTTCCATATGCATTGTCGGAGTGGCTATTGTACTGCTCTGAGTTCTAACTTCAGTATCAAACATTTATCAGAAACACTAGCTACTGAATACTAATTCAGTGTTCCGGTCTTCAGTCCTGGACTGACACATGGGAAATGTTTTACACGCAAAGAGGAATGTTTGTCTTTGTGTCTTATCTGATCAATGCTGTGATGAGTAAGTTGTCCTTAACGCTTGACATTAAATGTATTCTGCCTCATGTGGGTGGGTCAAGTGTAGTGTAAGGCTGTAAGGGTGAGATAAAACAGAGGAAAAAAAACAGATCATGAAATGTAACTGCAAAAGATCACACCATTATGAGCAACTTCAACAAGTTATTCTGTATCTACATCTGTCCACTGTTATCTCTTGTGGACCTCTGGGTGACAGCTCTGGAACCCATCTATCCATCGAGCTGTTATATTGCCCCCTTTGTACCTCAGTGGTGTCCGGAGATCTGCTGGAGTCTCTCCCAGTGCACATCGAATAAGGAATACACCCTTGACAGGCCGCCAGTCCATCACAAGGCACACCCACACCATTCACTGTCACACTCACACCCAGGGGCGACTCAGAGCCTTCAGCTGGCCTAAACATGCATGCTATTGGACTGCAGTACTGAAAGACAACCAACACACACACACACACACACACACACACACACACACACACACACACACACACACACACACACACACACACACACACACACACACACACACACACACACACACACAGAACAGAGAGGCGCTTGGTCTGACCACGATAGAAAACTATGACCTTGCAACGAGGCAACAGCACCATGTAAAAAAGGGTCCGCAGAAGACTGGAATTTAAAGAAAGTATGCGTTTGTTTTTTCTTACTATTATTTCATGGGTCAGCTCAGCTGCTCACTTCTTGTCTCCGCTAATTAACTTTGCTAGTGCTCCATCTGAAGACTGACAGTAACAGCCATGGCAGGGGGCCCAGAGTCGGACTATTAAGACGTATTGGCATGGGGCACACGTCCATCTCCCCGTACAGTAGACAGTGGCTGTGAAAGGGGATCGGAAGCGGAGACCTCTCAGCTGCTCTGGTTGGCCGTGACACCACATGCCCAGCCCTCGACCCCTTCATGTTTCCCAGTTTCTATGGAATGAATCAGCTGCAGCTGGTTCCATTCATTTCGCAAACAAATGAATAGCTGGAGAGATTTATGGCTGAGCTTCATTGCTGATGGCTTCATTTTGTAGCATGGCCCCTTGCAGAGCCCTGTATTGTACGCTCGTCTTTTGAAAGCACCGAATGAAAAGCCAGGGTACTATTGAGACAGCAGGTTTCAGCCGTGGTCACGCTGAAAGCCGGCGCGGTGGTATTTGTCTGCTCTTACGGGTGGATTCTCTGTGTCTTGCCTCCAGGCGGAGACTCATGCGAATGGCTGCTGTCCAGAGGACGCTACTTGGGAGAGAACGTGTGGCAGCCGTACGGCTGCATGATGCACAAATACAAGAGCATGTGAGTCCAGTGCACAGAGTCTCTCCGACAGGAGCGACGTTGGCATTCAGCTCAAGTCAACTCTGTTTGAAGTGCCAGTTCATAACAGTGAACTGGAGAGTGTAGCAACAACAACAATAATAATGATAATAATAATAACTTCTGTTTACAGAGAAGCCAAAACCTGCCTTGCTGAAAAGCGAGTGGCCTTCATCGGCGATTCACGAATCCGGCAGCTATTTTATTCCTTCATCAAAATTATTGACCCCGAGCGAAGAGAAGATGGAGTCAAGGTAATCAATCAGTAGTGCTTACATTTGCTGTACCTCCTCCTGTGTCTATGTAGAGATTACGCATATCTCTTCAGTCCGGCTACTATCACCATCCATGGCTAAAACAAAACAAGCACCATGTGTGTGAGAGCGCCGGAGAGGCTTCCTTGCAGAGAAGCCGCTCCTCGCACTCTTTGCCAGTTCATTATGATCGATTGAGAGCTTTGCCCGGAGCGTTTTCTGACTGGAGAAGCTCAAAATGCGTTTCTTGGCATAGCAACTTGACACTGTGATTATTTTTCACTCGTCTCCCACAGCCTGAAATCTGAACATGTTCCACAATTTGTGATTAATTCACTTCTACTTAGTCCTCATTACACTTCGAATCTCAGTCCCGACGTGAGAAATTGTCCCAGGGATTGTTCACTTAAAGCCCACGATATCTTCAGGACCGTTGGTCTACAAAATAAACAGCAACCGTGAATAGGAAGCACCGGAATGCAATGCTTATCTAGTAGTTGTTGTAACCATTTTGGGTCTGATCTGGAGTTGGGAAAATGTAGCACTATCTGCCTAACAGGCTTTCTGTCTTTCTCTGTTTGTCCCCGTGTAACGTCTGAAGCACGAGGACATTGCCTTTGAAGATGAGAGCTCCTCTGTTCATGTGGTAAGCCGTTTCTGGATTTGTGTCTTGCCCGTCCTCGCACTCCGTGAAAAGCACGCTCTGATAGAAACATCTATGTCCCCTTTGTGTGAAGGACTTCCTGTGGTACCCAGAGGCGAATAACTCGATGAAGGAGCGTTTGATCTCATGGACGCACGTGAGTACAGATGCCAAGTCCTGCAGATGGCTAGAGAGAGAGTTTTTGACAGTTGGAGAGGTCACATGGTTCAGACGGGGATTTGTCTCTCATGGGAACTTCTTCCTTGTGCTGCAGGAGATGCCAGCGAGGCCAGATGTCGTCATCCTGGGAGCTGCCACTGTAAGCGGCGTGAAACGCAGACTACAGGCCAGACGGCGGCTGAGCGACGTCAGTCTCGATCTCACGCGTTCTCTCCCTCTTTGCCGCAGTGGTCCATCAAGCTGCACGGCGGCAGCAGCGAGGCCCTGCAGCAGTACAAAGTCAACCTGACGGCCATCGCCGTGCACCTGGAGAGGCTGGCTGACCACGGGGAGGTCTACTGGGTGCTGCAAGGTGAGCCGGGCTTCACGCCTGTCCGATCCGCCGCCTCAGCCGGTGGAGCGCCGGCGGCCGTCTCCCTGGGAGCGCTGGTCCGTCCGTCAGGTGACCAGCGGGCTCGCGTCACGGGTTTATCCTCTGGACAGCTCGAGCGCTCGCACATTCCAAGCGATTACACAAGCTCAGCATGTGATCACTTTTACCTTCATATTCATGCATGTATGTCGGCGAAAGCCCCTCCGCCGTCCTAACACTGCCCTTATTATTCTCCTTAAATCTCAACGGCAGAGGTTAAACTCTGCACTTGTACTAGTGCTTAGACTACCGCTCTCACATCCCCAGCTCGTCTGAAAAACAGGGTGCAGTGCTCTTTGTTACGCCACGTTTCTGTTGCACTGTAGCTCGGATGTTCTTTCTCCTATGAAAGTCACTTGGGATAAAAGTGTCTTATGAATGACTAAATGCAGACGTGTGTATATGGGAATTCAAGAGATGCACCAAAAATTCGGTGACTGAAATTATTTGGCCTAAAAGTTGCCCCAATAAAAAAAGCATTTTCGCTTTCTGGTTTAAAGACCAAGCACAGAAAAAACACGTGAAAGAGGATGTGGTAACGATGCAATCGAAAAACCTCTGACCAGCGGCTGGCCGTGTTGCAGACTTGGCTCCTTTGCCACTATACTTAGCGACTGCTCAGACCCTTCTAGTGACTTTTTTTTCCCCCATAAAGTGACTGACAACAAATGTAGTGACTTATTACAGTGTTACTGGAGGCGTTTGCAGACTCTGTTGAGTTGATGAGTGTACATGTACATATGTCGAAGATGAGTTAGCAGAGGAGACGCTCACGGGAGAATTTGGTCTTCAAGAGCCTCTTTGAGATGAAAAGACCAGGGCGTTCTTCTCCTTTCACTTCCCCAACTAGCACTTAAACTCTGCACTGCACTTGCACCTACACTCCTGCACTCTCATCTCTTGGTAGTCGGGATAATGTAGAGCATATAATGTAGACTCTCCTCTCCTGCGCTTGTCGTCTAGACCCGGTAAACGAGGAGGTGTTGAGCGACAACAGGAAGATGATCACCAACCAGCAGCTGGAGATGTACAACGAGGCGGCGGTGGACGTGCTCAACAGCAGCAAGCGCAGCGGCCGGCCCCAGGTCAAGCTGCTGGCCGCGTCCCGCCAGGCCGCCATGGAGACCATCAGCCAGTCGGACGACGGCCTGCACCTGCCCGAGAGCACCAGGAACGTGGTAAGCCCGGGCGCTCGGCGTCCTCTGTGGGAGAGGAGAGGAGATGGCCGTTCGTTGCGTCTCTGTGTTGGTAACCTCTGGTCGGTCTCCTCCTGGCAGGGAGCCATGGTCCTCATGAACTCGGTGTGCAACAAGGTGCTGCGGCCCATCGACGGCTCCTGCTGCCAGACGCTGCCCCCGCCCAACCTGCTCCAGAAGCTGGCGGCGTGCTTCTTCCTGGGCTCGGCCCTGGTCTTCCTCTTCCTGCAAGTGGTGGGCAACAACCGGCCCCGGCGGCCCGTGCCCCCCGACGTGGAGAGCCTGGAGGAGAAGAAGCCGGCGACCGCAGCCGTGCCCCTGGGGCCGAAGGCGCCCTTCCAGGCCCTGTGCCGGATGGGCGTCATCATGGGCTACTTTTACCTCTGTGACCGAGCCGACGTGTTCATGAAGGAGCAGAAGTTCTACACACACACCACCTTCTTCATCCCCCTGGTCTACATCTTCATCCTGGGAGTGTTCTACAGTGAGAACAGCAAGGAGGTGAGATGGCGCTGCCTCACCCGTCTGTCAGAATGAACACTTGGATGGATGTCGCTCTAATATGTCACACTCATTTGCAACAGCGAACCTGTCAGTTGTAGGCGACAAAGCAGCTGCTACCAATTATCATACAAATGTAGAATATCAGACGATATTACCGATCATGCTGATAATGCATCCCTTAGCACCTCTGTTTGAATCGTTAATAGCAGCCTAACTATTGAGAGGACCCAGGCACCACCAGACTCGGTGTGCCATTCCTTTTTTTTCGTTGCAAAAACATGCCAAGAAAATGAATGGGATGAAGCAAAAAACGACACATTTTTGGACATTTTTCTTCCAACTTTCATCCAGACACCAGCATTCAAATACTGAATTGTAGACACAAGTCCACTCTGTTGAGTGTGTGTTCATCTTTTTGATAGGCTGTATAGTTTTTGATGAATAGCTGTTCAGTGATCACGGTTACAGAGCTGCACAGCTGCTATCACCGTGGCAACCTGGACCAGAGGTTCAGCACAGCTGTCGGACATTTACTTCAGGAACTCTCTGGTCTGTGTGGCGTTTATCAACACACCCAGGCTGCACCACACCACATCACTCACTGCTTTTTGTCAGGTTTTGTTTTTTTCATCTGTCAGATTTGGTTGCCTTTACTTCTCAATATGGCGTGTAAAATCAAGAGACCCTTAAACTGTGTAGAAAAACACAAGTGAGCCAATAAACATGAAACATACAGTTGTAAAACTGCATCAGTGTTGCTATTGGTTATGATGCAAGTTATATTTTGTAATATCAGGTGACTAAATCAAAATGTTTTTTTTCCTGTTTTCCAACAGACCAAACTACTCAACCGAGAGCAGACGGATGAGTGGAAGGGCTGGATGCAGCTGGTCATCCTCATCTATCACATATCTGGAGCCAGCGCCGTGAGTAACTCCACATTCTGTCCACCGCCTCGTGGCACTGAACCTATGATGTGTGTGACTGACGCCCACGATGGTGTCCCCCTCTCAGTTCATTCCAGTGTACATGCATGTGCGGGTGCTGGTGGCAGCGTACCTCTTTCAGACTGGCTACGGGCACTTCTCATTCTTCTGGCTCAAAGGAGACTTCGGCCTGTACAGAGTGTGCCAGGTGAGAGCTCGGCCGTCACGTGCTGCGCTCGCGGCGTCTGCTGCGTAGCGTTGGCCCCCATTTTGCTCAAAGCTTTTGCAGAGGGGAAAGAGTGCGGGAATCACAGGCAGATCAGAATTTGACACTGCCAAAGACGTAAGGTGTGGTCCCGGGACAGGCTCGCTGTCATTGCATTTTTATCTGGTGGAGTTATTTGTTATGACTTTTGATGCGAGTGATTGGCAGCATTAGAGGAGCAGTTCATTCCAACTGCCTCATCTCATGCCAGCGTAGCGAGCATGCTCCGTCTTGATTACCACGCAAGGACAAGGTAAACAAGCCAGAAGATGGCTCTCAATTTGAGTGATGCAAGAGGTCTTTTATCTTTAATTTGGCCATAAAATGGGATCTAAAGTGTAGTAATGAGGAAACAAATGCAGGTTTGGTTTGGACTTGCAGTGTGATGATTAAACTGTGATATTTCCCCACTGATCCCACTCCAGGTGCTCTTCCGTCTCAACTTCCTGGTCTTGGTGCTGTGTGTGGTGATGGACCGACCCTACCAGTTCTATTACTTTGTCCCCCTGGTCACCTTCTGGTTTGTGGGCATCTACGGCACGTTGGCCATGTGGCCGCAGATCCTTCAGAAGAGAGCCAACAGTAGGTGCCAGTCGGTTTAACCTGGGAATGAAATGCGCTGGGCGACGCCTCTGTCCTAACGGCCTCTCTGGTTCCTGTGATCAGGTAGCGGCATGTGGCACCTGGGCGTCTTGGTGAAGTTACTGGGGCTGCTGCTCTGCATCTGTGTCTTTGCCTTTTCACAGGTGGGTGAATTCAACACCTTCTCAGTCCCATTAGATGTCACATCTGTGGCTGTCACCTCACCACAGGTTTCTGTTCAGTTCCAGAAGGGGGGGAGGGGCTCTTTCACTCCCAACTTTCACTCTATTGCACCAAATGGAATCATTTTTGGTCAAGAATCTAAATTAATGTGAACCAATATGTCAAGTAAAAACAAGACCAGTAAGAATATTTGTATACTTTGTAAATATTACTTAAATGTGTTATACTAATTATATAGATATTATACAGATATGTAACAAAATTGGTTTTGTCCCCAACAGTAGACTCTGCATGAGACCTAAATAGATGCATTCGTATTGTGGCTGCATGAGCACACATTCAATAGCTGCCTGCTACACTGCGCTGTCACGTTTTTTCTGAGGCCGTGTTGTGGTGCTGTGACTCCAGGGCGTCTTCGAGAGGACCTTCTCCGTGTGGCCCGTCTCCAAGCTCTTTGAGCTGAACGGGAGCATCCACGAGTGGTGGTTCAGGTGGAAGCTGGACCGATTCGTAAGTGTCTGGTGTCTCTGGTGTTTGTCTGTCTGTCGGGTGTGTCTCAGTTAGTCTGGAGTGAATATCTGAGGATCTGAGCGGATGTTCTTCTCTTGCAGGCGGTGATTCATGGCATGCTGTTTGCCTTCATCTACCTGGTGCTGCAGAAGCGCCAGGTGCTGTCCGAGGGCAAAGGAGAGGATCTCTTCTCTGCCAAGATCTCCAACCTGCTCCTCTTCCTCTCCGTTTTCTGCTTCATTGTAAGACTTCTCACACGCATCCCTCTCTCTCTCCTTCTGTCTCTCTCACTTTTTATCTAGGATGCTCCCATTATTTAGCTGTAATCTCTCAATTACACGATCGGATCTGAAATCCATTGCCAGCGGGTGCTCCTCATGCCAAGCTTTATGTTTGTAAATGAATAGCTGTGAATTTGTAACTGCGGCTCGGCAGAGCATGACCAGACATAAGGGTGGGTGCGCCCTGTGCACACATGCCACACCTGCTACCTGCCTTGGCAGGCACAAGCACCCTCTGCCAGCGCAACTGTGCGTGTCTGAATAAACCTGGTTCTTATCAAACCAGGCTTTACTGCTCTAAACCTGACCCCCCAACCCTTCCTGTCCTTCTCTCTTTCCAGACCTACTCGTTATGGGCGAGCAGCTGCAAAACCAAAACCGAGTGCAACGAGATGCATCCGTACATCTCTGTGGTCCAGGTGCAGTTTTGTTTTTTTCCTTTCACCGCTGTTGTTTCTGCATGGCAAACCCTTCAGCCAGCAAGAAGGAGATGTCGAAAGGGCCTCACATTCTGTTATTATTTCTGTCATCCTAGTTGTGGCTCCTTCTTTCTGGGCTAAAGATAGCCCAGTATCTCATAGGGTGGGTCCCCACAGGGAAACGGTCGGCTTGATAAGGGATAAGGTCATTACGGTCCACTTAACCCTCCCCCCTCTCCGACAATGATGGCACTTTTTATCCGTCCACTATCAGTGCTTTTGGCTCGCTCGTCTGAGCCCACTGCTTCAAATTCCAGAAGTGTCATAAGGCGTCCATTGTGTCTGAATGCTCAGCCTCTCGCATTGCTTCCGCCCACTCTCTGTCCACAGATCCTGGCCTTCATCCTCATCAGGAACATTCCTGGCTACGCCCGCTCTATATATAGTTCCTTCTTCGCTTGGTTTGGAAAGATCTCTCTGGAGGTGAGACAGACCCGGATGCGTTACAGTAAAGCAAATCCTCTCCACTCTTATTGCACTGTAGCTAGAGCTGCAGCAGACCATTTTTCAGGTCAATTCCTCACAGTCGATTACTTTTTTTTCAGTGACCTGCTTGATTAAATGATTCATCGTTTGGTTTGTAAAATCCTCCAAAAACGGAGTTATCATTGCCAGTCTCATGATGGTGAAGATACGGTCCTCAGCTCAATGTCATTGAATAGACCAGAAAATATCCACATTTAAGAAACTGGCAAGTTTGACTTGACTTTTCAAATACTAATCTGTTATTAAAATAGATGCAATTGTAGTCTATTACTTGATTAGTTGTTACTCTAAGTGTAACATAATCACCAAATAGCCACAGACGGTTTCTCCTATATGAGATGCACTGTGGCTCCATGAGTGCAACCAAACCCTCTGGCCCCACTCAGCACGCTCGCTTGTCTCCCCCAGCTGTTCATCTGCCAGTACCACATCTGGCTGGCGGCGGACACCAAGGGCATCCTGGTGCTGATCCCGGGGAACCCGTCGCTCAACATCCTGGTCAGCACGTTCATCTTCGTGTGCGTGGCCCACGAGATCTCGCTCATCACCAACGACCTGGCCCAGGTGGTCATCCCCAAGGACAGCGTGGCGCTGCTCAAGAGGCTGGGGCTGCTGGGGGGCTGCAGCCTGCTGCTGCTGCTGCTCAGCAGGGGGGGCCAGCCCCCGCCAGGCGCCTGACGGAGAGGGGAGGGGAGGGGAGGGGTCAGGTCTGAGCAGGGGGGGTGGGGGGGGGGGGTGGGGGGGTGCACTGTCAAGACTGCTGTGAAAGTCGCACACTGAAGAAACGAAAAAAATGCCCCCACCCCCACCTGCCCAAAATAAAGGAGGGCGGGGGGGGATAGGAGGGGCTGCTCCTTTAGGGGCAAAGTGCAAGAGAGAGATGGGGGGGGGGGGGGAGAGAACAACACACTCAAAACGTTTACATTATCTGGATTCAGCAGAAGAGCAGAGAAGAGAAAAAAAATCTGAGAATTTTTTTTTATATATACCCCCCACTCATTTTAAGACCTCTACGCTTGCCGTGTGAGTGTTTCGCAGCGTCGCTTCTGTCTCGCCAAACCCACTAATAAGACGTTTGCATCGCCGCCTAAACTGCTCTGTCACCACGTCACTCCAGAAGGGATCGCTCCACACACACACACACACACGCGCACACACACACACACACACACACACACACACACACACACACACACACACACACACTCCGTCCACATGTGCTTTTCACTCAGGTGGATCCATGACGTTCATGTTCAGATATCTATGTAAAAAAAAAAAAAAAAAAAAAGTTCAGTCGTGCTGCATTTTGTTATGACACCATTACTTTGTACAGTATTTCTGGTGAGCTGAGAAAAGAAAAAAGGTGATAGATATCTTAATATGCAAAACATGGACCAACAACTGGCCTGGGTGGCGGCAAAGAAAGAAACTAAATCAGCTGTCAGGGTTCCAGTCAGGAGCGCAGTCGTTCTAACAGGTGGATTATCCCTCAGCACATTTTTACTATTGTTTTTGTTTTTTTTTGCGAGTAATTTTAGAAAATGTCCGCCTTGTGCTGAAAACGGTACCGTGGTCACCTGCTGTAGCGCTGAAATTCTATGTGATATGTACAGTATTTAATGATTTAAATTAAGCCTATATTTTATACAGTTGGTTTTTTTTTCTCGTCTCGCTTCGTTTCAGCTTTGTTTTGTACGTCGCGATCATGACTGCTTGTTTGTTTGTTTGTTTGTTTGTTTGTTTGTTTGTTTGTTTGTTTGTGAAGGATAGTTTTGTAGCCATCCCGGCATCATCTCACAGATCATCTGCCTCAGAGATGGAGGTTGAGCCTTTACAGCCCGCCTGCCTGTCCGCCTGTCTGTCTGTCTGTCTGTCTGTCTGTCTGTCTGTCTGTCTGTCTGTCTGTCTGTCTGTCTGTCTGTCTGTCTGTCTGTCTGTGTGTGTGTCTGTCTGTCTGTCCGTCTGTCCCTCCCTCCCTCCCTCCCTCCCTCGTTCCCCTCGTGGCTCTGTGTATATTTGTACGATAGCGCGCGAGGCTTTTTATTTCGTACAGCGACGCTTCAGCAGTGTTGGTGGTCCTTGGTGGCCGCTAACAAACATGGCCGACCCGCACACCTCCTTGTACAGTTGGACTAACCGCTATAAAGTATAGAGCCCGCCACGCACGAGCTTTCTCTTTGAGACTGGACGCCTTGGAACTGCCCCCTCCTCCCGGGCTAGGACTGCTACCTAGCTAGCAGCATCCTGCCCCCGGCGGCCGCTTTGCGTCGGAGCCACGACGGCGCCGTCGAAACAAACTCCTCGGTAATGCACTGACTGACCTGAAGACCTTTTTTATTATTCGTTGTTGCTTCAAGGAATCCGTTGTTTGCGTGGTCGCCCGACGAACGGGCGACGCCTCGGTGCTTACACCGCCTCCGACACTCATGAAAGACTAGCACTTTGATGGTGAGACCTGTGTTTTGATTGTTTTGTTTTGTTTTTTTGACGTGTCTCGTCTTTGCAGTGAAAGTGTTGAACACGCGTTTAACATGGTACCAGCGCCAATTCTCTTCGTACCATAGCACATTTGTTCTTGGACGAATCAAACGTGTTTTTGTTGTTTTTGAGACTGTATCTCAGATGTGGAACATTGCAATGTGTATTGCAGATGGGTTCGAGTTGACTGAACTACTCCTGTTGTCTGTTGTTTAGTAGTTTTCTCTTCAAAACAAAAACAAAAAAACAGCAGTTGGGGTTGTATCTCCTCACGGAGGAGCAGGTCTGGAGCTGGTTCGGGCTTCCCTGCTCCCGAGTCTGATGACGTGGTTGGGACTGAGTTCTCTGACTGAACAAGAGCCAAGAAAAATCTGTTATTTCGATATCTCGCCTCGTTGTACACATGAGAGTGGCATTTCCATGTTGCAATTTAAGTTGACGTGTGAGGTTTACCGATCCGTTTTATTTTTTTTCTCTCGTCTACTCCTGATCAGCAGCTATAAATTTGCAAATTGTTTCAGGCCTTAAATAGATCTTTTGGTCGTGTAAAAGCAACAACTATTTATACCCCTGTGCAGGGCCTCTTTGAAATATCTTACATGTAAATTTTTTTGTATTGTCTTACAAATGTGAAATGTATCCATATTATTTATAAATGCCTTTATTCTGTTGTACATTGTTAATAATACCTTCAAAAATGTGTCCGTCTGACTCCTTCTCTGCACAGATACACTTTTCATCTCACTCAGAGGAAAACTCCAGGAAGCACATTTTACTCTGAAAGGATTTATTGTTATCATGTGACACATCACATATTATAATAACACATGACCACGAAAAGATCTTCATGTAAAACTCCCTTTTCTTCTACGAGGTCCCTTGTGAAAAGCAAGTAGAAATGCAAACATCGCTATCGGAACATTTACATGGATATTTCAAAATATTCTAGTGTTTCCGTAGTCTTGCCTCTTTCGCACCTTTTGAAGTGAAAGTGCGTATTAATGATAACTTCATAAAAGACACTTCTGAGACATGCAGATTGGCACAAATGTTAGAAATAAAAAAAACAGACATGGAATCGAAGGCGCGTCTGGTCACAAGTTCAGCGCTTCGGCCACCTTCCTCTCCTCAGGAATACCATTTACCTAGGACACATACGAAAGGATGAATGAAAGACCTAAAACCTGGTTACACAGTGCTCACTCTGCAGTCTTCACGAGTTCATCAGTGCACCACCTACCTCCAGTCTCCGAAATGTGGACATGACATAATTATCTCCTTGGTTAGCAGTGTGGAGAGAGAGTGGCAGGGTTAGTGCAGCTGCACACGGCGACCACTGGGGGGCGCTCACACACAGGCGGCAACATGCACGATCCCACTAAGACGGGGAAAGCTCTCATGCCCGATTTCCCGCAGAGCCCAATCAGATTGATGTGCGTTCAGTGGTCTGTGTCCGAGGGAACACTGCGGATGTTTGTACTTTTTTATGCCACTGAGTGAGATGATCTCAGGACAAACATGCATACATTACACCGGGGGGGGGGGGGGGGGGGGGGGGGGGGGGGGGGGGGGGTCGATGCTCTGCTGACATCCACATCCATGATCGAGCATGTGCAAGCAACTTTGGACTATTTTATTAGTCCATCAAAAACAAACAACAGAAAAAAACAGCTCCTCGTGCAGACGGAGCAGGAGCAGACAGCAAAAAGCCAAAGGCGACACCAACCTGACGGCCGCTGCTGTGGTATCGTAATCTGGTTTTGCAGATTCCTGGAACCGTAAACAAGGATACCGTGGTTAACGTTCACATAACGCCCGAGAGCCTCTAGAACCACGTGAGAGCAGGTTGCACTAATACTAGTACTTTTTCAGAGTTTCAAGCCCATTAGGGGAGAAAAAAAACAAATCATGGGACGGCTTGAACCTCTTAAGCCGTGGTCGTGTTTTCCGCAGGCGGTAAACATGCTACATTAAGAGCTCTGAGAAGGAGATTAGAGCGTTGTTTGTGACTTATGTTGCGCCATCGCGGCGCCCGCTGAGCCGCGCATCCCCGCCGCCCGCTAACGAGCGCGTGGGCCGCGGCACGTGGCGCTCTACTCACGTCTGCGTCTGCATGAGCGGCATGCTGGTGGTCTCGTAGTTGTCGGGGTGGATGGGGGGCACCACCTCCCCGCTGACCGGGTTGAAGACGGGCAGGGTGGAGAGCGGCCACGAGATCTCCCGGTTCTTAGACATGCTGCGCAGCTCCTTGCTGGACTTCTGGATGGAGCTGTGGTGAACCAGCTGGATGCTGCAGGGCGAGGAGGAGGAGGAGGAGGAAGGGGGGGGAGACGGCGTTAACAGTGGCGCTAGCGACGCGTCAGCTTGTGCCGTTGTCACGGTCTCGGCAGCGTTAAAGGTCGTCTCGTCCGGTTGCGTAAGTGTTCGCGAGGTGACACACATTTACAGTTGGGGTCGGCGCAGTCACTATGCGTTTGCTGCGGTGAGCGCCGCGCTCTGACCATGCATGCACGACAGAAGCGTGACAACCAACCCTTACCTACTGCCCGCACTCCTGCGCTCTCTGTCTCCCGAGATCTACATGAGCAGTTTGTTACCGCCACGAGTGGCCTACGTCTCATCGTTTAACTTTTTTTTTTTTTCTTTTTGTTTTGAGCAGCCCATTGGATGAATGGATGTCCACACACAGATGAGCCAATGAATGGGGGAATGAGAAAGCCAGTGTCGGTGACAAAAATAGATGACATAACTGCAAAGCAAAGAGAGAGACAGAGGAGGAGGAGGAGGAGGAGGAGGGGGGGAGGGATACAGGAACAGGCCCAAAGTAAAGGAAAAACACAGGAGAGGTAAAACACTTACTC
Source organism: Karalla daura (assembly GCA_029224185.1). Classification (NCBI taxonomy): domain Eukaryota; kingdom Metazoa; phylum Chordata; class Actinopteri; order Chaetodontiformes; family Leiognathidae; genus Karalla; species Karalla daura. The sequence goes on from CM055205.1 coordinate 11,611,733, forward strand.
TGGTGTTTGCATGTTTCTTTTTTCCCTAGAAACAAAACAAAATGGATGAATTAAATACTAATATTAATAGTTAAACAGACATCTACACACACGTGAGTGGATCGGGTTGGGGAAGGCCGTGGATGGGACATGGACAGTGAGTGGAGGGTGGGTGGGGTGGGTGGGGTGGGGGGGGCAGATCTCTCCCAGCCTGTAGATGTCGATGATGGAGGATGATGGATGCCTCCCGTCACCATGGCTACGCCTCCAAACACAAGTGATGGAGTTAAACTCAAAGGTGTCATGGCGGATGCTCATGGAGAGCGTCATGTAAATGAACTGTGCAACTGGATGGTGATGACAAGCTGCAGCTCCAGTCCAGATTATTGCTTTAGTCTCCTATTATTAAGAATCCTCCACTATTTTCCTACTGCATCTCCCGTTTGCTACTTTTTCACACACATTAGTAACTTCAGTAACATTACTTTGCTTTCCTCACAGGTTGATTGCGGTGTTTGGTGCAATAATTGCGAAAAAAAAGAAATAAAAAAACGAAAATATACAAGACTAAGCACACTTACACCCCTTCCCGTCTGCAGCACATAGTGTAGCCGAGGATGAAGAAGAGGACTAGTGCCACAGCGGAGGGAACGGCCAGTGTGATAAGGAAGTCTGAGAAGTAGTCCTTGGCATTCAGAGGCTCAGAGGGGGGGTTATATTCCCCGTACTCAGGCAGGATCCCGGTGCCCGGGTCTGGACGGGTTATATACACCGGGACCACTTTGTTGATGTCAACCTAGGGGAATAAGCAGTGGGGGATTAAGGATTCGGGATGCAGCTCGAAAGAAGCAAGACTTTTCAACTACGACTGCTGCGACAAATTATTATTTTTGCAGTCGACTGATCTGTTGAATTAACTGATTCGTTGTTCAGTTTATGTGAAAATGCCTGTTTCACAAAGGCCAAGATAAGGTCTATAAATGATTTTTTTCCCTCACCTCATTAACATTCCATTTTCTGTCCTAAAGGACTGAAGAAACTAGAAAATACTAGAAAATATTCACTTTTAAGCAGCTGAGATCAAGGAATGTTGACTTAACCTCATAAAATCTCGAGAAATTATTCAAATGCTTAAGTCGACTAACTGACTATTACAAACAGCCAGTCCAGTCTTATAATAGTCGACTGATCTATCAGCTGCTGCGGCCCTGGTTTCGACTGTGAGCTCGCGACGGTCCTCACCAGGGAGATCTTGCACCAGTCGATGTGAAACTGCGCCCGGAACTTCTTGTCGCAGCTGATGACGGGCTCCATCTCCTGACTGCAGCGCAGCTGGTTGTGCGGGCTCTCCACCTCCCGCAGGCACGACGAGAAGGGCACGTCGGCGCCGACCATCACGTACACCCTGGAGAAGAGCCGAGGACAAGGTGAGAAGGAGAGGAGAGGAGAGGAGAGGAGAGGAGAGGAGAGGAGAGGAGAGGAGAGGAGAGGAGAGGAGAGGAGAGGAGAGGAGAGGAGAGGAGAGGAGAGGAGAGAGAGGAGGGAGGGGGCGGAGCCTCCGTGTTGCATGTTTATGCTGCGGCTCGTTACACTCCTACGCTCCTCTCCCCCGTCGAGTCTCCTCCTACGCGCTTTCATCCTCCTAAACGTCAGCATGAATCTTTGATGCACAGCTTACGGCGCTTCATGTGGGCTGCTCCCCTCGGAGTTAGACCGACTGACGGCGTCTGTCAGCGCCCGAGACTGCTCGGCTGAATCCACAGCGGGCCGCGGACCCCCCCCCCCCCCCGAGGCCCCAATTACGTAAAAAACGCCGAGGCAATGCGAGTGGGATGGAGAAAATTCAGTTTGATCGGGAGAGGTGAAGAGGTCTATCGGCAGCTCGCGCGCATTATTCTCCGACCAAGAAGAATTGTGAACAAAACAGAAATCTAAACAAATCGACGGGTCATCTGAAGCTCGTGACGCGTTCGGGGCGCTCTCACCCTTCCTTGAGGTTGTTGATGGGCAGGGGCACGCGGCCGCCCCGGTCCAGGGCCGAGGTGATGTTGATGGCGTTGAGGCGCTCGGGCTGCCACACGTTCTTCACCGCGCCCAGGAAGTCCCCCAGCACCTCGCTGGCCAGCATCTCCTCCACATTCATGTTTTTGATGTAAAACTCCGCCTGGTAGGGCAGGGGGAACTCTGCACACGCCAGGGGGGAGGAGAGTTAGAGGAAGGACGGAGACGCAGGGAATATGTACAGGGTGGACACTGTCCACCTTCCACTGTCCAAAAACATGCATGTTCAGCTCAGTGGGAGACTGCAACACTTTAACTGAGTGTGAGTGAGTGAGTAAGAGTCCATGTTAACATATATCAACAAAGTTGACTTTGTATTGTTGACTTTGATTTCTGTAATCTTGGTAATCTTGTATGAATCAGAGGAGTGGGCTTTTTTTCTTTGTTATCTCTCTGTTATCTGAAAACAGACTGTCCCGTCTGTGTGAGGTGGCCGTCTCAGCGTGGCAGATCGATGGCGTGGAACGCATTTCAGCTTCCGTCATGGCGCACAGATGATAGGGAAGCAGCCGGTTGTGTAATATGTAAAATGTGCGGGGCCCTGATAAGATATGACAGCGGGAAGACAGGGAAATCAGCCCTCAGGCGTCGGCTGGACAGACCACTGTGTGACAGGCAGGGGTGTCAAGTGACGAAGTACAAATACTTTGTGACTTAACTTAGGTAGAAATTTTGGTTATTTTGACTTAACTAGAGTAATCATTTTTCAACCTACTCCTTTATATTTTCATGCAATTATCTGTACTTTCTACTCCTTATAGTCATAAATGTAAGGAGTAGAACTAGAAGTAAAGTAGATGCATGTGTTTGTGTACTCGTTTCTAAGTTTTTGTTTTTTGATTAATCATTTATCGATAAAGGCTGTTGATAACATGCATCTGAGGTATGGAGTTTTACACCATTACAATACTTAGGCAACTAGTCATCATATTTTCCACTCCATGAAACACATGTTCATGGTCAATAGTATGTGGTTATACATATATAGATATATATAGGCTATAGGTTACGCTTAATGGCATTTCTTTCCTTTCATTACTTTCACTTTTATACTTGAAGTAGTTTAGAAACCAGGACACTTTTGTTGACTTCTACAGAAGTATTTCCAAGCCCTAGTATCTATACTTCTACCTGAGTAATATATGTGGATACTTTTGACACGACTGGTCTGAGGTTAGGCTGGGACACGACACCACCATCACAGTCATCCTGCGGGCGGTCAAACGAGGGGAGAGAGAGGACAGGAGGGCAGCTTCAGCGGCGCTCTGCTGACTAAGACTTCATTAATACTTTATTACCTCTGCACGGGCGACAGTGAGCTCAGCGCTCTGCCCGGCAGACTCTGGCCTGTCCCTGTCTGTTGTCTGTGTCTGAGACTCGGGCCTCCATCTGGGGACAGATGGCCGATGACATCACGGCGCAGGCAGAGTGATGTCACGTCAGCGCGGCAAACATCTGCCGGGCGCCGGATCGTACTGTAAGTCGTGTACCGTGACTGGTGGACAAGCCGCGGCTGCAAACACGCAGGTGGACAGATGTGGAGACGACAGGGCCGGAGAATAAAGCTGTACCGCGCTGCACCGTTACACCGGCGCGTGCTTTACTGGCGGACTCACTTATTACCTGTGTTGACTGACTGTCTAGACGAAGACGCTCACAATTAGTGAAGGTCATAGTTTGGGGTGCCTGACAACCTGTGGGGATGATTGATGAGTCGCTGCTGTGATGCGAAAGTACTAAAAATCTTTGGGCTCCAATCGGGGGAGGTTGTGCTGTTTTCCACCATGCTCTGAAGCCTGGCACCTCTTACCTTCTGTAGCCATGATGTGTATGACCAAGTTGTGCCGCGCTGTCTCGAAAGTGCGTCTGTTATAGGCAGTAATCTGCAACACACAGGGGTGAAAGTTTAAGCCCAGATCAGTGCAGCTTATATGGTGCAGCAGGCCCTGTGGACAAGGCTGAGCTCGATATGCTACGCAGGCTTCGTACCCAACTGAGACACCGTATAGCGGCACAGGGGCGCCACCGGGAACGTTAAGCCTTTAGGGAAAAGAATTTCTACAGTAGCTTATGGGGGGGGACAAAGAAAGCATAAAAAAAAAAAACCTAATGGAATTTCAGTCTGGGGACATTGAGCCATGTTATTACTAAGTGCAGACAAAACAACAGCACTCAGTAGAATCAATTCAAATGAGTTATTGCTCGATTACCTTTACGTGCGCCTCGGCAGAGGCTGTTTAAGTGTTTTCTGCTTTATGTGAGCCGGCATGACGTCGGATTCGCTGACTTTAACAGTCTCAGCACTAGGGATGCATGTTTTTACAGTAACTGCTCTCACTTTTTATGTTTTTACATTTTATGTTTGTATACGCACCTGAGGTAAAGAGATATTTAGTCAGTGAAGATGAATCTAGGATTGTAGCTAAATAATCACGACAAAAACAAATGCAGTTTTTAGTACTAGAGTTTAGTTTCTGATTTTCGGCTTTTAAGTTTTTAGTACAGTTCAATAATCACAAAAAAAATTGAGAACGAACACTCAGACGCGTGTCAAACGCCTCATCAACATGCTTCTTGCTTTAGCATTAGCGTTAGCATTAGCTTTAGCCGCAGCAGCTTTAGCATCCCTATATTCTTTCCATATGCTCTCTTTTCGAGGGTAAAACCTCCAAAGATTAGATGTGTTGAGATCCACACTCTTTTAACTTGCTCTTGGAACTTTGGCAGAACATCCACTGCACACATTTCCTTTTTTTCAGAAACAGTAAAGGAGGCCAACACTGATTATAGCGACGCTATGTTTATGTTTGAGGTGTTGTTGGAGCCTCACAGCACAGACTGAAATCAACTCAATGCTGGTTCATTAGTCATTATCGGACATATCAGTTTGACATCATTTCTGTTCAATATAGGCCAACAATAATCACTGCCGATAATCACAGTGCATCCAAGATTCAAGTCTGGAGACCCTGCCCCTCCAACCACCCACCTCTATGACGGTGGCCTTGCCCACGTGCTCGGCGGTGGGGGATCCGTAGAGCACGCCGTCACTGTGCGGGGTCCTCTGGATGTAGCGCAGCCAGCCTGGCCGGTCGGGGTAACCCATCAGGTTGGTGTTGAAAGTGATCGGGTCGTTGCTGGCATCACCTGTCGGCACGGGGGTGGTTTAATGAACGGGGTGACCCGACGCCGTGTTCCGGGTCAGGGCCCACTGACTAATGTGCATTTAGACCCATTAGCTGAATTGTGGACGCGTTGCCAGCAGTAGCTAAGCATTTTCCACCGGGTAAATATGATGAACGGGCGACTGCTTTTTACACAATGAGTGTTCAGCAAACTGCACTGACAAAGGTTTTAGAGGTTTAGATAATCAAATACTATTAATCACTGTTCCGCAGCGAGGAGAGTGTGAACCTGCTCTACCTGATTTCGGGTAGGGAGGAAACTCCCCTTTGAAGTACTCTCTCTCCAGGACGTGGACAAACAGCACTCCCGCAGATGGGTAGACGTTGCGGTCTCCGTGTGCTCTTGACAGGATGGTGACGACTGCAACACAGATTTCGCACAGAACGGAGATTAGCGGCGCCTGAAAGGAAAGTGCTCTATTTTCTCTGAGCTTTAGTCATCATTAAGAACCTGCCAGAAGCACTAATTACAAAAGAGGAGAGGGTGTTAATGGAGCCGCAAACAAAACGCAGAATATTACCAAACCTCCTTCACACTTTATCATCGGTTCTGATGGATGCTTTCTCCCGTAGGTGAATGCATTCACGTCACTCAAGGATAGGGCATAGAAACATCCAGGCATGAAGGTGAAGTAGTTAGCTGCTCGAGAATTTAAGGTGCTTTGAGTTTAGCTGCAGAAATGAAAGACATTCAGAAGAGTTCATGTGCTGCTCTCTCCATAATGCTCCCTGTTTAACCCCACTCCATTACCAGCACATAACATTTAGGCTTTATTTGTGAAGGGCATCGTGAAGAAAATGGCAGCCCCTTAGCAGAGGTTTACACAATGTAGGGCTAGGGGGGGTTGATCTGCCCACCTTCTCTCTCTCGCTCTCTCTCCATCTTTCTCTTTCCCTATTTTCCCCCTCTCTTGCCCACTTGTCTTCTTTAAACCGCTCAGCATTTTTCCCCCTCCGACCACTCCCCCTTCCCTCTCCTTTAGTAGGTGGGCATTGAATTTTTAATGACTATGGGAGCCTGAGTGTACAAGAAAGAAGAGGCCAGAGAGGGAGGGAGAAGTCTGCTGTGAAAAGCGAGAGGAAAAGGAGCTGTTCTCACCAGTGCTTCTGCAGACACATTTAGCGGCGAGGGGGGGGGGGGGCATGCCTACTGGCAAACTGTTCCCCGCCATGTTTATCCCGTGCTTCATCTTCCTGCAAGCGTCAAACCCTTCTCACTGGTTCTCCGCTGCTCTACTGTAAGCCCCCTCCTTGAGCAGAAACTGATTTTGCCGATTTCTGTCTCAGCTGAGGAGAGTAATAGGGCGGGATTTACGTTTTAATCCTTGTCTATGAAAGAGGAAGTCAGTATGTGATCTTTGGTTGTTAAGCGTTATCTATTACCAGGGCACACAAAGGGGTTATAGAAGATTAGGGTGACTCTGTAAGCTGCAGATTATTAAAGAAGTCCTCGTCTACGGGGCCAAATTGCCCAACTGCAATCAAAGCTCACTGATGAGCTACTGGGAGTTTAAAGTTATAAAACGGCCCCTTTACGCGCGTTAAACTGGGCTACATCTGAGGCCACAAACAGATTCCCTGAGCTGGCCATATGTCCCGTGCCTGCCCCAAGGGCTCAGCCACAGCTTGATACAATCAATAGCATTTAGCGGCTTCTAAATATGGTGTCACTTATAGAAACCTGGGGTTATATCCCCCGCATCTCCCTCCAAAGACAGATTGATGGAGCCACCTGAGCACAACTAATCCACACAATAGCTCCTCTTGCTCCAACTACTGCACCCGTGACATTAAGATCTGGGTTATTCAGGGACCAAGAATAAAACCTCATTCAGTCTCAGCGCGCCGGTGGCGCCCTCGCTGACGACTCGAGTCGATCTGCAAATCCCTCTCTGAAAGCACAACCACGGTTTCTATTACCCGACCGGCTAGACCTCATCAGCTCTTCACCACACAGAGGACCACGGTGACACACTCCCAGTCAAGGTCAAGAAATGGTGATTCTGTCGTGCTATGGGGCGGACTGGACGTGGCGTAAACAATCACAACGTTATATTGGCAGAACACGCGCGCAGGCCCAGATGGCCTGCTCTCGCTTTAATGGTCTGAGGAATAAGAAATGGCCTGTGGGATTTGAGAGGTGTTTGAGCCTCTAAACAATAAACCTTAAATTCACCGACAAACATCTCGGGCTACCGCAGAGACCTTGCAGCCGCGTGTTCGCTGACCAGTCTACTTTAGACAGTCCTGGTTGAACTGAGTGCATTACCTTCTCCCGTCTGGTTACTCTCCCATTAAAGAGCAGCCAGTGTGAGCGAAGATCACTGACTAAGCTTCACCGAGACTCTGCTAATAGCATCAGATCTGCTTATTTGTGGCAGGCTGACTTTCTGCCAGCCCTTCTCCAATTGATGGACTGCAGCACTCCTACTGTACATAATACATCACCGATTAAAGGTTAATGCTAAACTGTGCGCTGAAGACTAACCTGTAGGCTCCTGCTGTGAGAGGGATGCAGAGACAGGCATGGGGATGGTCACACACACAAACACACACACATACGCACAACATGCTACCTCCTAATTGGGCTCACAAACACACCAGCGTTCGTGTTTTTGCATGCACTGTCTGTAATCAGACTTGATTGACGCACCCTCCCATAAATGCCAAATGTGATCGCTAACAGGCCATGGGGGTGGTGGAAATGGCTAACTAGATTTTATGCCTCTCTGGACTCAAGGTCACTCGGACTGGTTGAAGACTCTGGGTGATGCTTCGCTTAAACAAGCGCTGCCCCCTCTGACACGTAATCGAGCCGGAGGCAGAGACAAGGGAGGGAAGTCCTTTCGTTCTGTTGAATCAGGACTGTACGTGCATGTCGTCCGGGTCAGGAGGAACCCATGTGCTTCTTTGGTGTTTAGAGGGGAAGCACAGACAACAAGGATTGCTACTGTTTGGACCGCAGATCTGGTAGTCCTGTGCCTGTGATGCATTTGAGCCTTTTTGCTGCTCTCAATGCAGACCTGGAAGTGAAAGTAGCCGATGTCACAATGAGCAGAAGTCCATGGCTAAAGACAACAGCGCAAAGGAGACCGCCTGTCCACTCTACTAGAGTTCTGTGAGGTAAGTGCTTTCCCGGTTTGCTCTTTAAAATAAGCGTTAAGAAGGTGTGTGCCGCTTCGGGCTGAATCACTGCAGCGAAGCACCATGTTAAAAAGAAGAAATAGATCTTTGTTGCAGAGTTAATGACACAGCATCAATTCTACTTCTAGTGAGACGAAGGGTTCAGAGAGAATTTACTTTCAGTGAACTGCTATTACAGCAGCAGTAAGTGGGCCAAGTCTGTGGGACAGCAGACAACTGAAAACAATGATGCCAGTATTAATGGGGAACCAGTTGAGCGTGTCACTGTGTTATGACAGGGGGGAGGGGACGGCGGGTCAACACATGAAGTGCACCACTGCACACAGGTCACCCACTCACCATCTCTGTTCAGGGCCGTTCTCTGCTTCAAGCCCACGGACCACTCCATGTGGACATGTCTCTCATGCAAAGCGCTCTCTTTGGCGTCATAGGCATGCACAATGTAAACTACTGGATCAATGGATAAAAGCATGAAAGGAACAAACGTGGCTTTCAGCAACGCCCCGACTTGGTTTATGAGGTACACTTAACTGAACTGATTGGCTCTGGCACAAAAGCCCTGTGATAAACACTGTTTTTATGATGGCTATAAGGTTGACTTGTTTTCATTTCAGAAGAGAAAATTCTAAACAAACTCATGCTGAAAGTCACATGGTGCACACAAATACATTTCTGACATCTTACAAACCAAACAAATGCTGAACTCATCAAAAAACAAAAAAGTAATTGAGAGATGATTATAGTGTAGTCTGTAAGTTCTCGTCATTATAGTTTTTTCTGGGCAGTGGATAAAGTATCAGTGGATGAAAGATGTAAATAGAACAACAATTTTGAATACACATTTACCAAAATACAATTTTCTCAATTGTTGAGTTTTCAAGTGATAGTAACTGTCCAACCCTCCTTAAATTCAGATATAATTTGATGTATCAGACTACATCAGTTTCACCTACTTCTACTCCCTAAACAAGCAGGTGAGATTCTATAATTCATGTATAATTTATTTATTTCGGAATGATTAAACTATCCATCTATCATACAGTCTGTTTAGCTTGTAAATAATGTGTGTGTGTCAATGATGCACAGCTGTAACATACACAGCAGTATATTAATAGTGTCTATTCCCTTCACATAAGGAATGTTAAGTGGAACCGCTGTACTTAATTAAGCATTAATATAACACCTGGTCCACACATGAACACAGGCCTACACAACTGCACCTACACTGTGATTTATCACCCCCAGGGGTATTTAACGCTAAATGAATGGCAGCAAACATGACAAAACACGGACACAATAGATTAAGGTATTGTACCAGCACTTTGAATGCTCAGGCACTGTGTGCAGCTGCGTCTATTCTTAGCCATATTTCCATGTCTCCTCCCCAGCCTCCTGGAAAAAATGAGCACTGCAGCGTCCGTTAGCTGCTAGCAGGCTAGCCGGCTAACTAGCATGGACATCGCCGCAAACCCCGTGGATAATCGCGGACATTTCCGGGAATAATCGATACGTACCCGTGCCGATCCACACCGCGAGGGCCGCGGAGGACATGGCGCGCGGCATCCTCGTCGATCTGACGCGGGAAAAAAAGACGTTTTATCTCACATAACTGCGCCACCGGGGTTTGACAGGCACAGTAATGAGCATCCTGCAGCAGGAGCAGGATTCCTCCCTCCGCCTCCTTCCTCCTCTGGAAACAGCCTGGCTGCTCATTGGCTGCACATCTGGATGGAAAAAGATGGTTGTCTCGTGAAAAACAAACGCCAGAGACCACAGTGTGACTCAGAACAGGAGCAACACGCCTTCAGCAGATGTTTCACACTATTTTCTGAATGCATATTAATGTTAAATAGAAGGAAAGCTGCACAGTTTTTGACTTGATAATGGGACAGCATAGTAAACTAAATGGTTATTGTATAGGGATTTTCTCGTCTTCATCGCCACTGAAAAGTGCTTTCACAGACCCGTTCACACACTGCTGGCAAAAGCTGCTCTACACAGTCCATCTGCTCAACTATCCATCCATCATCTTAGCCTGGGTAAGATGATGGATCTTGATGGATGATGATCTTATGCTGGGTGAATACACCCTGGACCGGTTGCCAGTCTATCACAAGACACGCACCTTTCATTTTCACACTAACATCTTGGAGCAATTTACTAAATAATTTCCCTTTGGGGATAAATACAATCGTATCTTTAAAGCCTCCATTCAACTGAAATATAGACTCTGAACCAGAGTGTATGAAGTTATCAACAAATACATGCGGAGAACATTATTCCTTGCTCTGACCCAGGAGTTGAACTCAGGGGGTGAGCTAACAACCTGCAGTCTTCGTGGATGTTTCAACACTACTATGAGTGCTTTTTTTTCTATGCTCTATCTATATATATATAGTCAACCTTATTAATGTGCTGAGCCACCAAGCTCTGGATTTTTAACAATTTGCATGCATTTATACTCTCATGACACGCCTCAGTGGCAGTTTGGGGTCCAGTATCTTGCCTAAGGACACTTAGGAGACACATAGAAGAAAAGAGGCTGGGATCAGACAAATGACAGACCTTCAATAAATTGACTAAGTCTGAGCTACAGTCGCCCTGTGCAGATATCATCCTTCGTTCTAAGATACTTGTTGAACTATTTTATTGCTTTGTAAAGAACCTGGTTGATGATTTATCGAGTAATGGGCGGAAAAGGTGGGTAATGCAAAGACATCCCCTCACCCAGGCGTGACCCCCCTTCATCCAGCTGTAAGAGGGCACAGCTATGTTTATCTGAGGAGTCTGTTCCAGCCTGTCCAAACCCCCTGCCGAGGCAGTCCGAGCAGACAGATGGTCATGTTTTGGCCCTTTGGCTCCAAGTGCTAAAGGCCTGCGGGACCCTTAATTCACCCCGCGACACACGCGTCCCCTTGATGTCGGCCACCACTAAGAGAGCACTTTGATCCTGCAGGAAAGCATCCTAATTCTGGCAAACGTACTGGCAGTCGGTCCTCGCCTGGCTTCTGTTTGATTGCGGCGTGTTTTGAAACTGGATTCATGGCTTCCTCTGTGGAGATAAACACGATGCCATCCATCCGCTGTGCTCTGCAGAGCGAGGCTGTTATGTTCTCTCTCTCCCCTCCCGTTTCATCCCTTTAAGATTATTTTTAGGTTGCTTAGCAACATCTTCACATAACCGGTGTTTAGACCGTGAATGCATTGCAACAATCTCTATAGGTTGATGCTTGCAGAAAGGATGCATTGCCACGACAAGACAAGAAAAAACACAATGTTTCATGTTGGCAGGACGCTGAGTTAGTAGTAAATGAGTCCAACTGACTGCTGATTTGGACCAATGTCAGATCAGGACTGTATTTTTGAGGCCTGCAGTTGCATTTGCTATATGCTACAATTCCCCTAAATTCAGAAGAATTACCAGGATTACAAGCAGAAAGAATGAGGGAATAGTCGCCTATGCAAACTGAAAATGCTAAGCTCGGGTATAGACTGAATTGGTTACATAATCATGTAAACCACTGTATTTTGGCAGATTATCCAACTGCATATATTTCTAAATGCGAATTCCACTGAGAGAATAACAAACAAATTCAGGTCATAGCTTTAATCAGCTAAATCACACTTAAATGAGTCATGATTAACTTATTAAACTAAAAAAATATGTACCTTGTAATTCACTCGAATAAATGTGTAAAGAAGAAGCAATGATGTTGTTCATTAAGCACGTCATAATCAGTTTTATAACTCGGTGCTCTTCGGGTGTTGACAAAGCTTCCTTTCTAGCTCTTTATCACATGAATTTAGCCCCGTGCTTTAGCTGCTTTGTGTTGACTCCTGTGTGACCCATCCAACAAGAAATATTACACTTTGATCTTCTTTGATATAACACTGCTCCAATGTTATAATACCCTCATATTAACAGTGGAAAGAGATCACAAACCAAGGAAACCAAAGCATTTTAAACATGGACTAGACAAGATAAGACGAGATAAGAATCTGAATACTTTGGGGCGCTTATTGCAGTTGCTGCTTCAAGAAAGGAAAGATAATGAAATAGAAGAGCAAGTAAGACCACTTAAAGATAGAAACATAGAAGACAAGGAGGAGATTCATGATGGGTCCACCAGATCCATGCCATAGGTTACAAGCAAATATGATGATGATCAAGATTTGTATTATTTGTCACTGCAGTGAAATGGAATTGAAACTGACCTGAATGTGCAGAACAAAAAAGAAAGAAACATTTGAGTATAAATATGTCTAAACATTTCTATATTTTTATACACATTCTATTTTTAGACCATTTATATGAGTATAGGTAAACTCACTAATACAAAATATGCAATTGTTATTCCTCCATCAGTTCTGACCGCTGAGATATGATACCAATACAACGAATTTGGCGCAAGGATTGATGTCTACAAATCATTATTATTGCCTTTAATAAATTTGTGTGTGTGTGTGTGTGTGTGTGTGCGTGGGTGTGTGTGGGTGTGTCATACGTCCATATACACCACGTATATGTTTATACTAAGTGCATTCTTAGGGCAGTTTGAGATGAAGGTCATTTGCATTTAGTAGATTGAATACGCCTAGAATCAGGTCTAAAATAGTATCCATAAAAAGTTTTATTTGTACCCCATCCTTATTAATATACCCAAGATATATCTGAAATATGGTACCCGGTATTGATTTTCTTTAATACAAGTATCAAAACACATACAAGTGAATTTACAAAGAGATCAAACCTCCTGTAAACTCAATTTAGGCCCCCTGGTGGTCCTAATACAATATTTTAAGAAAACCTTGCATTCGATCGCCCCATCCTGAGTGGTCCATGACCCCCTCCTCCCTCCTCCCTCCTCCTCCTCCACCACCTCCACCACCCCACACCCAAAAACTCCACTGGTGAAAATAAAGGAGCAACTTCCAACAGCAGCAGCAGCAGCAGCAGCTCTGTATGGGAAAGAGAGAGAGAGAGAGTGTGTGTGTGCTGGTATTTGTGCCACACTGCAGCCTCTCTTGAAACCCCCTCCGTGCGGCAGATTATCGGACCAAACCATTGCGGCAGTCCAGATCCAGGCACCTGTCACATGAGGCTCTGCGTTTACAGAAACCTCGGGCTCCAGACGAGGCTGCAGAGCCGCACCGACACCTCCTGGAGCAGCAGCATCCACTGCCTGCAATGGCGTTGTAGTGTGTGTGTGCGTCTATGTGTGTATGTGTGTGTGTGTGCGTCTATGTGTGTGTGAGTGTGTGAGTGAGTGTGTGTGCAAGCGGCTCTGTGGCTCTGAAGCTGTGCCGCGATACCGTCCCGGACTCATTCACCAGCGTGGGATAGAAATGTGCACATTTTCGAGGGGTTTGGCGACGAGAGGATCCGCGCTCCCTTCCCCTGGATTACAGTTTATTCCCATCACGCGTCAAAGCGGAGCCGGAGCCATGAATGTGAGTCTTTTGTTTTTGTAACGCCGGACAAAACATCGCTGTGCTCCCGTTGCCCAGCTGTGAACTTGCTGTATTTTATGGTCGCGGGTGATAGACGGCCACTTATTGGTGCTTTATGAGGGCAGAAGAATGATTGTTTTTGCAGCGTGCGTGTGTGTATGTGTGTATGCGTGTGTGTGATGGACGGGAAACCTGAGCTGTCATGTTGTGTGAGGCTGATGTTGTGCGGCTCTGCCTGTTTGTCTGATCCCACTGACACAATGTTACAGCCTCGTCTTTCATCCTCCACCCTACAACTTTATAGGTATTGTTTGTTTTCAAGCTCGGGCCGGGGTGAATTTTGGCTCCAGGTTTTTATTTATTTCATTATTATTTTTTACTGATGGATAAAGCATGGTGAATAATGAATACTGAGGCAGGACATGTAGGTTTCAGCCTCCCTTTGCTGTTGCTGCTGATGCATCCATACCATCCACGCTTACATTAATGGATTCTCTGTGTCCCAGATGAATGTCTCAGGTTTATTGTGTCATAATTCATCTCCCTCTTCTTTTTTAGACCGCATTTCCAAACAGAATTAAACATTAATGGCTGTAGGTATAGCATTTTTAACTCTTTACGAGCCTGCTCTCCAGCCCTGTGCCAGTCATATTGTAATGGCAGGCAAAGCTAGCCTTCCAGTTCCTGAAATCTTTATAAAATAAAGGGATGGGATGGGATGGGATGGGATGGAAGAGTGGATTTTTTGGTGCATTTGGCAGCATTTCCTTTGTGCCGTAAAGGTTGTAGCTACCATCCCAAAGCTTTGTTTAAGGGTTGACATTTAGGAGGCACCTCTATAATGTCAGTGATGGTTTCAAGAGCTGTGGGATGTGGTGGAGCACTAGGGTCGAAGCATACTATAGAAAGGAGAGGGAGTGGGAGAAGAGGAAGCAGAAAGCCAGAAATAGCAAGATTACCTACAGCATTGCACTAGTTGGTTTTAACATGAAGGGCTGAAATGTTTTCAAAGTGGTTACACTCAAATTTGTTTTTGGAACTAGTCCCTTTCAACTAAGTGCTTCTCTGTAATACATCAGCACTTTTAGTTTTTTTCACTAAACCCATGTTTATTGATTTAGCTTTCAATCAAAAGTGAAAATTCTCTCATGCCAAGATTTGTAGTCACTTCTTACTGCGATTTAACTTTCAGATTGGATTCATTACCAAATAGTTGTCTCTTTTGAACTCGTGCAGCCATGTTTCTATCTTTCTAATGTGCTTCTGTGTCTCCGTAGGCGTGAATGGGACTGAAGGATCTATAACATCAGCGGTGCTGCGATAATCTGAGCTGGACTCCTCACTCCTACATTCTAATGAGGCCACGGCGATGCTGACATCCCCTCTGAATCCAAAGACATCATCATGCTGAAGACGGAGGCCTCGGGGGAGAGGACCAGCCTCCGGAGTGCCTCCCCCCACCGCAATGCCTACCGAGCTGAGTTCCAGGCGCTAAAGAAGGCCTTCGACCAGCCCCGGATCGATGGAGACTCCAAGCCCAAAGACCTGGAACGCGTCAAGCGACCGAGGGGCCGGCAATATGGCAGCCATGTCAGCCGCATTAAGGACATGTTCATGCAGATGGGCACAGAAAATACCACCGCTAAAGCCAAGGGTTGTGACGAGTCCTCGCCGCAAAAGCTGGTCAAGCCCACCAACTTCATCAACAAGGCCGATGGAACCGTGATAAAACTCCAGCATTCCTCGTCCACGGAGAGGGTCACAGGCGCCGGAGCCAAGTTCTCGGAAACGAGGAAGCTGTTCGAGCAGCGGGACCAGTCCCAGTCGCCAGTTTTCCCGTACGGACGCGATAAACGGGGATCCCATGAGCACCTTGACGACTGGCGGGGCGCCAGGTCTAACAGGGGCAGCACGGACTCTTTGGACTCGCTTTGCTCCCGAACGGAAGCGTCCTCGCCCACCGTCAGCCAACTCAGCGCCGTCTTCGAAAACGCTGACCACAACAACCAAGGTGTGCAGTACAGAGGAGTCAGTAGACGGGCCCTCTACTCGCCAGACGGATTCCACCGCCACGGAGGTGACCTGAGTGAGGATGACTCACGACAATCTCCAGTACGCGGAAGCTACCGGAACAAGGTCAGTGGAAAGTTCCCCGTGTCCTCGTCCTCCGAAGACCTTCTGAGCCCGAGTCCTGGCACAGAAACCTCAGAGCTGAAACCAACATCTCAGAAGGATGAAGTCCAAAATAAGGTAGACAATGGCGGAGAGAGACGGCGTCTCCCTGGCATCACCACCAATGGAACCCAGGTCAATGGGTCTTGTGAGGAAGACGAGAAACCCTCAGAAACAAGAAAACACATTGAGGATCTAGGGGTATCTAAAGCTTCTAAACCCACCGATGACAAAGCTTTTCAAGACACAACCCCTGAGCCTTTGCCAACCCCAGGTACACCAGCAGGGGAAAGCCAGGAGGATCGAGTTAGATCAAAGGAAGAAAAACCCTCCGAATCTCCCAAAGATCAGCTGGAGGACCCTGATGAGGAATATGTTGGGAATGAGCGGGTTATTTTCAATGCAGACGGGGATGCCTGCTACCAGGGTTGGGGGGAGAGCTGCACGGATCCAGAGGACGACCTGTACGGAGACGAGGATGAGGATATTGTCTATGACCCGGGCTCTGAGCTGACAGAGATTCCTGGTCTGCCTAAAGAAAAGGAGGAAGACATCCCTGTGAAGAGGAAGATTTGCTTCAGCACTGCTCCAATCACAGTAAGTGATTAAGTATTGTGGGAGCCTTAATTGCATAAAGACAGTAAACATAGACAAGCTGACATAAAAGCCCTTGTGAAGCTCTTATCAAAAGTAGGTTAAAACAACACCAAGTTAATATTCTATTCAGAGCTCTGTCTTATGGCCTTGTATTTCTAGTTACTACTGAACCACTCATTGTGGTTAGCTTTGTTGTGCTCGTGTTTTTATGAGGTCACGTGATTGTGATAAAAGGATTTGACTTTGGTAATGTTTATCCACATAAGACCGTCTTAGTGTGGTTTCATTTCACATTCTCATCTTTCAAATGTGGTTTGCTATCTTATAAATTTGCAATTTGCCGTACATTTGTTGCTCTCTGATGTCAGAGGTCGTAGCTACTTTGTGATGCAGAGATTGGGGGGGGGGGTCAAAGCAGTGCCCCCTGGGAAATTGACGTGTTCATGAGCAGAACATCTGTGCATGTGTTAGTCATGCCGGTTCTGCACCCACACGGTTTTCACACTAGATGCTGTTTGTTTTTCTCAAGCCGTCCCCTCTCCGAATTTGAAAGGAGGAAGCCATTTATTGAGCTATTTGTTGAGAACAATTTGTACATTGCAGCGACAATGTGTCCATGAGACAGATATACCATATATGCTTAATCTTCCATCTGGCTGCAGGATCACAGGGGCTGGAACGTGGTAATCTCATAGATTTGACATAGAGGCCTTTGCGTTTTGGTGAAGATGCGTGTTTCATGTCCTTGATATAAAAAAAAATCCTCTATTTTCTCATTAAATTGAAACACTACCATTTCCCTGGAAGAATTCAGATATTTTTTTTCCATGCTGAGTTGGACACAAAGCAGCTACTGTTGTTAGTGGATTGGGAAGATGGATTTGGAAGATTATGGGAAATCTTTATCCTCATTTAGAATCTGTAAGCTCAACATTGGTAGTAATAAACAGCATGTTTTATGTTGCCTTTATCATTTCCATCCCTTTTATTTTAGTCAGTGATATCTATTTTTGAGGTGACCCATCTGTTGAGGTGTGTGTGCCTGTGTTTCTGTGTGTGTGTTTGTCTGTGTGTATATTTGTGTGTGTGTGTGTTTGTCTGCGTGTATATGTGTGTGTGTGTGTGTGTGTGCTAGGCATTACATGTTAGGGAAAGAGGAAGATTTATGTATGAGAGCTGTTGAGCTTAACCAAACATTCCACAAGTTGAGGATCAATCGCATTAACATGCTGTAACGAACCAGAACAATTAGCCCAGTTATTCTGAAGAGAAAACGTGACATTGGCTCACTAATTTCCCCTCATTGTCTCTGTAATGTGTGTCATTTTACTTCTCCTTCCTTTCCTCCCTGACAGGCCTTACCACACGTGCTAGCTCAAAAATCTAGCTTAAAAAGATAACATGTATTAAATATATAGTATACAGTTATGCAAAATGATATATAGCGAAGAGGTCTCTTTTATTCTGTCTGAAAAATGTATGTGCTCAGGGTCATGAAAATTAGCAAACAAGGGTTTCTGTCCCATTTAAGTCGGACAGGCTCTGAATATACCCGTCTGTTGTTGTCCCTCGTTTCAAGGCTTCTGTTGTCTATGAAAGGGGCCGACGCTCGTTCATCATATAGAATATTCAAGAGGGGCACAGCCCCCCTTTACACAGATGCACAAGTGCAATTAGACATGGACCCCTCCCACCTCTCCATCATACGTGCCCCTCCCCTCAGCACATGGGGACAAACAGGGTTCTGTCTTTTGTTCGTCTATAGACTGAAAGAGACAAAGCTATTTTCTCCGTCCTTGGCCCCGCACGAGTCCAGCTTGACCCCTGTGGGAGGAGACGACTGAGAAGATGCTGTTTTTTTTTTTTGTTGTTTTTTTTACAGTCTAATACTTTATGTCTCCTCCCCCTTCTTGTAATATTTCTTCGTCCTGCCCCGCAAAGCGGATAAATAATTTCAACATCCCGGCTTTGAAAGCTTAATTAATTTAGAAATCATCGTGGTAGCCACAGGGAGAAGATGAGACACAACCAGCTTTTTGGCAGACTCTTGTAAACACGCACATTCACTTCTGTTGGAGAAAATGAATAACATCTCCAGATGCTCTTAGAAAACTATTATTGTGTTGACTTTAATCTAGTGTTTTGTCATCCTCGTAGTGCCATAGGGTAATAGTGGGTGAAATATATCAACAACTGCTGGACAGATTGTCTGTACAGTACAATCTCTTACAGACATGAACGGTCCCAGAGGATGAATCCTATTCATTAGTGGTGATCTGACTCTTCAGTTAATGCCACCACTAGGTTGACATTTTCAGCGTTCAGTGAAACGTTGGATGGATTCCAGATGAAATCTATGGTTCCCAGGGAATGCATCCTAATCACTCGCTGGTCTTTCCTCCAACATCACCAGCAGGACTGAGATTTCACTTATCCTGTGAGATATCTCGACATCTACTGGACTGATTGGCACAAACATTCACGGTTCCCAGATCTTCCAATCTAATTGCACGGACAGGCCTCCTCCACCAAGAACAGCTTCAGATATGAATGTGTTGCCAAAACACGCATCGCACAAGTTTATTTTTTCTTCTTTATTAATGATTACTTCCACATCCTTTCACTGAGCTGTAACATCCTGACTGACCCAGTGAGAAGTGACTGCTTTGAGGCTCCTGAGGCGAAGGCAGCGCACGCCCTCCCAGAGGCACTGACCTACAGAGGAGAATCAAATCTCATGTTCATTGGAGCAACCGGTTTTACCCATCGACACTAGCACCTCCGGTTTGGTCGTACTTTTTCAGGCACAGAGGATGATACGGTACTGGTGTGGGTCCAATCCTCTATCCCGCTTTGTTGTCTTAGTGTGTTCTGTGCAGCTGATGTGACACTGCGAGAACAATGTTTGATCTGAGGGTATCGCACACATCCCAGCCAGTGCTCTGTGGTTTTCTCTGGGTTTTATACATCTCAGAGCTGATCTGAAACAAATCCCGAAAGCTTAAAACAAGCTCACACTTGTTGCAGATTTCTTTCCATGCAGTTTGTTTTCTCCTCTGTCTTTTATCGAGCCGCACCGCAGGGGTTTGACAGAAGTCCTCTCCCTTGGCATGCAGTCTGCTGTGTCAGGCTCCTCTTGTTGTTCTCTCTCTCCCTCTCGACGTGAATGGCATTTATATTATCTTTTTAATGACACTTTTTGTGCCTGAAGAGCAACTGCATTTTCATCAGCCGAGGCTCCATGATATCTTAATGGAATTAAGCAGATGTGATGAGTGGAGCGGCGGCTAAATGGCCACTGGAGTGGCTCCGTAATCAGGCCCTCCACTCTGCATGATGTCTGTTACAGGATCAGAGAGACTGGTGTTTTGGCCATTAGATTCTGCTGCCGCGCTGTTAGTGAAAGGCTGAGCGGTAAAGATCGGCGCTCAAAGCCACAATCAATGTGATGGATGCGTGACGCTCGGCTCATCTTCTCAGTGGCGGTGGTTTTGTTGTCGCAATACTTTTTTTTCGTGGACGTGTTCCAACCGCTGTTGACTTTTCAGCCTTTGCGCCCCCCACCAGTCACTCATAACAGGCAATAGTTTGCTTGTTGGCATCACGGTTAGATTATTGAAAGGGGACTACGGGACGCAAGCCTGTGGGCCCCAAGCAAGAGATGCAAAACGGAAAGGAACGCAGGGCAGCCACCCCGAGGTTCAAAGTGCCCACAGTCTGCATTTTGTGCCCCTCTATAATGATGTCTGTACCTACTGAGTTAATAATAGATGTTATTTATCGATTTGATTTCATATCGATATGTTTAAAGCTGTTTGTCTGACTAAATAAACTATTGGTTTTGCCATCGATTAATCTGTCTGGGTACGTTCCTCTTTTAATCAATTAGGTATTTGGTTTATACAATGGCGTACATGCACTGTGAACATGATTAATAGCTGTTTTACAAAGGGTCAAGTAAAGGTCTTTAAATGTTTTGTGTTTGTCCTCGCCTCAATGACATTAACTTTTCTGTCGTAGATGACTAAAGAAACCAGAAAACATTCACATTTAAAAGCTGAGATCGGACAATTTTCACTCCACTTCTTAAAATCCTTCTCAAAAAATGTTTGAAATGAACCGACTTATCATTCGATTTAACATATTTTTTTGTTATACATCTGGTCGATTAAGAGATTAGATGTTGCATCTCTGATATGTTAAGTGAATAATTACTAAGAAGCAGAGATCTCTGCATCTCTTCTGCCCATGCTGCTCTGCCTCCAGTCTGGTCCCCTCATCGCAGCCTCAGGCTGATTTCTTCATGCTTTGCCAATTAGATCGCATCACAAACGTTTGCTTGCTAAGTCCACCTACACACTTTTTTTTTCGTCGCTGTATGCAGGTTTGCAGCTCGGGCTGTAGTACATCAAACCAATTCACAGACTCATCTTGTACTTTAGCAGAGCATGAAGGAACATCAAGACAAAGTTGCTGATGCCTAAAAACAGACAGAGAGAGAGAGAGAAAAAAAGCCTGCTAGCATTCTCCCAGTGCCGTTCCACTGACTTGCCAGACATTTAGAGACGCTTATTTCTTTCATCTGGGTGCCCTCAATACAGTACATGACGAGATCCGTGCCTTCTGGTGTGTCGTCCCTGCGGTACAGGACTGTACAAATCCTACAGTGTTGTTGGAGGCATACATCAACCGTAAACATCTGCGTGACATCTAACATCATCCTTATGTAGCGCACCGCTTAATACAGTCTTGTGCTTCACGAGCTGAAATGAGATGGCCCCCAGCCAGGAACTTTGCTTTTTGACCGTGTTTTCTGATGGAGGGGATTGCTCTACTTTAGGGCAGTCTGGTTTCCTGGCTGATGATGTATGTGCAGCTGCATTGCTCGAATTCTGACATGGACTTTGGCAATGTCATGCCGAAACTCTATTTGGGTCTGCACAGCATTGCTACAGCTAAGCCTCCTCCAATATTGTCTAGTGTTGCAGTGGATTAAAAATGCTCTTGCTTTCTGTCATTCTCAATGATTGAAACCAAGGCTATAAAAACACCAAGCATGGAAAACCTGCGGGCCAGTATGTATGTTTCTGCATAACTATATATGACATGAAATCTACTTTTGCAAGGTTTTATTCAGTCTCAGTTTGAAAGGTGATAAACCAATTCTGAGGTCATGGTAAGTTTCTGTATGTATTGCATAACTGTGGAAGTGTGACTTCATTTCTCATGCATTCAAATAGGCAAAATATCAAAAGCAAGAGCTCAGCATGATAGAGTGATGCATGTAGTTAGATTTCTACCTCTCTGACAGTACTGAGTGTGTGACAGTGACATATTATATCCATATTCTTTGGAGATCTGTTGCACTGGGCTGTGTTAAACGGTCACCAGTGAGTTTCTACCTTATTCTTCAGCATGGCTCCTCTGCTCTGAATTCCTGTGTTTCTCTGTGCTAGCTGAGTGAAGCCTTCCTAATTATGCAGTCTGTGGCCCGGGCGTACAGCGCTGGTAGACAACAGGGTTTTGTTGGGAGCGAGTTCTAACACTCCGCCACAGCAGCTATACACTGTAACAGCTGACATTTTGGGTAGACGGGCAAAAGCAGAGGCTGAGCTCAGGCAGAACGACAGCCGAGTATTTCGGTTAAGCCTCTTTCGGGGAGGCTAAAACGAAAATCTTTACCAACAGATAAACTCATTAAAAATCATCCAGAACTGCAGGAACCTGTGTGCTGCACTTTATATTTCATTAGGCAAATATATGACATCAAGTACCCCAGCAGTTCGAAACCGCTGAATCCATTCAGTCGTGAAATGATGTATTTTTGTGTCGTCGTCAAGAATGAATTGGAGAAGCATTTCTGCCTTTCTGCTCATCTCTGACAGGTACAACCGCTCCAGACTCGGGTGTTGCGTACGTGTGCGTGCATGAAACTTAGCCACTCCATTATTAATGCAGCAGTGTTTTTGTTTGCTTGTTTCGGTGCCACCCGATCCTCCCTGGGGGATGCATTTTTAATGATCTGGGAAAGGCGAGACGTGCCCTGCGGTTTCTGAGGCTGGTCAGTGGCCTGCGTCACGGACCATCATCCAGCCCCCACCTACCCAATCTGGTCCCCGGCTAACGACACCCTCCGCACGCTGCCAGCTTTTTATTGCGATGAAAACGCTGCTCAGAACAGACTGTCTCACTGACACAATGTTCTCAGTGTTTGCTGAGGAAGGTTTCAGACTTGCTGCACTGTCACTGTGCCCTTGCTCGCAGTGAGCACAATTAAGATGAATTGTCTGAAATGAAACCGACTCAAACGCAGAAATACCAACCCGTTCAACCCTAATCTCTGTTGCGAAAAACAACCACTGCTAATACTTTCCCACATTTCTGGAGCCCCGGTGCCATGATCAGAATTACCCCCGGCTTGCTACCCTGAGAATAAATGTGAATAGTGACTGCGCTCCCAAACTCTGCCAAGTCATTGTTGCAGCAGCACAATGTATCACATAGCATAGCAAGTGGGCATGAGAGCACGACTACAGTAACAAGCAACATGTTGTTGTGTTACTTCTGATCCCAGCCTCCCACTCGCCGTATATGAGCATGACATGAAATAAAGCAGGGCTTTGTCTGCAGTCATTCACTTGCAGTTGTTTACTACGCTCTGCCCTCTGTTAAAAGCTTATCCCTCTCGCTCCCTCTCTCTCTCCCTCTCTCTCTCCCTCTGTGTGTGTGTGTGTGTGTGTCGCTGGTCCTGTAGTTGGCCAATAGCTTGGTTAGTTGGTGGGAGTCATGGCACCCATAGGTATTGTGTGGGCTGAAGTCCATTCTTGAGGGCAGAGAGGGGGGAAAAAAAAAACAACAAGAGCCGGCTACAGAAACACCAGCTTGACATCCTAGATTTTCTTCACAATTCGATATGGGAAACTCTTGGGCAGTGCTCATACTCCACTCGCACAAACGATATGCGTTTGCAGAAGCTCCGTCCCAAGCTAAAAAAAGAAACGCTGACACGGCGTTCTCCCCCAAGTGTCAAAAGTCAGAGCCACTTCCTCAGTCGATGCGGCGCGATGTACGTCAAGATGGCTGAAAACCCTGTTCTCGCTTATCGTCTTCATGGAGAAAGAAGGGCCGGACATTTCTGTTCGAGTCCCTCTCTTTGCACTCTCACTTCTTCCCTGTCTTCCTCGCCTCTGTATAGCTGTCAGTCTCAGTCTGTTCTCTCAACCCATGAATTTATTTCCATCATCAGCAAGTGTCTCGTCCCCTCAGCATCCAGACACTTTCCTCAGCACCTGTCAGCTCCCCAACACAGTGTAGTGTTAGCGTTGGTGTGTGTGTGTCTGTGTGTGTGTGTGTGTGTGTGTGTGTGTGTGTGTGTGTATGGGTGGGTGGCCACAGGTAGAGGTAATGGAATGCAAATTGCTGAGTTGTCGCTATCCAGTAGACTGTGTGCGTCTATGTGTGTGTGTGTGTGTGTGTGTGTGTGTGTGTGTGTGTGTCTCGGGCTGTGCCAGGCTAGAGTTAATCCACTGCAGGGTTTGCTGGGCTTGTGCCACTACAGAGGGAACATTTCTCCAGGGTTCTCCAGCTTCTTATTGCCCTGGGCAGCGTCCTCTGTCTGGAAAGGCGACGTCACTGGCACCCACACACCGACGGCCGACTTTAATACCATCAGAGGCCGCGGGCCGGACATTTGGCGCCATGCCGTGACATCTTAGGCAGGGACTCAAACAACCCCTAGAGCAAATTGCCCCTCGCCTTGCATGCTCCCCGACTTTTCTTTTTTCATTTTCTTTTCTTTATTTCCCTCTTATTGCCCATTTCACTGTTCGGCAGGCTCACTGTCTGCTGCTGCTGAACCCCGTGAATCATATGAGTCACTCTGTTTCTCCCTCTCACTGGATATTGCTCCCCATCCTCGATTAAACCTGATTCTTCCTTTTCATTTACTCATCCTAGCATTTTCTCATCATCTTCGAGCTTCCTGCGTCTCCTCCTGTGTTGCCTTTGCTTGTCCTCTTTGCCACCACCCTCGTCTCAGTTTCCTTTTTATGACCTTGCTCTCCCCCAGTCGTACCCCAATATTTCTGGTCTGCTCCTTCTCTCTTTCTCTTTCTCTTTCTCTTTCCCTCTCTCTCTCTTCTTCCCCGTGGCTTTGTGGGCACCAGCTTAATCCACGCTTCTGTGTCCCAGAGGGGAGCCATCAAGCCAGGCCAGCAGTGATCCAGACAGACTGACAGACTTTCTTTGGCTGAGGGGTTTTGCAGCCAGCACCATCGGCACTGAGATGAATTTTGATGCAGTGCGCTGGCCTGGCGTGCACATGCCTGTGCCTGAGCCTGTATGCACATTCTCATTGTTATCACTGAAATACCTGAGGTGCATTTTTCACAATACATACTCAAGCACCCATTTACAAACACAGGGAGCCCATATCGTAGGAGAGAGGGTGCAGCTTTAATAAAGTCGAAGGCTGAGGGCATCTGCAGGCATCTACAGATTCACAGCTGCTGCCGCTATAGCTTCCACTGTACTGCATTTTATTCCAGCAGTCAAACGGCCTCTTTGCCCCTCAGATAACAAGACTGATTGTTCCGCTTGAACCGGGGCAAGAGGCAAAGCATGGGCTGATAAAGTGAGGATAGAAATGAGATGCCGGCATCCTTTAATCTGTGTTAAGGGTCAGAGAAAGAGGTGTGTCTTCATACACAAGGTATGTGCGTGAATCAGCGCGTGGGTGGATCACAAGCAATACGACACTCAAAGAGCTGCTGAAGACAAGACAAGGTTATGATTCACACCAACCAAAACTCCACACAACCACTAAGAGCCTTTTTATATTTAAAGAATATGCGGTAGAGACTTTTGTTTCAGTCCTAACTATCAGACTCTTTGAAAATCCAAAGTAATGCTTGAAAGGAGGTGCATGTGGCGTACAGGAATATATTTCCATGTAAATGGTTGTGTGTTGCGTGTAATCCCCTAAAAGACTATTCTAATGTAATTCCAGAGGGGCAGCACATGGGGAGATGGCCCTTTATCCTCCTGCCTGCTTCCACATTTAGCTGTTGTCCCTGTGCGCCGTGTCTTCAATAACAATGCAATTACGGCTGCACAAAACCACCTGCCTCAGCACACACATACTGTAGTCGAGAGTGACAATTTGAAGGTGTTTGTCGTTTTGCCGTGGCCGGGACACACATTTCACAACACTTATTAAAGCAGATGAGGGTGAAATGCTCTGACATTGCTGTTTCCAGGGGATCAGTTTATTGGATTATGTGGGTCAACGTATCAATATGCGTCACATTAAGGTTGTTGAAGGTGTCGAGATCTGTTTTTATCCCTTGAGCCATTTACAGTGCGTGGACACAGTGTTGGGTTGTGTCCGGTCAATAAGGTTTCGGACAGAGTTTGTGTCTCCCTAACTGAACATCGTGTGAACTGTTTTGACCTCTCTCAGAGCAGTCTGATCAGGTCTACATGTTTTCTAAAACAGTACATGATGGTTCTTTGAACTACAATGCAAACCAAACCAAAGAGTACAACATGCCTGAGGGGAATGTTGTGGTCATAAACCCATTTGGACAAACTGGAGTTTTGATGCAATGATAGTGCTAGAGGACACATCCATGTTAAATTTCTTGGTAATCAATCCTATGGATGACCTAAATGGTGGACAGGGAATAGAACGACCTTGGAGCCACATTTCCATGAAAAACAGATGCATATGCATACGAGTGTATCAGTAATGGGTCACGTGCTTGGTCGAATGTACCTGCTATACATATGTAGAGTGAGCCCTAGCCGTCAGCTCCACAGCTGTCAGGCTTGTGGTTGCCAGATGCAAGCGTGGTGCTGTACTCGGGCCATTTTTCAGCTCCCTGCAGTAACAGCAACAGCAGTAACAGCAGCAGCAGACATCCCACCAAACTGTCAAGGTTAGACACAGCCACACTCGGAATTTATATCCTCGGGATAGAAAGTGGTTTTTGGGCAGATCCACATCATAGTGTTTTGAGATCAGTGAGATATCAAAGAAAAGCTACAGACGATTTGACATTTAACAAATTTCTTCTACCTCTTTCTTTCGTTTTTTTGGGAAAAGGTCATTTTTAGCATTTTCTTTCAATGCCTTAATAATTTACCATATTGACAGAACACTGCTTTTTCTAAACCGGTAAACTAGGTGGTGTTTGGACAACCTGGATATACATACAGGTGGCTTCCATTTAGAGCCATTTAGACAACCTTCTCTATCGTGTGGGAAATTGCTTTCCATTAGACGGTGCAGTCTGTGTCTGTTTCTCCTTCAGTCCATGCCTATTCATATTCCCCCCTGTACACGCTCTCTCATTTCCCCTGTTAGTCACTGTCGCTCTCTCCTCTATTCTTTGCCTTTTCACTTCACAGTGTCTCGCCCTGCCCTTTTATTATCTGTCTATATCACTGCGCGTCCTCTGTCTCTTCCTCGCTGGCCTTTCTCACATAGATCCACCCTCATCTGTTCTCATCTCTCCTCATGACCTCTCTCTTCCTCTCTCCTCCTCTCTCTCTGCTGGCCACATGCTAATGTAGCACATAGTGACAGAGAGAGGCCATTAGAGAGTGCGCTGACTGCCAATGGTAAGCATCGTGTCCAGAACATCCAGGACAGTGCAAGTGCTGGTGTTAGCACTCGTCAGCATTGTGCGCACGTGTGTGTTTTTTATGTGTCTGCGTGGAAACAGCAGAGTTGTCTCTGTGTTGGATTCCCTGTTTCTTTGATCGGCGTGCACCACACACCACTACGCATGCACTGCGTGTGCGTGAGTGCATGTGAGCGTTAATAATGCAGGGCTGTTGATCACACTGAATGATTGATGACAGCCGGGTCATGGGTAGAGCTCACGCAGGTTCACACAGAGGAAAGAATAAAACGTGGCCCTGGCAGCATCACGCTACATCAGAGCACCCAGCTGCCTGTACAACCAACGCAGTGTCCCCCGAACAGAGAGCCGCTTATTTATTTATTAACCGATTTGTTGGCCGCGTATTTATCATGTGGTAAGATATTAGTCAGACCGCTACATCCGCTGCAGCGTGAAAGCCTGTAACTAAAAGTGCAAAATGTCTTAACTCATATTTTCCTGTTTTCTGTATTGCTTTGAACTTATTTGCCCCCTTATTGTAGTTATCTTAGTGCAGCTGAGATCTTGTGCACACACACGCACACACGCACGCACACGCTAAGTGTCAAACATAAATCTGTCTTTAGGCTATAATCAATATATGACACGATGACCTATTGATCTTTAGTGAGAATATGTTTCCTCTTTCACCCACTTCAGAGAGGTCAGCGTAGTGCGATAGGTCGTGACCCTCTGGGATTGACACTTCATTTTTCTGTGTATTTTTGCAGTTGTGATTCATGTCATCACAGATGAGTGGCATGCGGCATTGTGAGTAACTGATAGCGATTGAGGTCAACAAGCTAAAAGTGTGACATCCGTCTTCCAAACTTGAGGTTTGTAGGAGACAACACCATGTGGTGAATGTCACTGGTGTATCAGACTGTAACAATAGCAGCCAGAAGCAGTGCGAGTCTGCAGGTGTCTGACTGACAGCCTCTCAGACGGGCGCAGGGACGCATATATGATCGTCTCAGATGCTAACGTGTCTGTGTTAGCGCTCGGAAAGCTTTTCCATCCTGTTCTTCAGCGGCAGTAGAGTTTCTGCAGAGCTGCGTGCCACAGACATGTTGAGAGCTCTCTCACCTCCGCCCCTTCCTGCTCGGTGCAGAGATCAGTGGGAGCACTTGGCTGGGATGAGATCTGAAGTGATGGCTGACTCTTGTTGCGGAGGTGAGGTCCCCGTGAGGGCCGCAGAGCATCACGGAGGAGAGAGGTCTCCACTATTCCACCGGCAGATGTATTTCTCTAATGGGCTGCTTTGTGGTTGGATTGTGGTTTAAAGGCACACGCCTTTATTTACCACCTTGGTGTGTGAAAAACCAGCTGGGAAGGCTTGTTGTTTATATACACCCACATTAATTCATTTTTTAACATAGTAGCAGTACTCCAACTGTTCTTTCCTAATATAATTTGTAATTGTTAATAGGTGCGGCTTTGTGAGAGCCTTTTTTTATTTGAGCCATTTGGGCTGAAAAACGTCACTGGGCATCTGGTGGAACCACCATGAACTCTATAACGGGACCCAGCTGCTATATTTAATTGAGTGTGCCAGTTCCTGTTAACTCCTTCTGCCTTCCTCTCCAGGTGTTCAACACCTACTCCAACGAGGACTACGACAGACGGAATGAAGAGGTGGATCCCGTGGCCTCCTCCGCAGAGTACGAGCTGGAGAAGAGGGTGGAGAAACTGGAGCTGTTCCCCGTGGAGCTGGAGAAAGGTGGGCTAGAACGTCGTAATGAGCAGCTACATCCTGACGCTTATGCATTATACCCTGTAGACACTATCACCCACATGCGAGAGATCACGTTTATAATTAAAGGTGTGATGCTTCTATTTTTCCCTTTCTATTCAGAGTCTTTATTCTATCTTTATTTCCGGATTGCTCTATTCTTGTTTGTACTCCCGGCCCAGCCATTGATGACAAGGTTGTCGCATTTTGTGCTTGGATCAGGTTAAAAGACACTGTCGTGCAAGATTTGTCCTAATTCCCCAACACAAGCGACGAAGAATTGAGACATCGCATCTTACTCACTCCTATTGAGGCTCCGCTCTGAATAGCCAGGGACCTAAAATAGAATAACTTCAAATTGTAGGATTTCACCATCGGCTCCCTGTTACGTAACTTCAACAACTCGTGAATAATTAATGCGGGATGGAGACGGTATGACACGGCTACACTGGAAGGGGAATTTCCCATTCAGGATATTTTCTGCTCATGTCAAAGTCACCATGCCTATAGCGATCCTCTTGCTCTCTTCGCCATTAATAAATCAGTCGCTCCCGTGTCTGAGTACATTCACCTGTCCAACTTTCCATGTTTCCCTTCAGTTCAGTTTACGTCAGACTACCAAGAGCTATTTGTGGCAGAAGTTAGGAAAAGGTCTGAAGTATGGGCTCCGTGTGTTTGCAGATGACGACGGCTTGGGGATCAGCATCATCGGGATGGGTGTCGGAGCTGACGCAGGCCTGGAGAAACTGGGAATCTTCGTCAAGACCGTCATCGAGGGCGGAGCTGCCGAGAGAGACGGCCGGTGAGAGCCGCGTTCCCGTCGGGTGTCGTGCTGCCTGTGTGACTCAGCGATTATTGTGACACGTTAGCGCAAGATGAGAGCACATGACCGCAAAGACACACTCACTTGTTGTACAAAACAAACGCCGCTATTAATCAGATCATTTGTTCTCCGCTTACCCACCATCACCATCTCTGCCTCACACACACACACACACACACACATACGTAGTCACACTCTGTCCCTGTCAGATTTAGCAGCAGGGGTTCGGATTAGATCCACTGGGAGAGAAGCAGTCAGGGACATTACGTAGGGCTGCTCAGTGTGGAGGTGTTTGTGTGTGCATTGTGTGCCGCTAGAACGTATGAAGTCGTATGAATTATGTTTGCAAAAGTTATTCTGCAGAAAATACAAGACTTTTTTTTTAAAGCTTTCCATATTTACAGGCAGTATGTCCCTGGATGATGTGTGTGTCTGTTGTTGCGAGGGGAAAAATGTGTTAACGTCGTGTTTTTTTCCTTTTTTTTTGTATTATAAAGCATGAACAGTGCAGAGTAAGCACTCAGGAGCCAGGAGTAGAAACGACAGCTTCGCAGCAGGCACGCCGTGCTTGTTCTGCTTCTACACAAACAGTTTTTACCCCTTAGTGCCTCTGTGTGGTTCGGGTTCCCCATAAACAGATTAAAAACCTGATTGGCACTTCCACTCCATGCAATACGAGAGCAGTAAGCACCATAAGCTCTGCATACACTCCAGGTACCCTCGTGCGCTGGGGTTGTTTGCGGTAGATGTGTTTTCTTTGGGGATTAATTTTTTCCCCCTCCTTTATGTAGCAGCCAGGGCTGCACATCGAGGCGCACGGGTAGAATGAGATTAGTTTAAGTGTAGCAGTCGGAGAGAAGGCAGAGACGAGCAGCGTGTGAGGGAAAGAAACAGCTTCGTTCAGAAATGACAAAAGTTGATCCTGCTCAAAAATGACAGTTGGACTGACTCCAAAAACAGTCTGATTTACTTCAGTGAGTGGAGGAAACGAGTATGAAAAGTTGAAAAGATTGGAGGAAGGCTGTGCTAAAGCTCAACTTGAATTTATGTCTGTCCCTGCAAGTTTGAGCCTTTCTCTCATTTATTAAAGTTGTCACTTCTGGCTTGTTTGCACACTGATGTTAGTCTTTAACTCAAAGCACCACTGTGCCTCCACAAAGCCCACAAAGAGCTGCCAGCATGACCACAGGCTCTTTGTCTTGCTTTGCTCCAACCTGCATACTTTTGATTTAAACTATATGTCTTTGTCCACTGTGGAAACTCAAAATAAATCACATTTACTGACAGCCGTTGAGTCAGTGTCGTTTAACATTTTCAGTAAATCTAAAATATTCTAAAAAGCTAAAGTTTAATTTTAGGTTTTGTGGCCTTAGAGGGTAAGACTGCTTAACATAGCTGCCAGTGACGGGATATGCATTCCACTGCTCTTTTTCCCTGTGAGACTGTGGGGATAGCTATCCAGATAGCTACTGTAGAGAACTATCTGGCTAGATGGCTAGCTAGTCTGCTAGCTATATAGTTAGGTCATTCTCTCTCCAGATAGCTAGATAAAAAGACAGCTAGCTAGCCAGCTAGCTCAATAGTTGGAAAACTTGCCATCTCTCTAGATGGCTACCCAGTTTAAGTAGAATGTTGCTATGTGGACATAATGACATATTTCTGTTCTCCAACCCAGTCCCCCAGTGTTTCTGCAAGCTCCTTTAGAAAACAGTTGTGGACTGTGTAGTTTAGGCAGGGGATCAAACACAGTCAAATCCTTATTATGCGTAGACAGTAGCGTTGTTGTCCCAGCTTTGCTGCTCAGTGATGCTCAGCATTCAGACTTACTGCGAAAACCCTCCATTTACAATTCAGACAGTTTCAACTTTGATCCCATTTGTCGCTGACGCTCCCACAAACAGAGCAGGACACGGAGGAGAAACACCTCTGCTTGACATCTTTTAGTAATGCTTCGACAGCGTAGTGCAGTTTAATGCAGTTTTCAAACATCATATTAGTACAGTGAATGAATCATCTGCGGCTTTGCCTGCGTCCCCGTGATGGATTTCGCTGTAAACCAGGAGCAAAATATCAGATAAATTAAGCAAAGAAATGAGAAATTAACAATAAATACAAGATAACCTGTGTACATTAAATCGCCCTCTAAGTGCTATCTCTCCAGCACACACACACGCAGACACACTCTGAAGGGTGGACTCCGCAGAATGTAATTTCCTTCTGTCATTACCTTTTCCAGCTATAAGGCTTTTTGTCTTTTGCTTAATGGGACTTAATGGCCTGGCACGCGCACACACACACACATACACACACACAGACTTACGCATACACACAGGTAGACAGATGGATGGGCTCGGCTGTTGCTCATTGTACTGTCTGGGGCAGATAACTCCCGGTGTGTGTGTGTGTGTGTTTGTGCGCTGAGGTGAGGAGGAGGTTATGAGAGGAAGGTGTTTATGTATGTTTTGTTCATTTGGATGAAACGTCATCTAGCTGTTGTCACAAGGTTTATGGTTTGTTTCCTGGTGCCTTTGCTCAGTAGCTGTAGGTCAGACGGCCTTCAGCCTCACTAAGCGAGAGCGACATTAGATGAAGGTCAGGAAAGCATCTGGGTTGGTGGCTGACACAGGCCTCTTCTCCATCAACACGATCCCTTTTTTTTGTGATACAAGAGAAGCCACAAATGTGATAAATGGCAGCTTAGGACGATAATGAAACACTAAAGGAGTATTTCTGAAGAGAAATCCATATTTTGATCTTGGTCCTCAGTGACAGACCTGCAGGGACTTAACTGATGTAGATAGTGACGCATACAGTGACTTCTATCCTCTATTGAAAAATGTGTGTTCAGTTGAGGAATTCATAACTCTGTGACCTGAATTGAGATTTGGATGAATCAGACATATTAGCATGTGTTTTGCATGTTGTTACTTGGACAAACTGGGAGCAGAAGCTTTCTAGTGGAGTGATTTGTCATAAAGGAAAATGATGCATGTGTCGTGCCTCCAAGCACCAAAGCAATAGAACAATATGCTGGGTAGTTTAAATAGAAAAGGATTTAGTTTCTGTTTTATTCATAGTCAGGGAAAATAATTCGAAATCCAGACCCAGAACCATTCATAGTTCGTAGGATGTTATGCAGATTTTCAAGTGGAATTAAACTGAATGTTAAGCAAGGGCGTGTTTTTTTTCAGGAATTGTTCGCAGTTCCCCTGTCATAATGAATAGGAGAGCATCAGGAGTTTCATTTCAGGTCGCGAACTGAGGTGACCTCTCTTCCTGTGCAGAGCGCAGCAGCGATGCTGGCAGTGTTGTGGCCCAGGGATTGGCTCGCCGGCCTCTGTGTCCTCGTTAGCCTCAGTTTGTTTTGAGCCTCATCTCCTCTGTCTCTTTGTTAGGCAATAGTCTGGAGCTATCGCAGTGGAAGTTTGTGACCGCAAGGAAGTCTGGCGCTGTTGCAATCTGGAACATAATGTGTTGCATGATAGGCCAGCGCCTCATGCCATTTGCATGCATAAGTCGTACTGTAATGCTATTCTTGCATGAATTTTGGTAAATAAACCTTAGTAAATGAAATGCTGAAAGCTGCTTTCACTTCTGTGTGGCAGGATCAAGGTGAACGATCAAATTGTGGAGGTGGATGGGACCAGCCTGGTGGGCGTCACGCAGAGCTTCGCTGCCTCCGTCCTCAGGAACACATCAGGAGTGGTCAGGTAAGAGTCTCACACCATCTCACCCTCTACAATTACTGGATAGAGACCAAAAGTGGTTCCTGGAGAAAGTTAGACGTTTTAACAAGGTCATCCATCCAACCATCCATGGTGTCACAGGGGTCGTCTGGTGCCTAGGGCACACACACACACACACACACACACGTAGGGGCAGTCCAGGGTCTTCAAGTGACCTAAACAGCCGCTTGACTGCCAATTTCCTCACCACGGGGCAGTTGCAGGCTTTGTCTGATCTGATTGTGTCTCATCTTTAAACTGACTCCAAAAGAGGCCAGCGTCAGTGGATCAGTAAATAACGCTGTCACCTGTGAGAGAGTAGGTCCCCTGAGTTTGGTCAGACCCACAAACCATCGATTTAACAGAAATGATCACAGCTATATTTAGACTTATGATCCTGTGTTTCCAGCGCTGAGATCATTTTAACATGGACTTTATGTAAACAGGCCAATGGCGGTGACTGCGTTCCTGTTAAAGAAGTGAAATTAAATTTTAGGAAGTAATCAAAACAGGGTGAATAACATCGGGCACAAGTAAAATAACCACCATCGGATGAAGCTTAGATGTACGATAAGATGTTAAGATTAGGGTCTTGATTAAATTTAGTTTATATGTTGTTTACACACATAAGATTTGTATTTTTTCACCCAGTGTTGAGGATCTTAGGATTAACATACGATTACAGGCAGCAAAGTGTGTCAAGCAGCAATCGGCCCCAAAGAACCAGAGCACTATCGTACAGTATAAAACATCATTACTAACGAACTGAAGCCTCCGGAAATGTCCTCTCGGATTCGGCAAAGATCAGTGACGTCCATGCAAAAAATAATGAGGAGGAGAGTCTCCTTCCTCTTCTCACTTCCACTGCTACTGTGACTCTGAATGCCGTCGGTCCTGCTGTCATGGTGCAAAAGTTGCAAAGCAGAGCGGCTTAAGCAGCCGTGCCCGGTGAGATCCTACTTGGCAAGTGTCATTAGCATATCTGAGACGGGTGACGGTGTGGGAACACAATATGTGACAAAAGTCTTGTGTGTTTGACAGTTGAGCGGTTTTTGGCAGGGGTCCGTGCAGAGCAGCAGGGAGCAGAGCACACACACACATACACACATACATACACATAGAGAGAAAAGTGAAGGGGTTTGATTTGGAAAGCCAGTTGCATCTCTGCTTTTCTGTCCCCTTTCTTGGCATCTTTTACTGCCTCCTTTTTTTCTTTATCGCTGCTTTTAGGACTGAAGTAGCTCTTGAATCTGATCCTGATTTTTGCAGCCTTTGTGCTGCTCAGTGAGCCAGCACTCTTGTCCATTGTTATCAAGGATGGATCATCAACAGAGAGCTGTGGCACAATGGAAGTAAACAGCTGAACAGGATGCCGGATCACACAGATTACCGTCTAGTCTCATATTTGTATTTTATTCATAGGATAAGCACTGACTAAGATAAAGACATGACTATGAATAGTCTTTTCCATCCCCTCTTTTTCTACCTGTAGTTAAGACACTGCGACCCAGAAATGCTCAAAACGATTCAAAATTAGGTCTCATACCACGTTGGTAGTAAGAGTAACAGTGTGTACTTCCCATCTCGTGCTTCTTCTTGACACTCTTCCACTCTCTAATTCATTTTTTTTACTCTCCCTGTCATATTATCTACACAGTCTGCTGTTATTGTCCTCATTAAATCCTCCTGAAGACCACTATCCTTCCACTCACGCTCACACTCAACTATTTGGCATAACACTTCGATCCATCCGGTCCACACATGGGGAGGTAGCTATTACATTGGTGTTAAATAATCCAAGGCCTCAGTGTGGGTTTTCAGCCTCCATCCTATTCTGGTCGACACAGTCTCTGAGGAAAAGACACACACACACACACACACAGACACACACACACACACACGCACACGCACACGTCTGTGCCTGGGGAAAGCTGGTGGCGGAACAAAGATGTGTCCAGCAGAATACACTGTTGGCTGGACGGACACTGTTTGCTGAACTAATATTGACGATGGGGGGGTTTTCCACATACCAGGATGTGCCGCTGCAGGTGGGGCCGCCTTGACAAAGTTTCCATCCATCAACTTTACATGTACATATAAAAGGACGGGGTGAGTAATTGCTGGTAGTCTGGTCTAACCTGCCATTAGAGGAGCTACAATTACTCTTCGTTACATATAAAGTTACAAGACATTTAAATCTATCACATCAAATATGAACAACAGCGGTCTCAGAGCAAGTCGTAATAAAACCACCAGACCTATTTTCTCTCTGCTCTCCCTCTTCGCTCTCTCTCTATTTCAGTCTTCCTCCATCATGTCTCACCCACTCACTCCTCCTCCGCCTCTTCCTCCTCCTCTCCCTCCTCCTCCTCCTCCTCTTCTGTAAATCCTTCCCTCTCTCTGAGGTTTTATGGCCAACTGTCCTATATTTGCCATATTTACTATATTTAACCCCGACTTCCAGCTCAAATCATCCAGGATTTCAACATAAGTGCTTTCCACATCTCTGACGGTGTTTGAAATCCCTCACGGGCCAAACACCTGATAAAA
This sequence comes from Karalla daura, assembly GCA_029224185.1. Lineage (NCBI taxonomy): Eukaryota > Metazoa > Chordata > Actinopteri > Chaetodontiformes > Leiognathidae > Karalla > Karalla daura. The sequence goes on from CM055205.1 coordinate 11,647,819, forward strand.
AAAATAGACTCTTACATTAAGCAAGACATTTATGCCCAACATTGTTTTATCATTCTCTATTAACTGTAGTTGTTATCTGTTGCCCACAGTGAGGACATGTTGAAACTCTTGACTAGAAATAACAAATATCGTCCCTTCCAAGTTCGAGCTCAGCCCCGTATATTCGGCTCTAAGATCTGTGTCTGCACAAATTGGGCTAAATGAGATCAGAAGTGAAGGTTTCTGCAGTCGGATTGAGGCGGCTCTGTGTGTGGCAGCCCCAGATCAGCGGGAGGCGGGCAGGAACTGAGACAGACTCCCCATGCGTGAGGAGAGAGGCTGTTTCCAGGTCAGCTGCTCCTCAGACCTCCGTGCTGTCCAGAGGCCTGCTACAGTACAGCGCTTAGTTCTTCTCTCTCCCTCTCCTCTCTCTCTTTTTTTTCTTATTTTCCATCTCCATCCTGCCCTTCAGTTGTTCCTTCACATGTAGATCAAATACGCCTCTCTGCTGGAGCGTAAGGGCCTTTTCCACGTCGCCTTTAGAAATATATGAAAGAGCTCTCAGGAGCTGAATTCACTTGATTAAGCTCGAGCTCGCATCCACTCTCAGTCGGTCTTTCCCTCTTGCTCGTTCTCCCTCTCTCCCACACACACACACACACATTATAGAGTCCCTGCTGGATCTGAGATTTCCTGGAATAGGTCCGACATGTTCTTATACATCGGTGAAATATGAGAAGACGATGTGATGAATATTCCTTGGCAGTGTCATTCTTTAGAGCACAGTTACAGTATAGTATGCGCAATATGAGACAACTGAATGCAATAGAATAGCTTCTACTATTCACAAATCTATCTATCTATCTATCTATCATCTATCTATCTATCTATCTATCTATCTATCATCTATCTATCTATCTATCTATCTATCTATCTATCTATCTATCTATCTATCTATCTAACTGTATACAATTTGCAGGGAGGCTGTTCATATTTTGGAGAAACGATTGCATTTTTCAGTTTTCCACTCCTCTCTCTCTGTCTTCTGCATTTTAATGCAGGCTGTATCGTAGAAAAGCCCCGTGTGTAATAGTTGTCGTCGATAGCTCCAAGGCACAGCCTGTGGCTTTCTCCGTCGAGTTCCATGCCAGGCCAGTAGCTGGCTGCCTGGCAGAGGCGACTGCCTTTTCACATTACTATGTGTGTCCCGTCTCCCGGCCCTGCCCTGATACGTCAGCAGATATTGCTGTCAATGTTGCGCGGCTGTGGGCTTTGCCTGCCTGCTCTCACACACTGTGATCGTTTTCCTGCACAAACACACACTCACGCTATGAGAGGACAGTGATATAACTAGCATTGATATCAAAGAACCGAGTCGATAAGTAGCTTTCACTTCATTGAAGATGCTGTCACCATATCACCACGGCCTCAGAGAAGCATTCACGTAAAAGCATTTCCCCATAAACTTTCACTTCACGTGTGAAATTCAGACTTCAGGCTCAGCATGTAAACTTACAACATTGTAGCTCTGTCTGTATCTCTGTTGCCAGGACTTGCTCTAGCTGTGCATGTTGTTGCAGGTTTGTGATTGGCCGAGAGCGTCCGGGCCAGCAGAGCGAGGTGGCCACGCTCATCCAGCAGACCCTGGAGCAGGAGAGGAGACAGCGTGAGCTGCTGGAGCAGCAGTACGCCCACTATGACGCAGACGATGACGAGGTAACCACCGCGACCAATGCAGACGAAGCCTGACCGCTGCCGCATGTGAAACCCGGGGTTGGACAGCGGCGGTTTCTCAATAAGAGGAGCATCATCCTTCATTAATAAGGCTCATTTTATCTGCATTTATTCGAATCTGCCTTTCAGTACAGACGCTTCTTACGCGTGACACTACACCCCAAAAACGAGGCTCAAGTTGTCACTTACATGGAAATCGGCTCCCTTCTTGTGACAGATGACTTCAAGTTTTAGCTTATTAACCCCATAAAACTGACTGACAGCAGGCTTTGATGCTCGCATGCAAAACACACACACACTCTCTCTCTCTGACACACACACACACACACACTAAGAGGATACCATGTGAGCCGCAGTCCTAGAAAGCATCACTCAGCGTTTCCCCCTCTGATTCTGCTGCTTACTCACGGCGCGTTTAATCCACCAGACACTGAGCTCATTGCCCTGCAACTCATGCTATCCGTGTGTGTGTGTGTGTGTGTGTGTGTGTGTGTGCGTGCGTGTGTGTCCCAGAATGACACGTGCATGTGTGGACGTGCACTGTATATGCACACGAGTTCGCAGACTGTAGTAATGTAAATCGGTGCGGAGTGTTCCCTCGCTTCACCCAGTAGGAACTAGCTCTGTGTTACTGTCCAGATTTACACGCGCAGAATCGCTCAGGCGTCGCTGAATTGTCATTTGAAGTCTTTCATTTCCTGCTGGATGGTGGATTGAGAGCCTTCATGCATAAGAAACTCCTCACCAGGGCCCCGGAGCTGATCCCGGCACTCCCATAATCACAGCCCCGTGCGCATTTAGCGCTGTCAACACTTATCAAAGCTCCTGAAATGGATTGAGCCTCGAATTTAGCCGTTACTGCGAGAAACCTCCTCCCTCCCGTTCGCTCCCTCCCGTCTGTCAACGTTTCAGTTCCAGGCCGTGTCAGGAACATCGAAACAAAATTAGATTTGTTTCCGTGTCAGCTTCTCCTTAGTTTTACATTGTTTACTGTGCGTTTTCTCACCTGTCTTCTGCATCACCTGCAATTCATCCGTTGTAAGCCTGGTGTGTATTTAGTTTGTGAATTTCTCCTCGTGCACCTTTTCTTTATAACTGCCTCGGTTTAACCTTTTGTGACTTTGTGACAATCTTTTCCTTGCATCGTTTCATAAACTAAACATTAATCGATAGCTGAGAAACGAATGAACAAATTAAACAACTACAAAAACAGTTGTTTGTTGCAGCCCTATAACTTACCCCCTGTCCACTAGAATCATCTTCGGTTATCATAATAACTAATGTTATATATCCAACACACTGATATTCTTATATCAGTTGTATTAAAACTGTTAATCCATACACGGATAAGACGCTGCTGTAAAAACACTCATGAAATCCGCCATGTTCTAGCGCCGATCCATCCATAACTACCCACGTAACTGCCGGTAGGGTAAACAGTTACGAAACCATCGCTAAGATCTATGGAGCAATAAAATGAGCTCATCAATATTAATATTTCTATAAATATTAGATAATGTTCTCACCAGGCGGGTGGGGAGGGGTGTTATTTCTCACTCTGCCTGGGTGGATGTGACAGACAGCGGCGTGCTGGCGCTGGACCTCCGCTCCCAAGAGGAAAGGACGCCTCCTCAGCTCCACACACACACACACACACACACACACACATACACAGACACACACATGGTCAATCTGCTTTGATTATATTTAATCGAACACACATGCGTCAGTGCTTAAATGCAAACATGATAAACTTTAGCGATTTGCCAGTGTGGATGAAGCAAGCGATCTAAACATATTTTGATTGTACTTTTTCCATGTTTTCTTGATCTAAACAATAGAGTTTCAAACAAATGGAATAACCGATCATGGAAACAAGAAACAGTAGTTGCGGTTTTAGACAAAGATACAATTTTGTTTGTTTGGCGAATCATGTAAATGTGCGGCTGCCTTACAAAAGGCACATTGTTCCCATTAAAGTCAACAAAAAGCAGCACAAAAAGCATCCCATCAATCACGTATGAAAAGAACTGTCTGATTTGCATTAATACGCTGACGGATCTATTCTCCGCTGTCTGCACGTGGACAGACACACATCCGCACACACACGTGCTGCGCTGACATCTTGTTGGATGGATCATGGAGATGGGAAAGCGTCGCATTCACAAAGACGTGCATGTAGAAATGACAGGATCACATCCGTTAAACTTGGTTTGAATTACCTTGAAAAACGTATTTTTGTTGACACGGGCCTTTTTTCCACATTGGGGCTCTGCTTTACCACGTAGCAGTCGCCGAGACACACCTCGAAAGAAGTTGACTTTCACGCCGCCGTCAATCAAGGGAACAAATCCGACTGGTGTCAGATGCTGACAGAGCACTTCATGCACGCTGAGCACCCTGTAAATGAGATTCCCGCTGAAATTGTCCATTCCTCTCCCGCTTCCTCATGCATGCGGGCGGACGTGATGCATTTATCATATGCAAATTGGTGTTTGACTGCCTCTGCCATGTGTTGAACAGTTAACTCCACCTTCAGCAAATGGGGCCTTTAATGTAGGATGCCGGTGCCATGGCAACAAGCCTATTATGGAAATGGAAATGCGCGTCGGCCCGTGCGCGCAAACAAATCAGGCTGGAGTGCTGATATCTGGGTGGAGAGAGACGGAGGGACGTGCAGGGAAATAGATCAGGGAAGATATAGGCCAAGATGATGAAGAGGAGATGAGACTGTGTGTGTGTGTGTGTGTGTGTGTGTGTGTGTGTGTGTGTGTGTGTGTGTGTGTGTGTGTGTGTGTAATTCCATGTATGTGACAAATCAAGACAAAACGAGTTAACTGGAGAATGATGGATTGTAGATAGACCAAACAAGATAGGGAGACAAAATATGCGGGGGCAAGACCTACTGACAGAGAGGAAGTGCATATTTGATGCTGAGTGAATTTACGTGGGGATTATGGAGAGAATAGATGGAAAACGGTCGTCTTGGTGTTCAGAGGGAGACAAAGGTGTTTTAAGAGTTGCTCCACAGGAAAATATCCGGAACCCTTGGTCATCAGCCAAGCAGTGAATCAGCCGATCCATTAAGATCCAATGCCTAATGGCCACTGCCAACATTCATTATACAGTGTTTTGAGAAGCAGAGAAAATAAATAGGGTCTGTTATACTTGCAGCATTAGGGCAGGCTTTAAAGTCGAGCACCCAAATATTCAATCTTTTCATCCCGTTGAACAATTTAAAATTGGAGTTAGTCTGCATTCATATTTGGAGAGTTTCATGTTTGGAGAGTTTCTTTTGGCTTTTTCTTTTCTTTTTTTTTTTTTCTCGAGAAATGACAGTCATGGCTGACCAGGCTGTCAAAGCAAGTTCTGGCAGAGCGGCTGACACAAAATCTTATATAACTGGGAGGCATTAAAATAGCATTACTTATGTAAAGTAGAAAGGGGAGAAAAAAAAAAAGATGGCGTGAAGCAAAATGGACAGAGTTGGAGGTTGACTTGGCACGCAAAGTGAGGCAGGTACAGCAGCCGGATGCACTCTGGCTGCTGCAGCTCTGAGTGCTGATGCAGGGACAGACTGAGAGCTGGAAGCAGGTTCTTCATTACCAGTCCAAAGAGTCCAAAGATGACCAGCTAGATAATTCTGAACTGAAACACTTATCACTTCATGTCTCCATTCTCTTTTAAGACTTTCGGACAAATTTCCTAACTGTTATTTGCCGTCTATTTGTCTCTCTTGCTCACTTTAGATAAAGGCAGAGAACGCAAGCCATTCACACTCTCACTCAAACCCTGCAGTTTAGAGCCTCCATTTAGCCTAAACATGCATGTTTTTGGACTGTTGGAGGAATCCAAAGTCTGCAGATAAAACCCAAGTGTGGAAAGCATGCAAACTCCACACAGACTCAGCCAGGGATACAAACTGGTGAACTTCTTCTTGTGAGGAGACGTGCAAAAACCACTCGCACCCAATTCTGTTCATACAGAGGATAAAAGATGTCACCGATGATCGTGTGCTGTGCAGGACTACATGAAGGACTTTGTGTTTCCTCCCACAGCAGACAGGAGAGTACGCCACAGACGAGGAGGAGGCGGGCACGACGGTGGCAGGCGGCGAGAAGAGCATCGAGGTGTTTGACCTGCCGGAGACGGAGGACATCTTGTCTCCCTCTGAGCTGGACGCCAACAAGCTCTACCAGAAGTTCAGAGAGGTAAACTTAGACACTTTCTCACTGATGCTGTAATTCTCGCTCTTGAGAATCCCTGTGTGAAGATCAGTAGATAGAGCTCTCCTCGTTTTTCTCTGCTGGTGCTTTGGGGAATAAAGGAATATCTACAGTCACTGTAATAATCACAGAAAAAGAAAGGCGATTCAATTAAGACAACAAACGAGACCAGCACAATGGAGTCCAGCACCACTGCTTTAGTCGGCTCTATTCTTTGGTCGAGATCTAAGATCCGCTTACCCTGCCTAATTCCTAATCTGGATGATTAGAGGCGTGAATGCAGACGTGATGGAGGACCTGTGCTCATTTCATCCCTAATTACCCTCGGTAGCTTAAAAACGTACAGATGCAGAGAAAGAGCCTCCTCTTAAAACCTCTATTTCAATCAATTTCCGTCCCGGTCCTGGCAGCTGTTCACAGTCCTGGCTTCTGAGAATAGAAAACCTTTTTTTTTTTTTGGTTGAACTTTTGCTTTTACTGTCGCTAACAATGAACTCATCCTAAGAACCGCAGCAATAAAATGGAAAACTGAAATCACAGGCTGTTAACTCCTGGATGTTGGACGCTGGAAGCTGCTGGTATTGATTGAACACACCAGCCCTGTTTTTGGCACCGTAACACCCTCTGTCCAGTGCAAAAGCTGTGTGACACATTTAACAAATGGCTCGAGCTGCACTGCAGGCACAGCTCGGGATATCAAGTGAAACTATAATGTAATCCCCTGGTCACAGGATGTCTACATTTGCTCCATTCTCTGTGGATCTTGACCTCTCTCTCACCAGACGTGGCTTCACCTTCTTCCCTTAAAGGGCTGCCTGTTTCTCACCCGGTGAAAGAAGATGACTGGCAGCTGTGAAGATGAGCCTTTAAAATAAAACGACGCGATAGTAAAAATGCCCTTTAAGACTGACTGTCAACAGACTCCTCTTAAATGCATCTTTTACTTTTACAATGCCTTCTTGAAAAATATCATTCCCCACACACAGCAGCTGCTCAGGTCTCTTTCATCACTCTGCCAAAAGCGATTATTAAAGACTCAGCCTAGACAGACAGAATTGACTCACACATGAAAATCACTAAACGCTCACATGAGGAGCCGCTGCACTTCCCTTTTGAAACTGATAACTAAAGGTCAGCAAAACGAGAACTTGAGTCTTTTTCTACAAAAATGAAATTCACAATTTTGTGAACATAATGAATATAATGCTGAGCCACCAGAACATTAGAACAAGTCAAGTGTTGGAACAGATACAGACTGATATCTAGTGAATGAAGTGATGTTTTGATAGTAGCCTCTGTCACCACTGCATACCAGAAACAGGATTGACACTAAGTTTTGTCATGTCCTCTTGTTGCCTTATAAATGTTAACACATGCCATGTTTATGGCATGTATCATGTAGGGATGGGGGCCATCTTGCCTCCCTGTCTTCCCCACACATGTGCAGATTAGCTTGTTAGCATGCTAGCTTTCTTGCATCTATTTACGATTAATAATGTGCTTGTATCAATAAGTGTTTTGTCATTGTATTAAGAGGTTTTTTGAATGTACACATTCAGCACTCACTAAATTAACAGCCAGTGCTCAGAATTGTCAATCAAGTTAACAATTGACCATTTTTGACTGCTGGAAGCTTCCCTCTCTTCATACATGGCATAAAAATCTGAAGATGTAGGGCATCCAGTCCAATCTCTTTATGTTTTCCTAATGTTTACCTGAGCTTAATGAACCAAAAATAGGCCTCAGCAGTTTGTTTGCATTCAATAAAATCTGTCGTACTCAGTTGTATTCCTGCTCCCAGTTTCTTTGGTGAGCTGCGCTTGAAGGTAATGACTAAAAAAATGGAAACTTTAAAAGTCTAACTCGTCATAGCTGAAATATTTTTGTTACACTTTAAACTCTCACGTAGCTCCTAGCAATACCGCTTTCATTTTTCTCTATTTCCGCCTCCCTCACCAGAGCCCTCATTTGCTCACATTTCCACATCTCTTGTTCCACAGCCAGCCCTTTCTCCACTTTTATGTCTGCTCTCTCATTATCTTCCTGTTTCTGACCTGAAATGATCTCGACTTCATCCATAAATCACTCTCTCACTCTCTCCATTCCCAACTCGATTCCCCTAACGCGTTACACTTCAGGAGACATACAAGCGTCAAGATCTTATTAGTTTATGAAAAGTTTTGATTATTACACTCGGAGAACTCGGAATTAGATTTCTCTTGTTGATCATTTATTGCCATATTAGATGACTGTTTAACCCTTTGTCCCTGTGGAGCCACGTGCTCCCCTCTCCTCTGAGACTGTGTGTCAGTGGTGGAGCTGGAGCGCTGTCAGGGGAGGACGGGGTCGGCTGCCTCTGTCCGTCACACTGTATCGACAGCACAGAGAGAGCCTGCGCAGCCATGCATTTGATTATCTGACCGCCCTCTCTCTTCTCTCTGCCTCTCGCTCTCTCGCATCTCTACTCTCTCTGCTCCGCCTCTGCTCCCGACAGCTCCAGATCAAACACACAGTGACCGAGGCCGAGATCCAGAAGCTCAAGAACAAGGTAAGAGATTAAAACTGTCATCTCGGTGCAGGGGTTTGTGGATGCAGGTGGCAGAAGTTTGTCAGAGCTCAAGCAAGTTTGGATGTGGGACGAGTGTCCGCGTGGCAGGAGGCCAGAGAGTCATGTCGGGCGGGAAAGCATGGGGAACTGATTTTGCTCTTAGCTGATAATTTCAGTGAAACAGTTATGGAATCTGTTGCAAAGGCGCATTAAATTGGAGATGTACTTCAGAGCAGTGAAGCCACTTGAAAGAGGCGGCAGCTTTCAGAGCTCCAACTTGACTTTCTGTTTATTTTTCGCTCCACAGTCTGAGAGCTGAATGCCAGCAGCATAATAGCATCTACTCAGTTAATTCTCATATTAATTAATTTTTTTTTATGATGGGTTCTCGCCTATTTAGCCTTGTTTTTGGGAATAATTATTTGGAGTCTTTTCATCAAGTCGGGGACTAGAGAACAACTTATAAATGAAGACAGACTCTTATCATGTGGTGAAATGCTGCGCTGTGACCCTGTTAAAAGTCTCCAAGCTGGTACTGAAGTGGTTTTTCGTTGGCCCGCAGTTGGCGTCGGTGGAGCGGGAGAAGCAGCGCTGGGAGAAGGAGAAGAGCCAGCTGAAGGCCAGCATCGAGGAGAACAAGGAGAGGATGCTGAAGCTGGAGAGCTACTGGATCGAAGCGCAGACGCTCTGCCACACCGTCAACGAGCACCTGAAGGAGGCGCAGGCGCAGTACCAAGCTCTGGAGAAGAAGTACAACAAAGCCAAGAAGCTCATCAAAGACTTCCAGCAGAAGTGAGTGAGCAACTGCAACAGTATGTGACATGAGGGAGTAAGGCATGGTTGAGATTATACTAATTCTGATACTTGAATTTTGTTAGAAATTCCAGTTGAAATGTTTTTTTGGACAAAGTTGTGTTGCTTGTACCCTTTTAATCTGATTGTTATTCACTACTCAAAGGACAGAACAGATTTGTTTTCATACAGCACCAAAGGTAAGAACCACCATAGTCCCTGACTGGCTTCTTACTTCAGTCTGTGTGTATGGTTACTCTCAGGCAGGAGCTGTAATCATATTGGGTGAGGATAATTCCTTATCCCAGAAATGGAGCGAACGGCTTGTATAGAATGTGAGCTGCCTTCTTATCTTCCCTTAAAGCAGTTTTCTTTTCCCAGATTGTTGTTGGGCTGTTTCATGTTTTATGACTGGCTGTGATGTCGTAGTCAGACTGAGCTTTGTTCAGTCTGAAACTTTCCTCCTTTTGCGCATCTCTCTCTACATGAGTCACCGAGCATCTTGACCTGAAAGGTCCTTTCCACATCTATTAATTCTTTCTCTTAAACCTTTTCTTCAATGAGGCCGTGCCGTCATCGCAACCCATAAATCTGCACTTAAGCGAATCATTTTTGAGAAAGTTTCTTCATTATCCCTTTTATTGCCTCGCTTGCCTCAGCGAGCACAGACGTATCTCCTGCGCTTCCATCTGTGGGACCAGAGCGGCTCTTTTTATAGCAACAGTCTTATCCCATTTCAGCGTTAAGCGCTGAGTTTTCCATTCTTATGCAGCGTAGCCCTCCTGCTTCTCGGTGCCTTGATCTCCCTGGTCAGTCCCATCACAACCTCTCCTGCTCAGCTTCAGTCTGAGTGCCTCTAATTGGCTCAGGCCCCACAGGCCTGAAGGAAGCAAACCGATGAAACAAACTCTCGGTGCTGAGACACAGAGAGCCCGCGGACCAAGGACAAAGCAGGCAGGGGGAAATGGCTGAATTGAACAATCTCCAGGATGTGAATTATATGTGTGAGTTTATTTAGGCGTAAATGTGTGCGTGTGTGAGTCACAGTGGACTCTTGAAATGGCCTCGGCTCTAATCGGTGGGATGCATCGCCACAGAGACACATTCACACAGATACTAATAAGTGTGTCTTGTTTTCCCATGTTCACACGCTCAGCACCTTTTCGGTCTCTCCTCCATCTTGTCTCTGCAGAGAGGTGGAGTTCACCCAGAAGGAGGATGCGGAGCGGAGGCGGCTGGAGGAGGCTGAGAAAGCTCACCTGGCTGAGATCCAGGGCCTGCAAGTCCGGGTAAAGCGCGTGTTGTGATGTTTTCCTGCCTCTGTGTCTTACCTCTCCATCCCCTGGCCCCTGCACACCTCTCTCCTCTGTCTGTGTTTGCACGAATCAGCACATCAGCCTCTGAAGGCAACAGCCAGCCCCGAAGAGAAAATCAACAAACGAGCCCCGCAGTTCTTCTCCCATCCATAACGATCGGCAGCACGGGGTTTTGCACATTTTATGAGTTTGTACAGTAAAGTGTCTTTCATACTGCGGGCTGTGAATTCAAATTCAGCTCACATGCGGTAATCATCGTTAATATCTTTGCCGCAGAGGGGGAAGGTTTCCAGCTTGTGCAGGGACGACAATTTTAATCGCTGCCCAGGAGCCTGCGGTCGGCCCGGATGTCAACCCCTGTATCGATTTTCTGCTTTCCCACTCTGAAAACATGACAGTCGTGTTGTTTTCTGCACAAGCCGCAGGCCATGCCCCACAGTTGAATGGGCACCCTGAATGGCCCCTGCTGTTATTCTGCTCTGCTGTTTTCGTTGTTTTCTTTTTGACTGCTCTGAGCGCGCTGTAAAAGGTGCGAGTGGAAAACGGCATCTGGAATTGAAGACGTGAGGCCGATGCTTTAACTCACCCAAACTGTGTCAAATGGAGGTTCAAAACGCTTCACTTGTGCTTTTTTCGCCGTTTCCCAAAGCGCACTCAAAAGATTAACGACGCGCCCTCCATCATGTGGAGCGTTTAGCGCGGCACGTTTAGCTCACGAGTGCCTACAGCTGACTAACATCGATCTCTTCCTGCCCCTCCATCATCACCCCACCCCGCCCCGCACAGATCGCGGCATTAGAGTCCGAGCTAATGCAGCTGATGAAGCAGAGCGGCATCCAGGTCAACAACAACAACAGCAACAGCGCCGAGAGGCCCAGCGCTCAGCTCAACAGCCCCAGGAGGGCTGCGACACAAGCCAGAGGTGCGTGTCAGGGTCCACACTGTCTGCACTACCCTGAACGTGAAACGTTTGGTGGAGTGGAGGAGAGTAGGTGCTTTGTCCTCACACTCGAGGTAAAACCGGCTAGTGCAAGTGCGACCCGCGAGTTAGCTGATAGTAATCCTTAGAGGCAGACAAGCTGTTTCTGCCCACACTGTGAAAGCGAGTTAGCACGTTATCTAAAACGCTGCATTATTTAGTCACAGAATGCAGGGTTACTTACTGTATATCGGGTATTAAACAGGCTCTGTTATGTATATTTAATCTTAAAACAAACTGCTCGTAAGTTTCTTTAAAGAGAGAGTTTTGTTTGTTTTTAACGTTAAGGTGACCCGTGATACAACTTTGCTACTTTTTTCCAAACCGGCAGTTTATTGAACCGTTCTGCAAAGGACCTTGAAAATACTGGAGAAGAGTTATGTTTGTTGTAAACTTTCCAGCCACACACGAATGAATGAACGCACACACACACACACACACACACACACACACACGCTGCTCTGCCGTCCTCACCCTCGCACGCATTTGCCCCCTGACCGTCGCTGCTCTTTGGCTCTCTGCAAACCCCCAAAAAAACAAACACGTAATCCCTTTTTGGGCACATCTGTCTGGCTTTGTTCTCCTGGAGTCTTTTTAAGCTGCGCTGGCTTCGTTTCAGCGGCTGCGTCCGTCAGGGCGGCCTGTGCACGACGGAGGAGCGTCGCGTCTGATTCTGTGCAGCACGGGCAGGATAACAGAGTGATTGGATCTGCGCTGAGCCGAATAACACAGCCCATTATGCAATATGAAAAAGTGGGGCTGAGCGAGGCAGCTGGAACAGTATGTAAAGGACAGAGGGAGTGGGAGGCAAAGACGAAATCTACTGAAATAATCTTCCAAATTTAAATTATTCCAGTTTTCATCTCCTCTGATAGTGTCTCCCTGCGCACTCAGAGAGAGATGATAATTGCCTGCCTAATTAATAGTTTTACTTTTGGGGGAGCAGCTCATATTTCAACTGACTTGTTGTATATTTAATAAACTTATTAGCGTGGGTGTCGACTTCAGGGTCAGGCCATCTGAAGTGACTCTTTAACATGAAGGAGGGAACAGAAAACATGCATGTTAAACAGCCGTGTTCTACAGGCTTTTATTTTGTCGAAGGAAATCACGAGCTGTTTTCACTCTGCTTTCGTTGATTTCGTGTCTCTCCAGACGTGAGGGAGGGCTCGCCCAGCAAGAAGACGAGCTACAGAGGAGTCAGCCGAGACAGCATCAGCTCCACCGAGGGAGAGGTACGTATCAAGATACACACACAGACAGACACAGGCCTGCACATTTTTCTTTTTTTTTGCAGTCTTGTGTAACCCTCTGAACCCAGAAGCAGTCTTGGTGGGTTCCCTGTGGAAACAGCTCAGTTGTAGAGGAGAAGTATGAGATCTTGGACTGTAGATACATGCAAGGTGAAATCACGAGATTAGGGGAAAAAAACTGGAAATTATTTGACAAATAGTGAAAGAAATGGCCGTAAATGTTAACAATCTTGGAATAGTAGTGGCTAAACTCTTCATACCATGCTTACATTTCACAGCCTTTTGCAAACTTGACGTTTTTTCATTGCTCATTGCTCCCCAGTCAACTCCATCAAACTCATTCACAGCTGCTTTGTTTTTTAACAGGACCTGATTAGTTTAGTCTGAAATGAGGCGTGTAAAGTTAAGTCAGTTTCAAAGTGGCTCTTTGATTTCTATTTTCTAGCTAAATTAAATTGTCCTTTATTAGTGTGTGTGCGTGTGCGTTCCTCATCCTTTGATGAAATATGACTTTGAAGGCCCACCAGCCTGTTGCGGGGTTGCGAGACTTAACAACACCTGTCACAATACCGAGCAGATGTGACGTAGACGGCTTTGGTTTGGAACGCGACGAGCTCCGCCGGCCTCGTTAAAGTCCTCTCACGTTTAATTTGTCTTCCATTTCACCACAGGGTGTTTGATTAGTGAAAGTGTGTGTTACTGAGTGTGTGTGTGTGTGTGCGTGTGTGTGTGTGTGTGTCAGCCTGTTTGTGTGTTTTTAACCCCTGTCCATTGCACCCTCTCCCTGTAATGGATTAATTGCTGCGTGTCGCTCCGCGGCTCTAATTGAGTCTGTCACAACTTATTGTGTCTCGCAGCGTGATAATAACAGCCGCGGTCCTCGGCGGGATGAGAGGCTCCGCTCGGGTCTCCACTCGCAGCGCTAATGGGTTCGGTTTGGGTAAACAAGCGGCGGAAGCGGATCGGAATTGGCAGAAACACAGGAACCAGGCGGCAAGCGGCTTCCAGGGAGAAAAGAGGGCGAGGAATTAGAAATAGTGAAAGTATGTCAAGTGGCTCCTTTTAGATTACTTCGCTGCACTGGCTGTCCATACCGGTTTGCCTCCGATTGCCACTTTATCCTCCATTTTCTTTCTGGGACCTGTTCCGAGCTCCGACTCTCTCTCTCTCTCTCTCTCTCACTCTCTATCTCTCTTATTCGTTCTGTCTCTTCGCATTTGTCTGCAGGTCTCGGAGGGACACGGCAGTCCGGCGCACAGTTGCTACCATTCAGCTGCCGGCGTGGCGTCAGGCGATGCAGAGAGCTCCCCGCGACGAGCGCCGAGCCTGCAGGACGGTTCGTACCGTAACGGCCGCTCGCGCCACAGCCCGTGCCGAGTCGCTGCTCTGAGCCGTTGTGTGATCTCAGATTGTCTCCCTCTCTGCTGCAGGGTCGAGCCCCTCGCACAGCCTGAAGGAGCGCAGACAAGCTCGGGACTCCGGGTGAGCGCTCAGACCCTCATGGGCGGCACAAACTTTTGTTATAAATTTGGATGTTATTCACTCGAAATAGTTAAATGGACATACATAACACGTAATGAATACTAATTTCACGACAGCAACAACAATAATAAGGATAATACTGATCAAATCAAGATTAGACAAGGGTAAGGTTTGTATGTGAGTGTGTGTGTATGCGTGGGGGTTGGGCAGCATTGGCTTAATACGGCCCTGCAGACAATGTGAAGACTTTTTCTTCTTTTTTGGTTTTACGCGTGTGTGTGTGTGTGTGTGTGTGTGTGTGTGTGTGTGTGTGTGTGTGTGTGTGTGTGTGTGTGTGTGTGTGTGTGTGTATATAGATATATACTATGCAGATTCTTTCAAAAAGTCAGAGTCATTAATAAGAGAGGGGCAAGTTTCACCATTTTATGAATCTTGTATCCTGCTTTTATTTAAGCCTGACACATCAGTCCCACCTTTTATACTTACCAGTGTTATTTTCCTACTTCCTACTACTTATCCTCCTGGCTGATTTACTGAGTTCAGGCTGAGAATCTCTTCATAAAAACTCCGGTCAGCGCTGACCTCGGTTTAATTTCCCTGCTCTCTCTCCACCAGCTCCACAGAGCCGTCAGTGGAGGACAGTCCAGAGACTCTCAAGGCCAAGGTAAGGAGAGTTGCCAACTGTACATCATGCAAATAATGACTCACTTCACAGACACTTTATGGGGCTTTTTAAGGACACTTTGTTTTTCCCTCTGTAAGCTCATCTATGAGTCCAGACCTGTACATTTTCTCATGGTTTGATGTGTTGTGTTGTTTCTGTTGAACAGACTTCCCTTACATGGCCCCATTTCTTCTCCTATTCATATTACTTGGTATTGTATTCCTTTGTGTTTTGTTCCATTATGCCTCAATCCAGCGAAATGAAAATGAGCTGGTACTAAGAGGTAAACCAAGAATTATTGCGCCGCAATCATAGAAAATGCATAATTGCATTATTAACTACAAAGAAATCTCTTAGTAGGTTTGCATAATCCCAAATTGAATATTAACAGTCTTCAGCAACGCTGCAAAAAATGTCCATCCGCACAAGCAGGGGGAGTTTTCAGAAGTTAACTATCTGTGGAAATATCAGCTCCACAGCCTTTCTTCGATCAGTTACATGTCATAGTGAGAGCTGCGAGCATGGACATTTGTTGCAGTGTAGGAACTTGCTCTAGAACTCTTTCTAATCCTGTGTGATATCGTATGTGGCCACCACGGGCCTGGAAAGAAGATTATTTTCGATTCTGCACCAGTCCAGTTCTCTCTCTCCAAGGACAGGCTCTCAGAGTAAGATGAGTGCGCATCGGAAGATAAATCACCGCAGAATGCATCGCATTAACAGTTAAGGGGAGCTTTTAAGTAAGGATTCAGCACTTTAAGCTGGAGGTCTCGACCCGCCATATTATATCAACAAGTCTTGCTTTCACTCCTTCACCCCTTCCAGCTAAATGTAAAACAATATCTGCAGGTTCAGCTCAAAACGTCCAATAAATGACACCCTAAAGCTCAGCTGCACATGGGCCTGTTTGAAAAACACATCTATTAGTGCTGATGCTGTGAGCTTCATCACTGGCGGCTTGTCTCTGGACATTTCAGCCCTGATCCTGGGCCTTAATACTGTAATGCCATAAATGTCCACACTCACACACACTCAGAAGGAGAGAGAGGGATGGAGAGATCGAGAGAGAAAGAGGGAGAGAGAGATTTGGAGTTGGCCGGCATCCAGCCACATCATTCCTAACCACTAATCACATTCGCAGCTTGTGCCGTAATGGAATATCTTCGAAATGAGGGATGTGCACAGCGCTGCCTCCTTCCTATCCGTCAAACCCCTTCCCTACGTTAGTCCAATGTGCTTCTCATTGGCTGTCACATGCCGAGAAGCAGGGCCCCGCCCAGCTCGTCTTTCCCCTCTC
Organism: Karalla daura; assembly: GCA_029224185.1. NCBI lineage: Eukaryota > Metazoa > Chordata > Actinopteri > Chaetodontiformes > Leiognathidae > Karalla > Karalla daura. The sequence continues at coordinate 11,664,089 of CM055205.1, forward strand.
GATCATCCGCTCCCGCCGGAGTGGATGGGCCTCCTCGTCGGCTCGTGGTCTGACTGAGTTGTCGCTGGGTTTTTTTCAGGCTCCCACTCTGAACGACGACCTGAGCGCCAGCAGCAGCAGCTCCGTGGAGCTCAGCGGGCTGCTGAGCGAGGCCAAGATGTCGGGACGCTCGCACTCCCTGGTGCTCTCCTCGGACGAGGTGCGCGCGCAGGCGTTACGCATTCCTGTGTTTGAGTGGAAGTGAAATGCAGCATCCATAAAAGCTTTAACACATGAGATTAATGTCCCTACATTAATAATGCAGCTTCATAGTTTTGTTTTTTTTTTTGGACTTGCATTTTTGCATGAATGAGCTTTGGAAAATGAAGGTGATTTTTCGGGCTTTAGACTCGATATATATTACTTTAAACAGGACATTTCCGCAGCTCAAAATCATGTGTAGGTATCGACCTCTGTGTTCAGATGCTGGCAGAGGCTGCTCAATAGGAAGACATGTACCTTTGTTCCTTTATTAACAAGCCAGTCATGTTATTTTGCTTTCCCCGCTGCCTGGCTCAGAGTCTGGATATGATAGATGATGAGGTGAGACTGGGGCTGCGGGCCTCCAGAGGCGTGTGTTTTCCTGCATGCATGTCTTTGTGTCTGACTTTCAACCATTTGTCTGCCTCTGCATTCCCCCACACATCGCCGTGTCTCCTCCCTGCACGTCCCACAGAGCCAAACATACGAGTTAAACTCCATTCAAACGTGTTGGGCCTCACCCGAGCTCATCGTGCATTCATCAAACATCAAATCTTTCAGTGTTGGGTAGAGGCTAGACTCCAAGAGCACAGTACGATAGCGTGTATGAGTATGCGTCTCTCGCCCTGTCGCACACGCAGATCCTGGACCAGGAACAGATGTCCAAGCAGTGTCACTGGCAGAACCGCAGCATCACAGAGTGGAACTCCCAGCAGGTCGCCCGCTGGCTCATGGGCCTCAACCTGGAGCAGCATATCCCAGAATTCACTGCCCAAAACGTAGACGGAGAACGGCTGCTGCAGCTGGAGAGCCCAGAGCTGAAGGTCAGCTCAAAGCTCACATATTTCTTTATCATCTGAGCTAGAATGGTTGAATGTATTTATCCGAAAATATTGTATAATGTATTCATGATTGATGGCGTGATGATGATTTTGGACCCTCTGTACATGTCTGTCTGGGAGTAGACTGTAAAAGACGTTTTCCACTCTAGGCCTCCCTTTTAAACTCTGAAACATTCATTGGTTTCAGGCTCTCGGAGTTTCCTCCTCGCAGGAACGCGCCCTGATCAAGAAGAAAATCAAAGACCTCAAAGTCCTGATGGAGAAGGCCAAGAGGAACCGAGAGAAGGTGGAGAAGCAGCGCGAGAAGCTGCGTAAGAGAGAGCTGGAGCAGCAGAAAGAGGGCGCGGCCGAGTGACGCCTCCGCTCAGACCTCTCTCTCCTCCCCCCCAACTCCCCACGCCTCGCTGTAGCACCACACCACGTAGCATCTGGAGGATCGGAACGCCGGCGGGCCCCCCACCCCCCCACGCAGGATCCCTGCGGGACGCCTGCACTGTAGTTCAATAGTTCTCAGTGGTGGAGCTACACACCCAGCTGTGGCAGATTGTTGAGTGACCTTTTCACCGAGCAAAAAAAAAACAAAAACAAAACCAAAACGAGCAGTTGGACAGTAGAACGACGACCCCCTCCCCCACTCCTCCAATCCACCTTCGCCCCAAGCTCCTTCACCTTCACCTCACACCCACCCTCAGTTTTTTTTTGTTTTTGCCATTTAAGAATTTACTCAGTTCTATTTATTTCGCTATTTTATTGCTGTAAATCTGGTTTATTTATTCATATCCAGAGTAAGTCGGGCTCCTCCCATATCATCCTCAGACATGTACAGCGATAAATACCCGACACAGACGTATATATCTGACGTGCCATGTTGACAGACTCGTGTACAGCCCTTTCACGCGCGTACAGTGGATCGGCACGCCGGCCGAGCACGTGCAGGTCAGGCCCGGGCGGTGGAGCGTACGACGCGGTATTCACCCCCACCACCTCGCTGCTTACTCACACTACTGACAAGAGGAAGTAAAACACTGGACCTGAGGTGTGGATCCCAGCCTCGCCGGCTGAGAGACGGACTCGCTCACACCGGAGCTGCGAAACACTGTACATGTACCCACCACACTCCTCCAAGTATAACACGTACCATCTCAAAGCAGGAAACGACGACGAGGACAAACTGTGCTCACCGGACTGGTTCTAATGGAGACTTCAGGTACTATAATATAACCATGGAATTTGTAACTTACCAAAACCCGTACCACAAAAAAAAAGAAGAAAAAAAGAAAAGAAAAGAAAGCAAAACTTCCTGCTTATATGCCTAACGTTGCTTTGACTCCGCTTGTAACCTTGCTTTCGAACCTCTTTTTATATTCTCTCTCAATAACAAAGTAAATGCCCCGCTGCTGCCTTTAGAAATTCTAGAGACGTAGAATTTTCTGAACTCCACCCGCTTCTGTGTGAGTGTCCGGACCCGCGCGGTAGACTGAACGTTTCCGGTTGCGTTACGTTTGACTTCTTTCATCGACGTCTCTCGCGCTAAAGTGTCACCGTGGAGAGTGACTTTGGATCGAGGCTTAGGAACGCTGCCATACGGGGGGTGACACGGAGAAGTCCGCAGAGTGTTCGCCTGATCGACGCAATGTAGTTTTCATTTCCTCCCCGAAACCGGCTCAGTGAGACTTTTGAAAAAAAAAAAAAAGTGTTTCGTTTTCTTTTTTTGATTTACCTCTTAGTCGTTAGGTTGACGATGTCTGTAGGTTTTCTGCGAATCCCTGTGACGCCCCCCCTCCCCCCTCCTCCTCCTCAGAGACGTGCTCCCTGTGTTACTTCTCGACCATTCCCGAGAATCATTCCGTAGGTTTACACGACACGCCAGAGACACCGGAGTCGCCCCGACAGAAATGAAGGCAGCTTTTGGTCACGACTCTCGCTCTTGTTTTCGTCTGGAGGGCCCCGCCTGGAGCACTGTTACCACGCCGAGAACCAGAGGAGCGCGGACACCTCCAGAGCAACGCCACAGTCACCCGGGTGTCACTGATCTGTCGATGTTATTATTTATTTATTTCTGTATTTAATGAAGCAACTGACTGCTGTTTATGATAACATACAAATTAAGAGTATTATTAACACCTAATGATGATTTATCCAGAATTGTATGATTACTACCTATTGCCAAAACCTAATTAAACTGTTCATTAAAAGCGATTTAGATTCAAATGGTTGTCCAATGAAGCATTTAAAGTAAACGCAGTTATCCTCCTCCTCCTCCTCCTCCTCCTCCTCCCACATTGTGCTTGTGGTCTCCCTCTCCTACAGTAGGACCATCGTGCTGCTCCAGTGCTACTCCAATAAACTGCTCATGACGTGTTCTTACGAAACATTTTGTAACACTCGAACCTTTCTGTGAATACATCCCTCCCCAGCCCTCCCCGTCACACCACTCTTTTGACTCTTTTGTATGTATAGTAAAACACAGAGCAATACGCTGTAAGAATCCTAAAGAAGCCTTGTTTTCTAGTGTGTGTCGGTGTGTGTGTGTGTGTGTGTGTGTGTGTGTGTGTGTGTGTGTGTGTGTGTGTGTGTGTGTGTGTGCAGTTCACTGAGGGCTGAGGAAGAGGTCAGACCCGAGGCCAAAATGCGATGACGGATCTTTTCTATGTTGCTTTGATCAAGCTTTCCTGCCATGATGAAACCAGGGTGTGGGCACTGGGGCTGATACCCCTGATGCTCCTGACAGGCAAAAAAAAAGAAAATGTTTAAGTTGTGTGTGTGTGTGTGTGTGTGTGTGTGTGTGTGTGTGTGTGTGTGTGTGTGTGTGTGTGTGTGTGTGTGTGTGTGTGTGTGTGTGTGTGTGTGTGTGTGTGTGTGTGTGTGTGTGTGGAAGGGTTTGTCTTTCATGTACGTGAAGAGCAAAAGATAATCTGCTAGCCATGCTTTCACTCTTTTAAAAAGCTGTGCTTATCCTCCTATCTCCTGTCCTCTATCTCCTTCTTTTGTCATGACCTTGCTCTCTTTTTTCGCATCCTGAAAAGTTTGAAAGGGCAGCTACCTGTCACGCTGAATAAAATGTGCAGTCACTGTCCGTAGTTTGCTTGAGTTTCTGCTTTTTCTTTCATTTTATTCCCACCACCTGCCTGAACATCTCTTACAAACGTCTGTGGAAATCATCCTTATCCACTCTAGAGTTCTGGAGTCGTGGCACCCGGACTTGAAGACTCTTCACTCCTCATCCAAGATGCTTGAGCTGAAGAAGTTTCATCCTTGAGGATCTATAACAAGTCCAGTTGCCACGACTCAGATCATCTCTTTGAATATCTATGTGTGTGTTTCATTGTGAGAGGGGGAAATGTGTCACAGTCAGAAAGTAAGTAAAATCCACCTCATGACTGTTGCTGTCCTTCTTTCTTCTTCTTCTTCTTCTTTCTTCTCATGCTAAACTGATAGTGATCACTCTTGATAATCAAATAAATACTGATTTGATTCAGATAAAAGAAAGGAAGAAATGTTCTGTCATGCCTATCCTGTGCTCCCATGGCCTCTTATTTACCCATGTGACCTTGCAGTGCGTGACAGGCCTCTCTCAGTGGACATCTGAGCAGACATGCTGGCCTGGAGTCCAGCGAAGCTATTTATACTCAGCCTAATTTCACTCTGGGCCTATTTTTTTCCTGCCCTCTGTCTTTCCCTCCTCACACGCCGCCTAGCTATGACGGCCGGGCTCATGGAGGCCCTCCGGCGTGGCTATGGTTGACACTCTCCTCTTCACCGTCTGTGCGCTCCTTCCCTTCCTCCTCCATGCCGTGTGGAGAGCGCTAGTGTCCGAGCCCGGCGGCCTGGCCGTGCCTCACGCAGGCCGGGGTCTTCCTTTGCTGGACTTCATGGAGGTGTCTAGTGAAAGGCAGCGGGCTGTCAGGCAGCTGAAGCAGCAGTTCGTGGAGGCCCTGCAGGCTAACGACGCTCAGCAGGTCCTGCAGATCCTCCACAGCAGGAAACTGGACATCGACACTGTGCTGGAGGTGGAGGACCCCAGCATGGTGCTGGCCTCTTACAAACAAGGTGAGGCTGATTGTTGTGCTCTCTCTTTTTTTGGACCCAGAAATACCAGGTCTCATGTGACTTGCAGTTGTCACGTGAAGCCTGGGAGTTGTGTACATGATTTCTCACTGAATTCATGAATAAAACTGGAGGAAAAAGGTACGTAAACACCTCCGGGAGGAGTCCGTTCTGAAGTAGATCCACTAGGTGGCGCTAAACCCCCAAAGATAAGAAAAGCATAATTCGGTACACAAACAAAACAATTATACAAAATAAAGCTGCTGTAAGAAATGACTATCACCTAATAGACACGCTTCCTGGTTTTTGACCTTTCCAGGTTTTGAGGACACAACAAGGAAACTTTTTTAAGGTTTACTTACAATTTGGGTTATAATTATGAACCCAAATCTTCCATTACATTGTGATTCACAGTCGAAAGAAAATGACGATATTTTCTGATGTTTATGTACGTGCCTTCACCATTAAAACATTATCAGACAAAGTCGTTTCCTCTAAACTCTTTTTGGTTCATCAGGCTACTGGCTGCCAGGCTACAAGCTGGAGAACTCGTGGGCGATGGGTATCCACGTGTGCGTGATGTACAACGCTCTGGAAACGGCCCTGGTGCTGCTCCAGGCCGGCGCCGCCATCAACCGCATGCCCAACGGCAAGACGCCGCTGCACGTGGCCTGCACGGTGTCCAGCGGCGACTGCGTGGCTCTGCTCCTGGCTCACGGGGCGAAGGTCAACAGCCTGTCGCTGAGCGGACACACACCACTGCACTACTGCGTCACAGCCCGGTCCGCAGACTGCGCCAAGCAGCTCATCCTCAAAGGTCGGGGGGGGTCAGAGGCGCAGTCAGAGGAGGATATTAAAAATCGAAACAGTGGATGAAGTCATGGGGACCTTTTCATTCAGTATATGTAGTTAAAGGAAATGAGCTGGCTTTGTACCATGGGTGCATAAAAGGTCAGAAAAATCTATACATGTAGCTGGCAAACAAATAGAGCATTTTGTAAAACAGAAAACTACTGCTTGAATAAATAGGTTTTCAGCTATTGTGAGAAATTGCTCACAGAGCTCCTGCCTCTGTTTTCCCTGATTTTCAGGCCCAGTTGAAAAGCGCACCGCCCATTATGTTGTGTTTGAAACTGTTTAGAAGTCTGGCAGTAGAGGATGAAAAAGAAGAGAAAAATCACAGAGTGGGCAAAGAGAGCCGTGTTAGCCAGCGCAGTGAACTAAAATAGGGGCAATATGCTCTCTCCTCCGTGTTTGACTGGAGTCTTTCATTCGACTGCTTCGAGTCGTAGTAGCATTGCAGTAATCTTATCCGTTTGAAGTAAAACCATTTCAGTGTCTACCGATGGACCAGGAATGACTATACTTGGGGAGATTGAGGAGAATCATCCCGAATCGGCAGGATTAAAGTTTTGTACTTCTCTGTGAAGGTGCAGATGTGAACAGGCCCAGCCACAACAACGAGGAGGACACTCCTCTGCACACAGCAGCCAGATGTGGCATCCCGGAGCTGATCGCTCTGTACTTGGCCCACGGCGCCTCCGTGGACGCTGTGAACTCGCTGCAGGAGACGGCTCTGATGACTGCCACCTTCTGGGCCTTAGACACCAAAAACCAGGCCTACAGCCAAGACCACCACTTAGTCTGCCGCCTCCTGCTGGACCACAATGCAGGTGAGTCACTGCACCAGCAGCGGGGTACACCTACTTGGGGACGGGCCTGTTTCCAGCTACATCTCCCCTCTGCTCCAGACCCCAACCTCAAGGAGGAGGACTATAAAACAGCTCTGCACAAGGCGGCTTGGAACTGTGACCACGTGCTGATGCAGATGCTGCTGGAGGCCGGAGCAGACCCCCGGGCCATGGACATCAACGGCTGCGCCCCCATCCAGTACCTCCTCAAAGTGACTGATGTCAGGCCCATGGCCGTGCCCGAGCTCTGCTACCAGCTGCTGCTCAACTACAACGCAGCTCGGATATACCCTCCACAGTTTGACAAGGTCCGGACGTGTGCACTGGATTCATCAAACAGGACAGATTAGAGAGAGAGAGCTTCTCATGCTATACGGTGTGGTATTGTGTGGTGTTTTGCTGCACAGGTGTTGCAGGCCTGCCACAGCTTCCCTGGGGCAGTGGAGATCTTGGTGAATTCTTATAAACGCTTGAAGCCCACAAACAAGTGGAGATCCGCCATTCCTGACTACTCCTACCAGGTAGTAACACTTCACACATGCTGTGTCAAGAAGAGAATGGAGAATGAGCATCATGTGAGAAAGCAGGGCAGGAGTCATTCACTTAAATTCAATTATCATGGAATTTCTTATAACCTTCCCGTCCAGTGAATTTGGTTGGTGATAACCTGGAAAAATTAAAAGGCATAAATTATATACAGATAGAGTTGTTCTAGAGTGAAATTCTTATGTGCCTTTGGTTTTTCATACTCCATGCATATATTTTTGAATGCAAGATATACAAAAATATGTTGATAAAAGGAACGTTTAAATAAACTATGGCTGTATATGTACAGTGTATTGTTATGGACCTTGTAGATGATTGCTATGGATTTTTAAAAAAGCCCAAAGTCTGGGTTACAAAGTGCAAAACTGCACCAACATGAGGCACTTCCTGAATTCAAACCTCAAGTCAGTGCTCATGTTAAGGTATCTGGTGTGTGAGGAGTAAAATAACCCTTCCTTTCCAACCCTCTAAAGTCTGACTTGAGCTGTTCTCTTTGCTCCCTCAGAGGCATAAAGACTTCTACGACTCCATGTTTGCTGTTTGCAGCAACACTCCTCGCAGCCTGCTTCACCTGTGCAGATGCACCATCAGGGCCAGCCTGGGCGGGCTCTGTCAGGGGGGGGTGCCACAGCTGCCTCTGCCCTCCCCCTTGAAGAGATATGTGTTACTGGGCCCCGAGGGGATCCTGTACTGATGGCTTTAGCAGGACTCTGCCCCCCGATGAGTCCCAGAGCTGCTCTGTGGAGGCCGAGCCATGGTCATTGTCCATCAGCGCTGCTCTCAGCGTCTCACTCGAGAAGATACCTGGCAACCCTGACTTTAATGCTGGCTCTCGAGCTCCTGCTCTGCCAATGCTCCACTGTTTGCACAACAAACACTGGACGAGGCCCTCCACGTGGAGTGCCTGTGTTTTCAAGTGGAGTGCACATGTACCAATCTCTGTTTGCCAGGATTACTAACTAGAAGCGGCACCAGGGAGACGATCCCTGATTAATACTGATGCTGAACAGCAGCAGCTGCCCGTGTGGAAGATGTTCAGAAATGTATGACATGGATGTCCAGATGTCAATGTGCAACTGTGCCTCTTGAAGATTTATTTTGAATGAGAAATTCATTTGTAATGTACTGGCGCCAAAAAAAGCACAAACAGTAAATTAACAACAGAAAAACAATTATACTTTATCACATTTGACAGTAGGTGCTGTATTCAATAAGGTTAGGAGCCTTTCTGTATGTGATGTATCTGTATATGTATATGTAGAAAGTCGAGTATCTATCCTATAAAGCTCACTATATGGCCCTAAATGTCAGAAAAGTTATAAAATATACATTTTATAATAAAAATGTATATTTAATGTGCTGGTAGGCCATATATTCAATAATTTAATTTTTTTGCTCAGGTAAACCTCAGACATGGCTACTTTGGCTACCATATTATACTGTCATATTGTTATTATTCATCCATTACTGCAAAAGCAGGATTTTTGCTTGTTGTGGAAGTGAAGTGAACTTTGTATAAGTTTGCAACTTGTCATAAATCAGCAGATTGTGTTGTGCCCATAGTTTTACCAAAGTATGTTATTATATATATATATATATATATATATATATATATATATATATATATATATATATATAATGATTATGATAAACCAATCGTGAAATAAATGAAACGACAGAAATTTTTTCTGTAGTTTCTTCAAAATGTACGTGCGAAACAGCTGCAAGATAAATGTAGTAGTAAAAAAAACTCTGCAAACTACTTAGTACAAGAGTAAATGAACTGGGTTACATTGTAAACGAGAGATGACCCAAAGAAACAGAGCAACTAATTAAATAAATAAAGGATCAGCCAACTAAAACAAGTTTGCTGTTACATGAGGTTGCCCACACATCATCCTACCTATCGATGCAGCTTTCGACGCAGTGACCTCCTGCTCTGTATACTATAGGTGTGGCTGTTGTGACCCTTATGCCAGTCCATAGGTCGTACACATAAACAGGCGTGTCGGTGCTGTATGGAGGTGGCTGAGGTCCCTTTTTATGAGCACGTACAGGTCTGTGTTTACAACCGTGAACTCTGTAAGGCTTAGGCTGAAATAAACTGACAAGGACAAGTTCTTTCGATATTGTTTTAACCTTTCTTGCACTTGAATAAGTTAAAAAGGTGGTGTTGGGAAACGGGAAATGCCGTGTCATCAAGTGAGTAATGAAGGCAAAGGGATCCAAATGGAATGTGCTGAGGCGCTGTAGATCTGCATGCAAACATGGCACAGTCTCTCTTTTTTTTTAACCTCGATTCCCCCATCTTTTAGGAGGAGCTTGAAAATGGTCTTGCATAACGCTGCAGTTTCATTGCTGTCATGCCAGTAATGTTTCAGTGAACTGAGAAACAGAGTCTGAAGGGGCGAGCGGAGAGACGTAAGAGGAGCAGAAAAGAGCGCGACATGTGGGCACACTAATGAAGGGGCACAGCACGGCCGGACAGCCTGTTCTCTGCCCCCGTTGGCAGCTCACCATGAAAAGCCACTGAGCTGTGACAGAGCAACAGAGCAAACTTTCCTAAAACAAGCTCTGGGGAGAAAGAGAGAGAAAGAGAGAGAGAGAGAGGGAGGCGAAGGGGGGGCCAGGGAGGCAGCTACCACCAGGAACAGTTTAGTTTAAGTCAGCTTCTTATCACAGACACAGGATCTCTTTGTGGCAGTGGAGTCTGTGATCTGATAGACCTGTAATTCTTTCCATCTGGTCTAATGTGTTTTGGGCCCAAAACAGAATGCTGAATGCTTCACTCTCCTACTGTTTGTTGCCTCAGCAAAGAAGAGCCAACAAGGTGCCTGCTGAATAAACATCCTGGACCCGCTCTTGTATGACTGCACAACCAAAATTTGAGAACCAGGATTTGCACTCATGCCAAGTTGTAGTTATGCAACTTCATTATATACTGGGAATTAGTTTTGGTGTTAGGTGCAGAGCAAGCAAGATCGTGAGCATAAACAAGCACAAATAGCAAGTAAGTTTAGAGCCACCTTACACCAGATCTCAGACTGATAACAAACTGAGATGCAGGCTCAAGTCCATATTTACACTGTGATGAACTCTAAGATCCATGACGCTTTTGTTTACCACCGCCACAGAAAAGTGATGATTACAAAGAGTCAAATATTCATAAATGTTCAGGTGAATTAATATGAACTGTGTTTTCATAGGAAACGAGACCGTTGCATCAAGGAAAGAAAACTGGCTTTATATAGTTTTAACAGCAGCAATCATCTCACACACAGGTGCTTCAAATACAAAATACTACAATACGCTGAAAGCTGAGTTATCAAAAGGGCACGGAGGGACAACGAGAAGATGGAGGCTTTTCTCTGAAAAGGTTTACAAAGCTACACGTTTCATTCAGCTCTCGCTGCCACGTCCACATCAGACCAGTTGCAGCACAGGAAAGTGATCTGGAAGGCCTTGAGGTTCACTTGGTGATTGTTACAATTAAAACACAATTATTCACAGTTCAGACGTACACATTAGCTTAACATATGCTGCAATACTATGCTGTAAAGGCACGTCTCATTGAACCCCTTGTACATCGTCTGTACTCAAAATCAAGCTTGAACAATGATCTCAGCATGCAGGTGTGGAAGGTGAAGGCACAAGCTGTCACTTATTGACAAGCACGATCCTCCGTTCAGAGGACCTGGTATGTTCACAACATACCGCGAAGAAGCTAAAAATGGAACAACTGCTTTGAATAATAATAATAAAATACTCTGGTTAACTTCACAGCCGATAAAAACTCTTTACTATGCTGTGTGTGAAACACCAAGTATGCGTGTGTGTTAAACAGACGTGAGCGGGGGAACAGACTTTGCTCCCTCTGCATACCTGCACATGTTCCCAGCGCAGCCGGCTGTGGCTGGGTTTGTCCAGGCTGCACGTTCAACCGCATGCAAAGACAAGCAAAGTCGCTTAATGAACCAAACACACACAAGCAGAGAGGTAAATGATTCCTCTAGAGAGGAAGACAAAGGGATGGACAGAGCCGGCATACTTAAGTGTAAGTGTAACCGTGTTACTTGGACTGAGTATGACTGAGGTCAGTGTAATGACAGAGGCAGACTAACACTTCCATTAACGTTAGCACCCTGTGGCAACCGTACAGTGTCTGTCCGGTTAAGCTGCATTTAATTTGATTCTTGAGGTGTTTTTCTCTTTTCTCTTTCCCCCTCGAGTCTCTTGAATGTGATGCGGGTCGCTTTCTCCTGGTCCTCTCCTCCCCTGGCGTCTTCTCCCACTTACAGTACGAGCCGATCGGTTTTCCTCCCGCCTCCTCTTCTCCCTAATCCTCTCGCTCGTTGCGTTCTGAACCTATTTTAGAGTGGAGCGTCCCTCCGCTTCCACTTCCTGCCTTGGCGCAGGCCGATCACTGAGTCCTCTGGTACTTGCCAAGATTCTTTGGCTCCTTGCTGGGCATGCACCAGTCGTCGGCCTCCGTACTGGCCTGGTAGTGCCGCAGGGCCGACTTGTTGAAGACTGGGAGTCTCTCCACCGATTCCGAGGACAGGGCCTGTGATAGGGAGCAGAAGGGAGCTGATTAGTCTGGGGCCGGGGAGATCCCAGCTGAGCCCGATTAGGAAATAACTTCACATGATCAGAGCGGAGCTGCTCCCACCTTTAGGTATATGACGGCCGAGGTGCCGTAGCCCTCCATAGAGTAGAGCTGCAGGTCTCCCTGGAAATACTTGGCATAGAGGCGGGAGATGGGCAGGCCGTAGCCAAAACCAGCCTGCGGGAGGGTGGAGGAAAAGTGGCAGGGTTACAGTATCAACACACATTAGCTTGTGTTGGGTCAGGGTTTCTTTTTTTTTTTTTTTTTAAGTTATACAACATGAGACACAGTGGACACTGAGGGCTTGCCCCTCACGTGGTTACACGTTAATCCAATGAAATGTTGCTGACTGCATTCCTCGTCGTAAGACGCTAATTTGCAGCCGCGTTGGGCCGTGTGGGTCTCTGCTTAGCACACAGACCAGGGCTACCATTCGGTTTATTTTTAATCCCAGCACAGAGTGAGTGAAGGGTGGTGGTGGTGGGTGGGGGGGGGGGGTCCACTGAGCTGGGCCTGTAGCAGCTGGAGCAGGGAGCGCCTCACCAGAGGAGCGTTGCGAGCGTTGTCTATGTGGACCGGACTGGGAGCCGTGGAGTACATGTAGCTGAACAGACGCTCGATCTTCCTCAGCGGGACTCCTCCTCCTCTGTCTGACATCTAAGAATAAAGGAGAGGCACTGGGAGATTAACCAGGGTCTGGTCTCATTGTTCTGCCCAGTGGGCCCAGGTCGGCATGGTCACAACCCTCACTGTACCTTGATAGTCAGGTCCTCGCTCCCCAGGGACACCTGCACTTTGATCGAAGGCAGCATTGGGCTCGTTTCGTGGGTCTCCACCGTGGCCCTCATGGCGTTCTGACAGGCCACACACACACACACACACACACACACACACACACACACGTTCAGCCAGGTGACAAAATGATGTTCGATGGAGAATAACGTGTCGGGTGTCGTACCTTGAAGAGCTCAAACAGCATGTGGTAGAGATGTGATGGCACGTAGACAATGTGGAGAGGCTGGTCATGACTTTTGGCTGCAGAGAAATAGATCATATTTATCACATATTGAAACATACAAGTCATCCGACATGTGGGAATTGGTCACACTTCATACATTCACCGTTAAGTGGCTCTTCATTTGCATCCATACAACTGGCATTATAAAGTTCTTATTATTCATGACACACAGACTCTTTCATACTTCCTATATATAATCATTTACTCAGGGTTACACTGGTGGAAGCTGTAGAAGGATCGCGCATTAAGAGGGTAGTGAACAGTGAATCTGTGTAACTTTAATATGTAAAACTATGATAAATGTAAGACCCGTTAATCTTATTTAGCTCGCTACAGTTTTTTCCAGGCGTTTCCTGGTCCTGCTCTATCTCTGTTTGAGCTGCCACATTCTCCACAGAGAGAACTCTGAGGTTCTTGGCAAGCCCGGGTGACAGGACCCAGACGCAAAGGGCCTCACTTGAATCAACAGAGGTTTATCTTAAAAGACCCGGTTGAAGATCAGGAGAGCTACAGCAGGGGAAAGCTGCACCTTAAGCACGAGTGAACATGTCCAAAGACAAAGGGATGAAAAAAGTTTCTTTGTTGACTTACAATTGACTTCTGTGATCTCCATATCGGGGGAAGTCAGGTAATACTGCTCACAGAGCATCTTTGCCGCCTCATAGGCATCTGTGAAGGAAACACAGAACATCAGCTTAACACTAGAGTAGAAACGAAGCAACTAGAAGACCTGCTTCTACCTTAATGCACCAGCACGACAGACATTCAAGGGTAGGTCTACTGTATGACACTACACACGTCCTCGTCCAATTTTACTTTCTGATCTGAGAATTAGGTAACAAGAGGTCAAACAGTCAGCAACTTGTACAAACAGAAACTGGTGGAAAACAGATAACGCTTCCAGGCTGTGTGTGTGTGTGTGTGTGTGTGTGTGTGTGTGTGTGTGTGTGTGTGTGTGCGTGTGTGTGTGTGTGTGAGTGTGTGTGTGTCTAGACAGGCAGGTCTTGGGGCTGCAGCAGATCATTCATTACCTTTTATTACCTCCACCACGTCACAGGTGGGGTCGATGCTGCCGATATGTTTGGGATGGGCTGGGTTCACGCTGCCGTCGAAGATTAGCGCTGCAGGACGCAACACAACGAACGTGTCAGACTCCATGAATACCAACTTCCATCCACCAAAAACGCAAAGGCACGCAATCAAATCAATCACACAAACTATGCACGCTGAGGCACGGCGGGCACTCGTCCGACGCCACTAACGCTGAATGCGAATAGCTCACAGTGAGTCGCCGAGTGCTATACTGACTGTGCTGGTTCATCAGCATGCGCGTGGAGATGCGGCTCATGTAGAAGCGGTCCAGGAAGTACTGGACGTTCTGGTTGGTGACCGGGTCCACGCCGAAGGCCTCCTTGTACTCCACCACGCCCTGGGCCATGGTGGGCACCACGTTGTTGTGGCGGTTGCGGACGTCCACCAGAGTCTGCGTGAAGCTGAGGGGGAGGAGGAGAGAGGCGCGTGATGTTGTGAGCGAAGCATCGGCTCAACGCAGCAGGCCGGGGCACGCTCTGCTGGCTGTGGCTCCAACCTAATGTAAGCATCTGTACATGTTGTGCAACGATACGTTTCATACGTATGTCATCACATCCTGAGTGCACGAGTGAACCTTTGTTAGAGAATGCATGCTTGTTCTATCTGAGAATAAGGTCCCAGGTTCGTCTCCCGTTCTTCCTATAAGTTTGCATTAAATCGATTATCTATTGACTGTTCGATCTACTGCCACTCATACAGTATGTCCAGACAAATGTCTGTGAAGACGCACAAACTCTGGGTTATGATTTGTTTAACGAAGCTTCAACCTCCTGTTGCTATTCACCGTGTTGCCACTCATTAGAGAGATGCCACGCAGTCGGGTAAAGCTGCAGCCTGCAGAGCTCTGAACTATTAAACTGGCTGTGTCAGTTCCATGAGACACTAGCGAGGGCTACTGCAGCAGCTCGCCACACCCAAACAGCAAACACAAACTGTGTGCAGAATAAACAAGATTACAATATCAGGCACAGTCCGAGCTGCTGGAATGTGCTGCATTCAGCTGAAGCAACTCAGCATTAGCTTCGCAGATCCTCACTGAGCAGCACCGCAATCAATCTCCCATCTCTCTGGCAGGAGCCTTCGGGAGCTGTCCGACAAGGTGCGAGAGCGCAACAGACGTGACTGCACTGTTTACATAACAAGGGGCTAGGTCTCCAGACGTGCACCCAGCAGGCGGAGGCTTCCTTCAGGTTTACACAAGCAATATGTTGCATGGACGCACTGGGGAGAGTCTGCATGTGACTCACCTGGTCAGAACGTCCCTATCGTCCGGATCTTTCTCTAAAAACTCCACCAGATCCAGCAGACTCTGTGAGTACCTGGCAAAGACAGAAAGGCACCAGTGAGAGCAGAG
This sequence comes from Karalla daura, assembly GCA_029224185.1. Taxonomy (NCBI): domain Eukaryota; kingdom Metazoa; phylum Chordata; class Actinopteri; order Chaetodontiformes; family Leiognathidae; genus Karalla; species Karalla daura. The sequence continues at coordinate 11,679,525 of CM055205.1, forward strand.
TTCATATGAACTGTTCATTTGCAGTGTATCAGCCTGCCAACGTTTAATGAGACGACGGCCACACAATGCCCGTGTGATCAGACATCCTGTGATTAACTGTCCTTTGTGGTCGGGTTTCTCACAGACATGCAGATGGTGGGGGAGTGGAACGCTGAGCGCAGCCAGTCCCGCTCCCTCGGCCGCTGTCTGTCTCGCTCTGCGAGGGGAACTGGGTGAAAGGTGAACTGCAGCGTGGCTGTGATTTCTACGCCTCTCGGGCCTGTCCCTCGGTTCACCTTCAGATCGCTAACTCCGATCGGACGGACCTCTTGAAATAGACCGTTCTGCACCTCGTCGGTGCTCAAGCCTCCCAGGAAACGTCCCTCGCTCCTCTCTATCTCTCCGCCTGTCGACAACTGCAGCGAGTGACATGTTTTCGCCTCTGCTGACAATCCAAAGTGGTTCGCGGCAGAGGGAAGACAAAGCTGTGGTTCGGGAGGTGCCTGGCCAAATATAGACACCTCTGTGGCCTGTATAAAAAGCCTGGGGGTGGGGGAATGACCTTGTTGTTAACGTGTCTTAATGTCAAGGCAGTAGGGCCCGGCTACAGTCCGAAGCCTAAAAGCTCCACTCGGCTCATTGTCATTTGTAGTCTCGGCACATGGTGGCTCAGTCTAGATCTCCAGGTTTCCAGCTGGTGCTAGAGTGTTGTGAAGTCCAAAAGGCGACATTTATTAGTTAGCTCTTATCTAATTAAAAGACAGCACTCTGCCTGACTGTGCACAGGCACGCTGACACCCGACTTAATCAACAGGCTGGGGTAAAGTCTGCCGTGGAGTTGACTGGTCTGATGTGGTGCAAACTGGATGCGGCGGCGGCGGTGGTGGAAAAGCAAACTGTGCTAAGATTACCAAGAGAGGGACAGGCGTGTCTTTAGATATTACAGGCCGTGTGCAGGGAGAACCACAGGTAGATGACAAGGAAACGCGCTTGTATCAACTTAATGCATCCAGGCTGGAGCGGCTGAAAAGTTTAAGATGACGTAATCATCACATACACGCCTTCGGACACGTGCTGTGTGTACCTTCACATGTGTGGGTGTGGGTGTGTGTGTGTGTGTGTGTGTTGGACATGCTGGTATAGCCTTACAGGTCCAGCCAGAGACCCACAGAGGTGGTGGCACTTGCAGATCCTAACCTCTCAAAGCCTGCACTGGGTCTCTGAGGCACGTACGTGACCCTTTCGGGTCTATTACATAAGAAAAATACATCAATAGAGCCAAGGACCAAGGTAACCCCGGACACACAGAGAGGCCTATCTAAAGAGATAGACAAACAGAGGTCGGAAAGCATGTTCACAAATCAATGACCAGCGAGTACTACATGGAGGACAGCTGTGTGTGTGTGTGTGTGTGCATGTAGGGGGGGGACACCCGACCTCACGTGACCTCCAACAACATCAGCTTTGTTTTCATCAGATCACAGCTGGAAGCGTGTGACCGGCGGAATTCATCACACACAAAGAGTAGATCTGTGCGCGTGTTCAGTGTATATGTCAGGTTGAATCTCAGAGGGCTGCAACATGGCTCTAGGAGGGGACTTTGGTACCCTGCAGCCACTCCCTGATTAGCACGACCTTGTATAACCCGGAGAGCGAGACAGTCGGTGACACGGACACACTGCGCTATGGAGAAACGTGCCGCGGCGAGGCAGCCGTACCAGCTGGTGAGGAGCTTGAGGGATGGAGTGCCGAGGAGCTTGTCGGGGAGGAAATCTATTTCCTTCATGATGTTGGCCAGTCGGACAGGAAGCTCCTGCCTCAGGAACACGAACGAGGTCTTCTCGCATGCATTGGCAGAGCCTGCAGTCACATGAGGGGGGGTGGGGGGGGTGGGAGGAAACAAACGACTGAGCAAGCGTCCAACTTTGACCCCATCCTGTGAGAGAGCGACAGCTACTCGACAAAGCAGAATTACACATAGACCTGATCAGCAAATTCTGCAGGTTTTGATTCTTTGTCCTTATTTTGTTTTTGCTGAGGCGGCAAAAAAAACATGGGAGGTGTGAGTGCAGATAAACCACATCTTCTGATCCATGTCTCATCCTGTGTGTTTACTACTGGAACTTCCAAAGAAGCTTTTAAAGAGAGTCTGTTTTCAAATGTTCCTACCTGGCTGCATGTCTCTGAGTTGGACTTTTATACTTTTCTTACCTTTCATTGTTGCCATTATGTTTACATTGGCTTTACATTTTTTTTACCTTTATTGTCTGCTGTGAAGCATTTTCTTCAAAGCCGCTATGCAAATAAATGCACTATTGAATCAAAATCCAATGTGTGTGTGTATTTTACCATCGTGATTACATAATCTTAGACGCTGGGAAAACATCTGCCTGCATGTGCTTTTATTACTGCTGTCATCTGTCATGGACATGAAAAGTGCACACTCAGCTGTCAACCACCTCTCGCTCACACATACACACACACACACACACACACACACACACACACACATACAGAGAGAGAGAAAACAAGGCGAGTTGAGCAACTTCCATGTAAGTGCGGGAGAAAATTAAGTGAGCTGCCATGTCCTTAGGAAAACAATAAGAAATCGAGGCACTTACCAAAGTCTATGAACTGCTTCATGGACAGCGGGGAGGGAGAGAACTTGGAGAACCTCTCCACGAGTTTGGGTATACTAGCAGCCAGGTTGTTTTTCATCAGATACTGTGCGAACTTCATCTTTGTTCTTTATCTTCTTCACAGACCCCACGGTCCGGGTCTCTCGGACGAAGTATCCTTTCCCGTTTCAACACGCTCCAGTTTGACGACAGCTATGGCTGGCGAGGCTAAAGACACCTCGACGTCGTCCCAAGCGAGGCTTTTCCTCTACAAAAACATCTCCGAGGACAGTGGATGTGAATTGTCCATCATTGTTTTGCTGTCCGAGGCCGTTAGGTCCATCTCCTAGCGCTGCTGAACGCCCTTGAGTCTGCTGGAGAGACACGCGTGCTGTTGTTGGGCGGGGCGGAGGTGGGACTGACGTTTCCGTTGACCAATCAGAGACGAGGGACTCCTGACAGCAGCCAATAGGAGGGAGAGAAGGGGGAAGGCGCTTGCGCTTGTTTATGAGTCAGGGACATCTATGAAACAAGGTACATGAAGTACTGTACTCCAAGAACAACTTTGATCCAAGTATGACCACACAGTGTATGTGAGGTCTCTGCTGAACTTCACTAAAGGACAGTATGTACGTGACACCGTTATATAGATAGATAGATAGATAGATAGATAGATAGATAGATAGATAGATAGATAGATAGATAGATAGATAGATAGATAGATAGATAGATAGATAGATAGATAGATAGATAGATAGATAGATAGATAGATAGATAGATAGATAGATAGATAGATAGATAGATAGATAGATAGATAGATAGATAGATAGATAGATAGATAGATAGATGGAAACTGATGTAGGAAAACCTCACCATGGTGCCAACAAATTGTTAGTATGGAAGTGCAAACTGCAGATGATTGCAACCCAATGACCAAAACCCAATGTAACAGTATTCAGAATGCTGATCAATGGAAACTGCAGGTGATCAATGTCCAGTGTCAGTGTTGCAGCAGTTCTTTCAAGCTAGATATTAACAGGCATCTCTGAAACTGAAACTCACCAGAAGTCATATTCAGATGCTGCAATAAAGAAGAACTTGAAGAAGCCCAAGTCCAAGAAATTTTAAGTTGTGGCAAATTGACTTGAACAAGAATCTCCAAAGACAAGATGAGTGTCCACTGAGCTCAAAAATAACAAAACCATATCTCGAAGCAACATAAAATTTTCACAATGATTTCTATATTTCTGAAAGCCTGCTGCCCTTAAGCACATCCTAGACCAGCTCCTACGATCTGGCCAACCTGTTGCTATTCACTTTCGACAGACAGACAGACAGACAGACAGACAGACAGACAGACAGACAGACAGACAGACAGAAAGACAGGCAGACAAACAGGCTTTATTAATGATTAATTTCGAGTTCTAGTGTGCATCACAAGTTACAATATCAAAACACCACAAGTTAGAACTTGTTAGGTAGCAAAACATATCCATGGCCAACAGGGTGAGCAAGGTGCAAGGGAGCAGCACTTACAACCTCTCAAAGTGAAAAACACTAGAAATAATAGCATCTTTACTTGCTGAAAAATAACCACAGACTGTGTTTTATACAGTACAACAACTATTCCATCCTGTATTTGTTGTTTCTTGTCTATTTTGGCACCCAGGCGCAGTTCCCCTAGCGGCCACTAGATGGCGGTGTGGCAGAAGCCATGACACGCTGTGTCAGAGGAGGTGGGGTTTCTCCTCTCCTCTCCTCCTCAGCATCACCCCACGCCACCTCCCAGGGATGTATCGGCTTGCTGTGCACCTGCCTCGGGTCTTATTTGGGTCATCGCTCGCTGAGATGCTCTTTTTAAACGCGTGTCAACACTAGCCCGGAGAAGGTTGTGGGAACGACCTCTTGGCTGCGGGCCTGGCTGGCTTCATCTCCCCCTCCTCTCTCTCTGTCTGTCGGGGCTGAAGCAGCAGCAGTGAGACAGCATCTTTGCCCGGTGACACATCATTATCAGTGGCCAAGGTACTCACTTACGCGTGCTTCGTGCGTTCATCGGCGACCAAGCGTCGCCGTATTCTCCTATTTTCTCTGCGTTTCTGGAACATGATATTGTAACCTGCAAGGCTTTGAACGCACTGACGTAAGAGCAACTGCTGTCAAAATGAGCTAGCTGCTAATGCATTGCATCGCCTAATTAAACCAGTTTTAAAGCTGTTAGCATGGGTGGCTTGTGTTCTCTGACCTGGTTTCACTGGGTTTGTGTCACCTCCGTTATAATTCTGAGACATAACAGCGCACATACTTGAATGTCCCCATTTGAAGCCTGCAGGGTCAAGTGTCTCGCCTCAATATGAACATTACCCAGCAAGTGCAACAGCTTTCAGTATTTAGACCACTTCTTGTTATGCCAATGTCAGTCATGCTATTATCTCACAAGTTAGACAAACAGAGCAATTCCTAGCATAATGATACCGAATTGTGTGCTTCTCTTGAGCATCTCTCTGTTGAGTGTCTTTGATAACTCTGCCAGGCTGAATCAAAGGACGGGACGGAGGCAGCCTGGATAAATATAGCCCACACACTGCACTAGTTATGCAGCATTAAGCACCAGTGGCATCAGTGTGAGGAGCGTGGCCTAAAATCAGCTGCTGTCTGACCGGTATCAGGTTCTTTTTCTATGGCTGCCACACCCAGTGGGGCATCACTGGGTCAACAGGCTTTCAGCCATCATCCTGCCCTCTTTGTGCCATGATGATGTCACTGGGGTCAGGATGGGGTGAAGTACAAGCAGTAAAGGCGTTTATATGACCCGGACACGCTGACATTCAGTGGAGGTGACTCCATCTTGAGTGTAAATGTGAAGCGACAGAGACGGTAGCTCACTCCTGTCCCATCCCCTTCCCTCCCATCGAAGCCCCTCCAGGACACCATGTCGGACAAAAGCGACCTCAAAGCCGAGCTGGAGCGCAAGAAGCAGCGGCTCGCCCAAATCAGGGAGGAGAAAAAGAGGAAGGAGGAGGAGAGGAAGAAGAAAGAGGTAAGGAAAAAAGTGAGTAGAATTCGCACCACGGCCGCTCCCACTCTACTGCACTCTTTGCGTGTGTTGTTTTGTGTGTTTGATTGCTTTCCGTCAGGCTGCGACACACAAAAAGGCGCAGGCTGTGTGTGTCCGCTCAGTGCCTGCATACAAACGTCTGTGTGTGTGCAGAAGGTCGGTGTTGGGCTTTTTCGATTTCCACAATGTGCATGCACGCGCACCTTTTTGAAGCCGTTGCCCAGCTCACCCTGGGGAAGCTGACATCCCCCCCCTGTGTATCCCGAGCAGTCGGAGAGCCAGCAGAAGAGAGAGATGACCCCCGAGGACTCAGACCTGGACCGTAAGCGTAGGGAGACCGAGGCCCTGCTGCAGAGTATCGGCATCTCGCCGGAGCCTCCTCTAGGTACTGCTCTCGTTGGCCCAAAACCAGAAATGAATCCTCAAGGAGCTGATGTGTATTCACACGATGACAGTCAAAATAAGCCACAGGTTTCCACTGTAGTCCACTGTAGGTGCGATAGTGCAGCTACAATCCAACCAGCAATATGTGCCGATAATGAACTGATGAACTAGGTTATTATTTGTGTTTTCATGAGTCTGCATGATGTAGTGATTGTCCTTTCAGTTCATAGTCACACACACTGTTTTATTAAATTTCATCAGATAGCTCTGCCTTTTGTTCATCACGATGTGCCTTAATTACTCCGATGTGTCACTTACCTTCAAGTCCATTTTGTCACCTCCTCTGTTCCTTTTCTTTTTTTCCTTATTTCTACTCAGAATAGCTGATTAGGAATAACGTGTACATAATGATGCCGCTCTAAAAATGTGTGATCACGCACAAATCTGCACTCTGCAGTAGATCCAGGGTGTCCTCTGGAAGCACTGTTCTCTAGTGGTCTCAAACTGTAACAGCACCCTCAACACCTCAAAATTGGGTCACTGCCATGCTTGTTATCAGCCTACATTGTCCATAATGCATCTCCAGATGAAGCTACACAAAACACAACGACCACAGAATCAACAATGCATTTGATGCCCTGCCTTCCCTCTCCTTTCTTTTAATCATTTATTTCATTTGGTCCATTGATTGTTTGTTTTCTTTTCTTCCCACTACTTGCTTTTCATCCCACTTCCTTTGAGCAGTCCATTCTTTGCAGCCTTTAATGTTAGACTCATGTTATCTTCATTATTTAGTCCCGACCCCAGTGTCCCCCTCCAAATCAGTGAGCACGCCCAGCGAGACGGGGAGCCAGGACTCGGCCGACGGAGGAGCAGCGAGCAGGTGGGTCCCGGTCCCGGACGGAGTGTCGGGTGGATTTCTGGGTCTGAGTCTGAAACTCGCCTCTGGTTTTGAGGCTCGGGCTTTGATGGCATGAGCTGCTTCTGGGTTGTGGCTGTATCCTGGTACATTTGACATATCTTTCATCTCTTTCCTTGGCCAATGGCACCGCAGGTTTAGGTAAGGATGAGTGTCCCGAACGGTGTAGGTCGTGAATGTTGTATCGTCACCTCTCATGGTACCTGGTGTTTTGATGACCACCGTACAGCCTGTTGCTTCTCAGTGCTACTCCTTAGCTGTTAAACGTGTTGTTGAGGTACTTCTACCAGCTATTAGTTCAAAAAACTGAGCAAAATATGCTTTTATAGCAGCCTTAGTGGGCTTTTGTCTTAAATATTGAGCTTTGGAAAAGCAATAGTAGCTGTAATCCACCCAGCAGTATGTCCGGTGATTAAATCATTTGAACACTCAAGCAGGTTTTTATCCTGAATTGAGCTGATTTAAGTGATTTAGTCCCTATTCTGTAGCAGTGCATTGTGTGATACCTGTCCCCACCACTTACCACTTTTATGCCAGACCCGGTGTTTAAAGTTCTGCACGCGACTCCTCTGCTGAATTAAGTCTGCAGTTGAGAAGAGAGTGGTCATCAAGCGCTTTCCATTTGCTTTTTAATGGCGGCTGACTGTAGAGGTCGGCGTGTGAGTGGAGCCCTCAGGGGTCGTTAGTGATGTGTTGTTCTGGTGCGGCCAGGGGTGGAATTGGGGACGAAGAGTGTGTGAGAACTCGACCTAAAAGTTCCCCGGCGAAAATAAATTCGCTCATAGCCTCTTTGTTTCTTCTTTTAGATTTTACAAATTGGATTTTACAAATTGGTGAGTTAGTGCCTGGAATGGAAAACCCATCTCTCTCTTCTTTTCTTTGTTTTGTTTATCCCCCCAAATCCACCCTGGATGATGGCATGCCATTTTGAGCTTCTCCATTTGTGGCTGTGTATGTGTGTGTGTCCCTTCTTAGGTCAGGTTTCTCTAAAAACAAGTCCAAAGCACAGATCTCAAGGTAAGCATTTTCAAACCCAGGAACCCCCCTCCTTCCCCCCTCTTTTCTTTGGTTGGGTTTCCCCTCATGTGAGCCACCCACCGTGCTGTCGGTGGCTTTAGCGTCGCACCCGACGTGATCCACAACATCAAACCGGCGCGACGCCCCTCGTTCCTTTGTTTACCCCCTCCTTGCCTCGGTTCCCTGGGTGACTTCCCATCTGAAGCCCCACCGTCTCCCTTAATACCACCTCAAAAGATCTCTGCTGGCACAAGTTGAGCCTCAGAAGTCGTTTCAGCTGTCACAGAGCTGACGCTCGGCCCGCTTCCAGTGCCATCACCGTTACTGTGAAACAGCCGAGCTGTCGGCCTAAAGCAATGCCTTGCCACTCTCACCTGGCGCCTCCCGGCGCAGGCTGAAGGTCTAATGGGTGTATACACCGGCCCTAAAAGGTATCATCAAAAAAAGTGAAGTGATGCTGGAAGTGTTACCCTTTCACACATTTCAACCCAGCTGCCATAAAACTCTCCGGGTCTCCGCTTGCTTGTTTGACTTCCCTGTCGACAAGCGATTCCTTCCTTCCTCCTCCCCCTCCTCCTCCTCCTCCTCCCCCTCGGGATAAAGCACATTTAGATCTGCTGCGGAGCAGATGTACTGAGTGAGTTCCCCGTGGTTTGTCAGACTCACTGTCATGCATGGCAAGTTCTTTGTCATGTATGCTGAGCACATGCTGAAGCGTGTTGTGTTGATGCTGTAAGGAATGTAATCGTGTCGCCGGATACACGGCTCAAAGTTTTATGTATCGGTCCACGCTAAGGTTCACAGAAATCAAGATTTTTAGGTAAAAAAAAAAAAGGAGAGAAGAAAGGCTCAATAGAATTCATCATGTCACATTATTTCCCTGCTCAAAACTAATCACATTAACCTTCCTCCACACGTGATTTTTGCCCATGAATGGTTCTGTAGATTCCTGGCAGGGATCTTTAAATAAATATTAGATGGATTTAACAGACTACATTAAGGTATAATGAAATATAATGTCTCCCCGACGCACAGGCCTCCCACGCCTCGTCCACTTATCTAAACACTCTGACATTAGCAGCTGCCTGCATGAAATTCGAGGGGAATTCCTGTGTTAAACTGTTCTCTAGATAAGTGGCCCGTGGGTGTATATATATATATATATGTGTATGTGTGTGTGTGTTTGTGCGTGTGTGTGTGCATACAGTACATGTGGTGCTTGCATCTGTAATATTGTGTGCGTTTGTAAACATGCCCGTCGTCTTCTTGCCTCTCCTCCCTCCCCCTGCTGGTGACACCAGGACACTGCAGTGGGACACAGACCCCTCTGTGCTGCAGCTGCAGGCCGACTCCGAGCTCGGGTACAGCTTCTTCCCTTCGTCTCCCATCAAATGAACTGCCGTAAGCCTCGTGCGCTTTTCATTCAGTTCGATTCGACTCACCCCTGGTCTTGTCTCTGTTAACCAGGCGCAGGTTGCAGAGGCTGGGGGCCTCAAAAATCACGCAGGTAGACTTCCTCCCCAAAGAGGTGGTGTCCTACAGCAAGGAGACCCAGACGCCGCTCACCGCCCACCTGTCTGAAGGTATTTGTGCATGCGAGTGTGTGCATCCTCTTGACAGTCTATATGCCCCATAGTTGAGGATGGGAGCTATGTTTAGGGTGCAGGGTGGGGGGTGGGGGGCACCGGAGGTCACAAGAAGCAACAAAAGGTTTCACGTTGCAATGATTGTTGTCACTGCGCGGGCAGAATCCGATACTCCTTCGGTTAGCCGGTTCACAGCCCGTAAACCTGGAGCCGTTTAAAGGCTGACAGATGAGAGCTGGCCCAGAGGATTTTTTCTTTAAAGGGTGTTCGAGCGTTGCTTTGTGTATCTGTGAGGAATGCACGGATACTGTAGCGTCCGCCACGGACAGAGTCGTATTCCTGGATTCCAGGAGCTGCCACTCATTCCATTATTTGGGAAGAAATGGAACGTAAGGGGTGGAAAAAAAAGCCCCAGTGTGTGTGTGTGTGCGTGTTTGCATGTGTGTGCGTACATGTGTCTCTCTGCGAGTGGGTATGCATGTGTGTACCGAGCTGCAGCTACTAAACACATCCATATGGTGAGAAACGAGAATGCTCCTGCGCCGCATTTGCCGTAGTGTTGGTGGTTGTAAATTAAAGGCATACACACTCGATCGTGTTGCTGTTGGAGGAGAAAAACGGTGGAGATTTGGATGGATGACAGTTGTAGCCGCTGCACTAAATTGAACCTCACGCCTTTGTTCTTTTTTCCTTCATTTTTGTTTTTTTTTACATGTTTAATCTCCATGTGGAGGAATGCGCTGAATTACTTCTCCACCTACCTGAACCCCATCCAGACTGACTGTCAGATACATACACTAACTAATAAAAGACATATATATAAACACATGCACACACACACGCACACACACACACACACACACATGCACACATGCTCCCTATCATCTTCTCTATCTTCCCTCCTTCACTTGCCAAGACAGCTGGCAGCCATGTGACTGTGAAGGGGTTGTACTTCCTGCTTCCTGTCATTATAATAGATGGTCTGGTGTGGATTCCACTGCCCTCCTCCACCAGTAACCACACACACACACACACACACACACACACACACACGTCTGTCCTGATCAGCATCCAAACTACCCCACCCCCTCACCCCTCCCCATTTCCTCGACAGATCCAGGAATAGATCATTTATTCAACAAGTGCACAGGCACCGACTCACATATGTGCGCTGGGGGAGGTACACATGCTTGTACACACACACAGAGTAACACGCTCACACACATCAGATTAAGAATCAGGTTTTTTTGGCTAGGTCCGATCGTAGGTACAAAGACTCCTGTTTTCCAGAGCTGTCAAACAACATGCACAAGCGAGCGAAACCGCTGATTTTATACCGTACCGGGCAGTTGGAGAATCAGACAACGGCTCCGAGTTAAACATCCAGACAAACAAGCATGCAGTAGTTACTTCATGCAGATCAAGTAGTCTGTGTGTATATACAAACAAATATATCCTCTGTGGCTGGTTATTGCCCGTAGCGGTGCAGTACGTCGGCCCATTTAAGTTTGTTTGTTTTCAGCTTCCATCTGCATTCTCTGGAAGTCTGCGAAGGTAGGAGTGTGTGTGTGTGTGTGTGTGTATGTGTGTGCTCTGGAGAACATCTGGGAGCCAGAGCAGAGCGGAGCCTGTGATGGTCTACAGGGAGGTGACCCTGGCCTTAGGAGACCCTTCCTCTGGCGACCACCACAAAGCTTGTGTGTCTGGGAGAGGAGGGAGAGAGAGCTGGTGGTAGCACCTGCCTGCTCTCCGGGCCTCGTGTTTGTTCAGGCCAGTTCCTCTTGCTGATTAGCGAACCCAACACGCACACAACCTGCATCTCATTTTCAGGTCGCAGCTACAGGTTGTGCACGTAGAATAGTGGTCGTGACCAGCCGGCTAAAACGAACTGTTGAACTTTGAGACTCTTTGAGTAGCTTAATATAAGTAATTTGTTTGTTTGTTGATGAAATCTGTACTGTATGTATTTAAAATGTAAAAACTGTGTTAACTACACAACTTCGGGGGAGAAACTTGAGTCCTTTTTTTGGTTTAAATACAGCTTATGAAAAGCTAGTGTGTGTTGAGTTCGTCTCTGAAGGTCATCACTAGATACAGATACGTTTTTTTGCTAAATAAATAAGTTCCTTAAACTTCAATACTAGTATGTTTAGGTCGAAAGGTGTAAATATATTCCCATGATATCCCATGATTATTGTAAAACCTTGTCCCACGTAGTTTTATCAGTTATTTAATTAGAAAAGCTGTCTACGGTCTGTTGTTTTGTGCACAGAGACCCACAGCGCTCACCTTGAAGCCTCTGGTGTAGTGTTTCCAAAGGCACCCTGGACACCAGTCTCTGTTATTATTAGATTCTGTACATGAATAGAGGCTCTATAGGCATGGCACCAGATTGCTAGTTTCCATTCGTAAAAGGGTTCGTGACCTTTGACCTTTAATGAGTGAGTTTAATAGCCTGTAGTTGAGAGTGTGGGATTTAGTTAGCTTGTATCTACACATCCTATCTACACACTTCTTTTCTTATTTGAATCAGAAGAATGAGTTGACTCTTGACATCATGGCCACTGTACTTAGGTTCTGTTTACCAACTTATTCCCTCATTCTCAGTCTCCTCTTCTTCCACACTTGGTCACTTTTGTGGACAAGCTCTGTGAGGATAGCACCCGGTGCTACCTGTGTGTTATCTTTAACATGTTGAGCATCAGTGTGTGGGGAGAGTAGAAACAGTGGGATTGAGAGTGGGTGAGACCCAGCTGGCTGCTGTGGAGGATGGAGGAACAGAAGGATAACTCTGCTTCAGTGACGGAGCTCCGTCTCCACGCTGTGCAGAGCTCTGCGGAGGAATTTCTTCATCTGTTCTCAAACCCGACGAGTTCAAGATATTTTCAGTATCTATTATAAAGCCTTTTCAAAAGTCCCATGTGGTCAGCTGATGGATTTTCGGTCTGTGCCAGATATGATCTCTGACTAGATTCATTGTTGTCTCTGTCAAATGTTATTAGGGCGTGAATTTACTCGGCGGCCCTTAATGTAAGAGGTGCTTTCACATTAAAACCCTGTATTGACATTGACAGAGTGTGTGAAAGGACGGCCGAGCGCGGTCTCATCTTAATCACTCTAAATGGTTACGGATGACTCAGGGATTCGCTCGTGGTCCCTTCTGGTTGTGAACTTCTGACCTCTGCCCGGTGTGGCCGGCGGCGTGCATGCGTGTGTGTGTGTGTGTGTGTGTGTGTGTGATGCAAGTCTGCTTTGTAAGAGTCTGTGCATATGGCACTGAATACAGCTTTATCAAACTGGATTGATTTGATCTGACGTCTGTGTGTGTGTGTGTGTGTGTGTGTGTGTGTGTGTGTGTGTGTGTGTGTGTGTGTGTGTGTGTGTGTGTGTGTCTGTGTGTGTGTGCATCCTCTGCACAAGAGTGTGTGTTTTAAAGCTCCCATGCAGTCTGTGTGTGTGACTCTCATTTAAACTAGTTAGCGATATGTGCTTTTAATTTCCGTGACCAATTGGCTTCCCATAACCGCGATGTGTAGCTGGTCTATGTGTGCGTCTTTTCCCATTGGCCGCTCACTGATCTGTCTGTGCTGAGCGTCCATTGTGTCGGGGCAATCGGATTAGCCCCAGTCACGGTTGGCTCCAGTTATTTGCTGCCATCCTAATGCCTATGAATGGACACGCTTGTTGGGGAGGGGACTGACGCTTGCGTCTAATGACATAGCCAGGAAATAAAGCGAGGCCTAATGTGGTGTGTGATAGTAACCTAACCAGCCGAGGTCAAACAAAGTGTGTTGCTAGCTGGGGTAGCTGGCGTTTCATGCCTCCGTCGAGCGCTGAGCCGCATCGAGACGTGCCTCCGAGGCTGGGTTTAAGAGGAGAGTCCTCTTCTCTTTCACTGCCGTTTCTGATTGAGAGGAGACTTGCAGTACAGAGTAACTGACTGATTTCTGCACAGCTGAACGACTGGGGATCACACTTTTATACTGACTGTGTCTGATATGGGATCACAGACTACACAGCAAGCCAGCTGAGGCCAGCTGCATGCGTTTTAGCCACTGATATGATATATCACATATATGTATATGTGATTTGTTTTTATGGTTTTTCCCACTGGTTGTTGGCATTGTGTTTGCAGTTGGTGATGGGCATGTGCCACATGCCACATGTGGCATAAAAAATCTTGCAGTGAGTCCCCAGTTTATGCTCCATATCTTCTCTGTTAGTCTGATCATATAGCATTTTAATGTTGCCAGGTTTGGTATGTATGTGTGACATTTTTACGAGCTCAGCTCATTTTTTAATTACACCCTTTAAACACAGTCAAAGCTCCTTCAATTAACATTGTGCCGTCGCGATGGACTTGACCAAAAGCTTAATTCGTTATTTTCCATGTTATGCCTGTGTGACGTGACCACGTTTCCCTGTGCTGTGCTATTCTGTGGCGTTAGAATAGACCTGTCTCTCAAGTCCACTGTGTTTGACAATATTCCACTGGGTGTTTTAAACACTCTCCACATGGGAGGCGGGGGTGTGATTACACATAGTTTTTCAGCTGAATGTGGGCAACCTTCCTGTCTCCATCTTTGTCCAACGCCCCCCACCCCGAATCCATCCTCTGGCTGAATGACAGTCCAGTGACTTTCCAACTCTTTAAGTTCGGTGAGGATAACTATATGAGCGGGAGATGGAAAGGTGGAGAGGAATCTTAGCGCCGAGATGAAATGAGGGAACCAGAGAAACAGAGGACGGAGAGAGGCAGTGGAGCCCACTCGAAGCCGTTATTAAATTAAGGCAGTAATTGTTTGCAGGTAACCACAAGCTGGCCCTCAGAAAAACAAATCTGCCCGTGTTTGTGAATAATTTCACGATGCAGCTTTGGAAAAAAAAAGAAGAAAAAAAGGCCATTTTCACACCAGAAGTTCACCGGGTTAAGAGATTGTGTTAATTTTTTTCTCTTAACTCTGAGCAGCACCCCCCCCCCCCCACCCCCTCACCTCCCCAACAAGTATTTTCTGGCCCATTAGTTTTCAGAGTCTGTACAGCTTAAGTATATAGTTGGTCAGTAATTCGCTCTTTAAGTATATTTACTGCAATAAGAGGCTTTCTTTTGACATGCGGTGGACTGGTAATGGCCTGTAATTGCAAGAGAAACCCCGTTTCGCAGCACTAATCTCAAAAGACACACTCGCAGTTCTGTGAGGGCAGCGTCGGGCGCAGATGCACGCGTGCTGTGTAACGTATGGCCCAGAGCCGTGCACAGAAGCACACGCGTGTTACCTGAGCTCTGCATAATCCCATAATGGAGCGTTCAGGAAACCAAAGCGCAAATTTTATGAAACGATCCTGACCGTTGGCAGCACGTTGGTCCAATCACATTTGTTTACTCTTGTATATTTTTTCCACAAACTTCTAAATATATTAAACATGGTTGGTTCAGCAGGTCCCGGAACTGGTATTCATGAACAGTCGTACCCCACTCCCAAAAAAAAAGTCCCTCTGGTTTTAACCCTGTTTTTAAATTGGCTCCAACCGTATTGTGCCTGAAAGTCATTACTGCGTGAGTTTAATAGTTCAAAGCTCTAGGTTGTTGAGGTTTTTTTTCTGTCACACATGCGACGAGTTTGTCTTCTGCGCTGCTTAGCGGAGGAACACGGTTCACTGGGTTGAAAATCGCTTTATTTCTCAAATCTGATTTTGCCCTGGCACATATCGACGGGAGAGGGAGGATTCCTATATTAACGTTCTCTGATTGATCTCCGCCATATTGTCACTCCCAGTTACACTTAACAGACCCTAAAATCTCTCTGTGATATTGTTTGACATGTTGCAACAGAGCCGTTCTGGGTTTTTTTTAACAGGTTCCAGTCACTGAATTGGAATTCAATTTGGTGCATTTGTAGCCGTGTTAGCAGTCACACAAAACATCTGTTAATAAAAAAAAGTAATAAAAGCCCCGAAGATAGTGAAGCAGAACCGGTCCTGCCTGCTTCGTGTCACTTCCAATGGAGTCTGAGCTTGCTAACATCAGAGCTGGGACTGATAAAACTTTTGTTACAATTAACAAATTGATCTGTTCCAGCGAGTCTCGAATGGAGCTGAAAGTTATCATAAGTCGCCTCATTTTAAACAGATGTCGACTATTTCATTTGAACAGTTTCTGATTGAATTTAAGTCTGATTTGCTTACAAATCACTTGCATTTTAGGCAGCACGGTGAATTAATTTGCCTGTTATCCGATGTCCTCTCGCAGTCCAAAAACATGCATTTAGGCTGATCTGAGACTGTGAGAGACATTGGTGGGTGTGTGTGCATCCCCATTCTGTGGGAGCTGGAAATAAGCTAGGTCTAAGCATCTAAGATGATGGATGGATGGTAAATGTAACATCTATGACATACAGTAGCAAAATATAAGCTAGTGATAGTCACAGTAAGTCAGTCAGAAAACACAGTAAACAGTGGCACTGTTTTGTCATGGCAAGTCGCTGCACTGTATGTTTTGATGCTTGATGATGGTGAGTGTTTTATCACCAGGAGGAAACTCTAACCGTGCTGGGCAGTAGCCCGGGGCTCATACTGCAGCAAAAACACCCACAAGTTCCCGCAGCCGCTTTACCCCACTGCCCGTCTTTGGCATTTTCTGCGATCCAGCGAGGCACCGATGCATTGGAACGAAAACAGCGGCTCGTAACGCACTCGCAGTCTGCACGGAGCTGACATGACCGAGGGGGCTTGCGGGCAAGCCTTCAAGGTCCTGCAGGGAGGAATGTGGTTGCGTGAGTGTGTTTTTTTGCATGGTTAGGTACTTATACGTTTGTGAATGTGTCTGCGTATGTGCATATATATATATACGTGTGTGCAGCCACATATGGAAGCGGTTGTCTCATACATTGTTGTTGTTCCAGCCAGGCGGCTACAACAGACTGAGCAGACCAGAGGGTGTGTGTGTGTCTGCGTGTGTGTCTGCGTGTGTGTCTGCATGTGTGTCTGCGTGTGTGTGTGTGTGTGTGTGTGTGTGTGAATGTTTTCTAAAGGCAAAATTCATGGCAAATAGAGAATAACCACAGTGAGTGTACCCAGAGGAATCTGGACAAAATGTACTCCGTTGTTTTACTCTGAATTTGTTGCAATGAAAATACACTTTCAAGATGTCTGGGTTTTTGTTTTTATATGTTTGGTGACATGAACTGGGACGTTGGGAGAGAGCGCTCCTAAAATATACGACATTCAAGCCGAGGGTGCGATTGCTGTTTCTTACTCATGAAACCCTCACTTCCCGGGCCGTCTCGCCCCCTCCTCTTTCCTCTCACGTAGACATAGTCTATGCCAACGTTCCTCGCTTTCTCTCATCACACAGCAGCTGTGAGTGTGGCGCTTTCATCATCGCCGGGCCTCCGGAGAGGCCTTCACTCCCGTATCACCCCCCCCACCCCCAGAAAAAAAATTGATGCGGCGTCCCAAGCGGTTTCTGCCCGAGCGGCCGTGGCGGTCAGAGCTCTGCGAAACTTTTGATACCGGAGCGAAGCGTAATGTCTCTCTCAGTGCGCTAGCTACTCCGAGCCAGTCACAGATGATTGCAATTTTCCCCGACGACCACTGTATAATAAGCTACAAGAACCCCATCTCGGTATCCCTCCGGCTTTCTCTCCCTCTTTGGCAAAATGGCCATCACGCGAAATAATATTTGCCATCTGATGAGTGCTCGAGATGAGCGCGTATACGGTTTCACGTGTCCCTCTCTCCCCTTTTCAACCGTTCTCCTCCTCGCTCGCTCTCTGTTGAACTTGACTTTTTGACACCCGTGCCCCACCCTCCCCCCCATCCCCCGTTTTTCCCTTGCTGCATTTTTTATACACGTGTAAAACAACAGTGGGTCTTGAACGTTTGCCTGGGTGGTCTCTGCCTTGTACTCCGAGATCCCCGTTCTCCTCCCCAGGGGTTTTCATTTGAGAGGGTAGCGGTTCACTGCCACAGCTCGCCTGCGGCTCGTAGTCCTGCTCCGCCATTTGTTTGTTAACCCTTTACGTTTGCGCCTCCTGACCACTGTGCCCCCGCTCCTCCACACCGACGCAGGCAGTCAATCAAAGCGATAGACCGTAAAAGTTTGTCTCCAGTCGACCCGGGTAAATCACATTGAACGGCTTTCCAAATCAGCTCCGCGAGCTTGGCGTTGCAATCAGTCGAAACCTTAAATTTCTAGATGGTTATCACAGTTTAGAGCTTCACAGTAAACTCGGATGAAATTTGATAACCATGCTGGATTTGTGTCTGGCCGCAGCTGCGTGTCATTCCGCCTATCTCCAGCAGGGAGCACTCTTGGCACATTTACTTGAGGGCTTCCTCAAAGCTCCCAACAAACCGAAAGTGCTGGATGCGTTTTATTTATTTATTTATTCATAACTCCGGATCACATTCAATTCAATTACCGAAGTCATAAAACAGCAGTCTCACGATTAATCCCAGACATACACCGTCTTGTAAAGCCTTCAAACAAATGACTCACAAAGGTATCAGGCAGTGTTAAGGTTTGTATACACCTTTGTCAGTTCTGTTGAGAAGAATTTTGTCTTTCTCGGTGCAACTGAGCGGGCCTGCTCGTCTCATCTGCGCGCCCATCCCTTTAAACAAAATGAAACACCATCATCATCCAAGTGGCACAGGCGCAGACCTCCAGCCACAGTATGAACACACGCACACACACACACATATGTACATGCACACGCATGCACGCAGTTTCTGAGTGACACAAATCCCAGCTCAGATGACGTGTTGAAAAGCGAGCTGATGCCACAGCGGCGATTTTATGTAAGGCTTTTTCTCTCTGTTGGTCTCCTGCTCGCTCGCTCGCCCGCTCCCTCGCTCTCTGACTGGGGTTTTGACAGTTTGGAAAGTTTGAAGTCATGGGTTTTAATCAGGGCCCTGCGGCCGGGCTCTGAGCATGGCGTGGCGTGGCATGATGGCTCAGTTTAAAGATGTGGGTCTGGGTCGGGGCCAAACCTGGGTGGCACTGCAAGAAAGAGGGGGGTTGGGGGTTGAGGGGAGAGAGGGAGAGAGAGGGAGAGGGGGGGGGTGGGTGAGATGGTGAGAGAGGGGGTTGTGGGGGGGGGTTGTGGGGGGGGGACTGAACGGGAGGAAGAGATGGGGAGAGAATCCACTCAGAGAGCGACCACAGCACACAGCAGAGCTGGCCACAGACCCCCAAAGGCCTGAATGGGCTGCATTAACGAAACCTGATTATGTTTTGGCATGAGTGTGTGTGTGTGTGTACAGCGTGGACACACACACACACACACACACACACTTGGGATAGTGTCAGTGTTTGATCAGGGTGAAGAAGTGTGGGGAAGAGATGAATTAATCCAAATCATCCTGCGGGTTTTGGCCTCAGGTGTGTGTATGTGGCGAACGCTTTTGCCCCTACTGAGGTAATCATCACTTGATGAACCACGATGAATTTTAAATGTTGTTTTCTATTAAAACGAGAAAAAGAGAACTCGAGTGAAATTAGCAAACAGACGTAAGCGTGTTTAGAGTTTGAGGAACGGCGCTTTCATCCTCTCTGCCCCTCAGACGACGTCTGAAGTGCTGACGTGGACCAGGAAGCTGGCTGAGACGGAGGCATTGTGTCTCCTCCGTCTCCTCGGCCTCCTGTCTGGACTGTCTCTAGATCACTGAGATTCTTCGGCAGGTCGCACCGCCCTCTCGCCACTCATCCGCTCGACTTTACGGCACGGCCTGCGCTCACCTATCAATTTGCTGTCCGGGCCTGACTGACTGACAGAGGCCCCTGTCTGGGTCCAGCTGAGTCAGAACAAAACCCGCCCGCTCCGCCTCAGGACGTGTCGAAGTGTGAAAAGGTGCGACACGCAGGTTTAAGCTGTTTGTGTTTCAATCTTGGGAGTTTTACACCGTTCCACTCCCTGGATAGAGATACCGATGTTTAGAGCAGAGATTCTCCTGCTTTCTAGATTTATATTCCTGGTTGATGTGAAAATAATATCCTGTGTGGCAGGACATACAAGCCTGTCATATCGCATTCTGTTTAGTATGGAATTGCGTCATCTTGTTTGCGACCTCTATCATTATATCAGCCGTATAAAATCGTTGTGGTGGCATAAATCTTTTTGACTGTTTTTTTTTTTGGCACTTGGATGACAAGGATCATATTGCTGGAGGTGGGACAAATAAAAGTGAGAAAATTCCCCCGGTGCCTCCGGTCATTTGTAATGTATGCAGAGGTGAAGTGGATTCAGTGTGAGCGTGTGTGTGTGTGTGTGTGTTCGGTCTTCCTCTGACAATAAGAGTCAGTGAAGTTAAGGCATGAGAGCGTGTGTGACTATGTGTGTGTGTGTGTGTCGTGCCAGGGCCACATTAGAGAGGCCTTTCAAGTCATGTCGGCCTCCTCCTACTCCTCTGCATAGTGCTTGTGTTGTGGTCTACTCAACAGCTAACCTCCCAGAACCCCTACCATCTCTGTCTGTATGCGTGTGTATGTGTGTGTGTGTGTGTGTGTGTGAATGAAGTGGGGGGTTATTCCCACTACAGCGTGGGATCCCCCGAGAGATCCCGCTGGATTTTTTTTCTTCCGGTGTCCCCCCGCCGCCTCCTCCTCCTCCTCCTCCTCTCTCATATCAGTGTCGGCCCGTCTTTGTGATTAACACAATGGAGAGCGACAAAAATTACGAGCACTGTCAGCCTCGCTCATGTGCGTGACTCACTTTTTTTTTTTTCTTGTGCCTTCACCTCCTCGCCGCTATGATAAGTCTGCGGCCCGGCCCCAGCGAAGTGGATGACAAAACCCGGCAGGGCCCGGTCTCATCCCCGGACCCCCCCACCCCCCACACACACACACCTCCCCTCTTCCCTCTTCACACCCACAGTCGTCTTTGATAACCGTGCCAGTGGCTCGGAGCGTGCGCTAACACATTTCAGCACACTAGCACTTACTGCGGATTGGGTTCGGAATAAAAGCTTTCCTCGCGCTTTGATCCTCGCCAAAGAGGACACATGCTGGCACATCTTTGCCGTGACACATTGCCGTGCTTTACGTACTTGCCGAAGGGGGGGTGGGGGGGGGGGGGTGAAGACAGCGCGTCGATCTCTTTACACGCTGTCAGTATCTTTAAAACGGTGCCCTCCGCCTGCACGATAGTAGGTGCCCACTGTGAAATAATACAAGATGTTTAAGCTAATGAAACTCACAGCGGTGGCTCAGCCTTCATTAAGGCTATGTTTTCTTTATTGCGCCGTCCCGATCAGCCCGTTACTCTCACCTGAGCTGCTTCAATCTTAATCTCAGGCCGTAAAAAGCATTAACGGCGCCAGCGCCGGGTCTTTTCGGAGCCTCAGGTGCGGACGCGGTCGTGATGAAGTGTTGATTAGTCTCAGACAAGGAGATACTCACGTCGTGATCTCGAGCTAAAAGCGATCGACTGGGAGATCAAGATCGGAGGACCTTTAAAGGAAACACCAGTGCTGTGAATGTATTGGTACTCTTATACTGCTTTAGTGAGATACGAGCCAAAGGCACTGATTGACCCTTTTCAGTTATCTATAACACAAATATCAATAAAATATATTAGAAATGTAAAGAAAACATTGTTAAATCAGAAATCAGGTTAGGGAGGTGTTAAACCAACAATCACACAGTCACACATCCTTTTCTACCACTGTTCAGTGGCAAACACTAGAATATGTTTAGAACTACTGATTTGTATGTGAATCGTGCAGGCTAATGTTAAAGCATTTGTATTGGTTGATGTTCATCCCGTCCTCTCAGATCTATCAGATAGATCATTGTCCTTGCTTTGTCTGACAGCACATCGGGCAGTGTGCTCGAGATCAGACCGAACATGAAAGACCGCATCAGGGGTATACGCTCAACTCAACGCGTGAATGTCTTATTTCCACTCTTCCAAATACTTCCACAGATTCAGATCTGTGTGCGTGTGTGTGTACGCTCCCCTGAATATGTGTGTGTGAGTGTGTGTGAGTGTGTGTGAGCGTTGTGTACCTGTGTTTCTATGAGATTGGTGTGTCTACAGACCCGCTGCGCCGGGCTGAATTGACTGGGCCCGGTCAGCATGAGTAAGCAGCCGGGGGAAGATTGAGGCAGCCAGACGCGGCGGCCCCCGGGCGACCCAAGATATCATTACCTCGGGTGTGTAGCCGGCCAGAACGGCAGCCCCCCCCACCCCACCCCCACCCCCCCAACCAAGCGGAGTTTCATCAAGGTGGACCCCCGCCTGGGACGAGGGGGTGGATACCGGTTAACCTGTTGTCCCGCGGCGCGGCGCGGTATTAAGCGGCAGGTGGAAGCAGAAAAAGCATCCCGTGACTAGAATGAGGTGGAAAGTGCTGCGGATGCTTGCGACCAAGTGGCGGGGCGGACACGGCGCATTTCCCTTCGCTCCGCTGCCCCTTCCTCTCCACTGCCGAACGCCAAACGCCTGCGAGACCCCCCTCTGAGTGCTCGGCCGTGCCTTTTACATAAACTTTTATGTCACCATCTCTTCGAGAATTGCCGGCATCGCTCGCCACAAACACAACATCTCGATTTACTCTGAGCGCCTCGCAGACGATGTATTGCAGCGATTCTTTATTTCCCGCTCAAAGGGAAAAAATATCCTGGGATGTTTTCGGTGCAGGACGACTTGATGCATGGCCGCTGGCAGCCGCTCCAGCAGTATCCTCATGCGGGAGCTGGAGCGCCTCCCCCTCTCGGTGAGGTAACCCATGGGCCATGAATCACGCTGCCTCGCTCCAGAGTCCTGTGGTCCCGGGGGCTGACAGTTTGACCGCTCCTCAATGTGGTCTCTCTCTCTCTCTCTCTCTCTCTCTCTCTCTCTCTCTCTCTCTCACTCTCTCACTCTCTCTCTCCTCCAATCACGCTCCTCCCGTCCTCATCGCCACACATTCCAACCACCGGACTGGTCACGTAAGGTCAAGAAATGTAAAAAAAAAAAAGAGATCCGAATTGAGAAAACAGGATAGAACAACACAACAGTAGAGCGTCGTCTTAACTTTTTCCTCCCCCCGCGAGACGATGGCTAACGGGAGCCTGTCTTGCGAGGGACCTTGCAGATTAATGACCGCCATTTTGAAGGGGGGAAAGAGGTGACTGGCGGATGACAAAAAGACAACATCGTGGCGAGGCAGAGCTCTGAGGGAGAGACAAAAGGGCCTGAGAGAAAGGTATCCCTGTGCCTCTCTGTTTTGCAGCTTGTCTGTTTTGGCAGCTCAGACGCGGAGCTGGCCTGGCAGTCTGCCCGTCTGGTCCTCTCTCCTCCACACTGGTGGGTCACTGGTGTTTGGAGAGCTACAGCTGGCTGTTAACCACCGACTTGGACCCGGCTCCCTGTTTGATTTAGGCTAGTCATCTATTATGTACACATCGTGAAAAATGAAAGCTATATATCACAAGCTTCATCTTGGACAAACACAACAAAAGAAAACAGGGCGAGAGAGAGAGAGAGACAGACGCGTCAGCAAGACTTAAACGGCGGAGGGGAAATTAGGGCAGAAAATGATCGTCAGGCGTAACAAGAATCACAATCACATTTGTAGCTTTTCTCGAGCGCGACAGTGAGTTCATCAGAAGCTCAGCCCAGTCCCAGTGATAAATGGACGGTTCATCCGGTGCAAGAGCAGCCCGCCAGCAAGTGGTTTAAACAGTGCCCCGGGCCATACTCCAGCTGAGTTAAACACACCCTGACGTGTGTGTGTGTGTGTGTGTGTGTGTGTGTGTGTGTTTCTCTCCCTGTGCGTGCGTGTGTGTGTGAGAGAGAGAGGGAGAGAGAGAGAGAGACATGACACGTCTCAGAGTGTGATGTAGTCACTTCCTCCCACTGGACTGAGCAACTGTTGTCAGCTTGACCCAGCGCCAGTTAACCCCTCGCCACCCCTGCCACTGCAGGCGAGGGCCCCGGCTCTGTGTGTGTGTGTGTGTGTGTGTGTGTGTGTGTGTGTGTTAGACCGAAAGAAAAGACAGAGTGTCCGCGTGTGTGTGTGAGTGTGTGTGTGTGTGTGTGTTGGCAGACCACAGGTGTCTGGTCATGGTGTCAGGGTGTTAAGAGGTCTTCTGAGAGGCCAGACGACCAGGGTTAGCAACACATACCCCGAGGGGGGGTGGGAGGCTTGTCAGGGAGGGAGGGAGGGAGGAAGGGGTGTGGAGGGGGGGCAGTAGCTGACAAGCAGGTGCCTATGTTGACAGTAACCCCTCGCACTTGAACCCCACGTCCTCCCTAACACACACACACACACACAAGCACACACACACACAGGCTGCACATACTTCTATAAATCGTGGTGAGTTGAGCGTAATTGCAGAGCCTGATTGGAGGGAAAGCACAGGGAATCCCCTTCTACACATACACACACACACACACACATTCTCTCACACGAAACACACACACCATTGGATCTTTTTCCTTGGGGTCAGAGGTGAGAGAAAAAGAGGAGAGCTCACACAACTCTTGACATTTCCTGCTGTCTTTGTGTGTGTGTGTGTGTATGTGTGTGTGTGTATGTGTGTGTGTGTGTGTGCATGTGTGATTTGCATTCGCAGTGACCAGTACATGCACACATGCAGACCACGTGTAATCCATTCACCCTAAGAACGAACGGACTTAATATGTATATAATAGGTATTCTATTTGCTCTGCTTTTTTGCTTTTTTGCACGTCCTGAAAAGAAGATTGCAAATACGAGTGCGTGTGTTTGTAAATGAAACCCATTCGGACCAAATGTTAGTTAGTCAGGTGTACCGGCGCACGTCTGGGAATGATTATTTTGGTTTGAAGGGGGGGGGGGCAGGCAGCGCGCAGCGGGAGGTCGAGGAAAATTGGAACAGCTGTTGATTAACATGAGTGCTCTCTCTCACTCTCTCTCTCTCCCCCCCTCTCTTTTCCTCCCTTTCAGTAGAGGAGGAAGAGGAAGATGAGGAGATGATGGAGGCGAAGCCCGGCCAGGAGTCGGAGCAGCAGGATGACGACGACAACAGGGAAGCCAAAGACGGTACGGAGCGTTGGCCGGATGATGGAGGAGTCGGCTATGATCACTTCAGTGATCTCAAGCTGCTGTTTTCACATCTTATATGTGGATAAAGTGCAGTTGTCACTTGTAGGTTTTCCACTAAAAGTAGTCCTTCTTGTCCCACAGACCTCACTTAATGGTGTCCAAAGCATTTTGCATGTCCATGGTTTCATCTGATAATTTAATTGGATTTCTATAATGATCAGTCTTCCTCTCCAAGTGAACTGGTCATGTGACCTCCTAAGACGAAAGTGTTTCCTTTACTCTTTTACATAGACGAATCTAGGAGGTGGTTACCTTGTGAGAGCATAAAAATTATTGTCCGATACTTGAGAGGTTCTTTCTTCTTTTATCAGTTTTTTAGCAAAATATTTTGATTTTGTGCATTTCCAGTGGTAGTGGGAATGTATTTTCTGACAGTGAAAGTTTGCACAAGTTCACATTGCAGTGCACTCGGACACGGCTCGCCCCTCTCCTTATCCTCCGATCTCCTCCTTCCCCCCGGCTTGTTCTTACACTGCAGGTCAAATTGTCACCGAAGGCGTTGACTCGTGTGTGACACCCGCGTATCAGATGGAGGGGTCGAGGTGGGGGGGGGGTTGAAGGGGGTTTGGGGGGGGGGGGGGTTAGGACGGGCCCAGCATATCAGCACCATGGCATGCAGGGGTCAGCGCTGATTAAAAACCTGTCACTTGACCCCCAGCCCATGCTTCAAAGTGGAGAGGAATGGAGACGTGTGCGTCTGAGTGTGTGTGTGTGTGTGTGTCTGTGTGTGTGTGTGTGTGCGCGTGTGTGTGTGGGGAGGTTTCATGTGGTCCAATATAGAAAACACAGATGGATAGACAAATTCATATTCATCATGAGTGCATCCTGACTCTGCCTTGCATCAGTCATACACACACACACACTCCCATGGACAGATGTATGCACACACACACACACTCATAAACACACAGTCATCCGTCTCCTCTCCGGCCCGGCCCATTAGAAGGTCTGGCCTTTGATCTGTGCCACTCGATTCGCCGGGTCTTGTCTGACAACTCGTAAGAAATACAAAGGGACGGAGGGGATCAAAGTCAAGAGGCAGGGGGAAAGGTCGATCTGTGTGTGTGTCTCTGCGTGCCTGCGTGCGTAAAAATGGCATGTGTGCTTGGGGACAGTGACTTCAAAACGCGGACGGCGTGCTGTGCAGCCATTACGTTCAAAGGGAGGCGGGTCGCTCTCAGGGCTTTGTTTTCCCCTTGTTTATGAAGTTCCTACCGTAGGCTTTTTATTAGGGAAGATGCATTAGGAGCTTTTTGTACTTTAATGCCCTGGATGGGATTCTGGTTTAGTAGAGATGAAGTGAATGTTAATCTGAGATCCAGAGCACACCGTGTGCTCTTCATGTTACTTTTTGAAAACCCGGGACTTTCTTTCGTGGGGTGACACACAGAAGTCGAAAGAAATCCAGTAGTTAATAGAAAAAAATGCCTCGCATCTGGCACTATTATAATCATATGGAGTAGATTTAAAGTGCTGCGTATTATTCTCATAAATTAAAAAGTGTTTGGAGAAGGATTTGTGGCTCCTCTGTAAGGATTTGTGTAACACGAGTTATTAATAGAAATAATGTGGAGGGAGTAGAAAAAATTTAGAGTAGAATAACATTTTTAAAGATCTTTCATAAGTCTTTAGAAAAAGACTCCTTCATAAATTTATGAAAGAAACATTAAGAACATGAATAAATTATTATTTATGTTCTCAACTAACTAGAAAATATAAAAATCCATTTCCAATCCAACCCAAATCCAATCCAATTGTCCATTTTTACCATTTTTTTTACCATTTTTTTCACCTCATCCCACAGTTACATCGAAAAATCCAATCGACAACATTTCGATGTGTAATTTGTCTGTGTGTGTTCTTCATGTTTAGGTTGCTGTTGATGGTCAAAACGATTATAACAAGAGTGATTAGTGCTTAGCACTGTCTCTAACTAGAGATAGATGTGTCACTAATCTAGAAAGCTGCGCTGTCTGTGCTGTCTCTGTCCTGTCCTGCGGGCCAGGCTCCTTCCCGGTGCTGCGGGAGCTGACCGAGGAGGAGAGGCAGCAGATCCTTCACTCCTCCGAGTTCCAGAGCTTCTTCGACTGCAGCATCCGGGTAATGGAGAGAGCGCTGGCCGAGGACGGCGACATCTTCTTCGACTACAGCGGCCGGGACCTGGAGGACAAGGAGGGGTGAGGGGAGGGGTCCCGGGGAGGGCGGGGGGGACGGGGGGGGGGCAGGGTAAGGAGGGAAGGGAGGAAATGAGACTGCGTTTGCATGTGAGAGCGAGCACATGTGAGTGTTTACTCGCATGCCTCGGACCGAGAAATGTGCCGAGGCTGACTCATGCCCACTGTGTCACTCTAGGGGCCTGGAAGTCGCTTTGTTCTTCAAAATACATTTCTTCCTGCTGATGTCACACTCCCTTGGGGGGGGGGGGTTTCAGATCCTCCTCCGAGCCGACAGGCCCGGAGCGGAGGGCTATCGACGCGCTGGTCGACGTCGTACTGCAGCAGAGTCACGAGTGCGACGCTGTTTTAGAAATCTGCTCTGCTATTACAGAAGAATGCCGCTGCAACCAGCTCACTTCAACTCTGACCGCTTCGAGCCTCCGAGGAGCATCGAGCCTGTGGTCAAATAGAGATTATGTCTAAAACAGGCCACGGCTCAGCGCTCTGCTTTTTCTTTTCCGTGGACGTGCTATTTGTAAAGTTGTATCAACATAACCTACATTTCACTACTTTGTGTCATTACTCTTCATTCATTCTGCAAACAAAGCGGGCTGGTTGCACTCATTAGTGTCAGAGTTTGATATAATTAGCTCTCCGACATGAGTCTGCAGCGATGCCGCTCTCTAACGAGGCCGAAGACGTGAAAATCTGCCAGCGGTGCAGGAAGCGCACACACTTGTACAAATAACCCGGGAAAAATGTACTCGAATAATAAAAAAAAAAAGAAGAAAAAAAAAAGTTCAACGTTAACAACCTTACTTAAGTGAACGAGGCCAGTGGGATTTGAACTGGGAACCTTCTCGCTAACCGCTCACGGCCAAGCAGTCATAGACTATATATATATTTTCAGTAAAAGCACTTTTTCAACTTATTATCACGCCAGGACCACATTCACAGTCATTATTTTCCCTCTCTCTGTCTCTCTCTGTAGCAATGAGTGACAGTCTCTCTCCCGTCTCCTCTCAGAGATCTGGGCAGTGGCTCCAGCTTGTCCTTCAGCCGCCTCTTCTACGACGAACACTGGTCCAAGCACCGCGTGATCACCTGTCTGGACTGGTCCCCTCAGGTCAGGCCTCCACCCGCCCGTGCTCTCCACCGTCCAGAGCGACCCGGTCTCAGTGCTCCTCTCTCCCTCTGTCTCAGTACCCCGAGCTGCTGGTCGCCTCCTACAACAACAACGAGGATGCTCCTCACGAACCGGACGGCGTCGCCTTGGTGTGGAACATCAAATTCAAGAAGGCCACGCCAGAGTACATCTTTCACTGTCAGGTAGGTCAACCCAAGAAACCTGGGCCTCATCCCCAGACAGCTCATATCAGCCTGCTCAGAGATCCACAGCTTCCTCCACTCATCTACTCTCGAATGGGAAATAGGGAGTGGCACCATACGCATTCATTTGACCTTCCAGATTGGATTATAGCTCAGCTCTGCCACCGGAGGCCAGATTTAATACGTGAAACTCTGGATTTCAGCGGAAAAGAAAGCCACTGATATGTGTGATGCTAATAGCAAATGACACTGGGATAACGTGAGTGTGTGTGTGTGTGTGTGTGGAGGGGGGGTTTTCACAACTCCCCCGACACAGGCGAGGCCCGTATAGAGACATCTTGGTAGTAATGTGATGTGGCCTACCGCTTCCTAATCCGACGCCGCCACATGTGAGTGTTAGCCCACCCACAGTGGCTGTGGAGCCCCCTCTCCCATACACGCCGCTGTGAAGGCAGAAACACACCTGTGGTAGTGTCAAAAAAGTCGAAAACGCGCGAGTTTAGTATCTCATTCAGGCCTCGTTCAAACAGGGGGAAAAAATGGATTTTCTCCGTTCTTCCCGAAACACATACACACATGCAGCACCACGTATCCCTGCAGACCACATGCTGCATGCAAATATTTCAATCCCGAGCTCGCCTTATAAGACCCGCTTCCATAATGGATTTTTAAAGCACTCCCGGTTCTTTGGCTGCACCATAATTTATGCCACTGCTGAAATCCGTGCGGTCTCGCAGATAGATTACCGCTATGCGTCTTGTAGCTGTAGCATTCGGTAGTTTTTCCATATGGCCCTCCGAGGAAATATGCGCAAGTACATCTGACTTTATTAACAGTGCGGTTTTCTGAGCACGCTGATCCGCGCATCGTCAGCGCTGGGATATTAGGCATCGGGGAGCCGGGATGTTTGGGTAAGCAGCTGATTAAAAAATGTGCCCGGCAGTGGTGAAACCCGTATGCCTGTTTAAAGTGGAAACGCGATCACTTGTTAAGAGAAACGTCCGTAAGCGTAACAAAAGGATTGCTGTTGGGCTTCTTTCTGTGTGTGTGTGTTTTCCTCCTCTCTTTTTTTAATCCTCCCAACGTGTTCGGGCGGCTCGCACAGACGCGGCCTTGTTCACACGCACGAGAAGTGTTTTCGAGCGAGTGTTTACTGGAAAGATGTGTTTCAAATGAAGTGATATCAGATGGAGGACAGACAGCGGAGAGAGTGATGGAGAGCAGAAACTTCCCCCAGCGCCGACGCTCGTCAGCGGGCCGGTGCGGCCTGGGGCCGTGCCACGCTCCGCTCACGAGGGGAGAGAGATGGAGAGAGAGAGGGAGAGAGAGAGGGAGAGGGAGAGAGAGAGAGAAGTGAATGACAGAAAGCAGAGGAAACGCAGCGCTGGGAGAAAACGAGCTGAGACTGCCCGTATAAACAGAGCGGAGGATAAAACGGAGAGAGAGAAGGAAAAGGTTGCGAGTCAGCTGGAATCAGCTGTGACGCCTGCTGTCGACGCTGGACGTGGATGAAAGAAGCACAGGAGTGAAGGAACCCCCCCCCCCCCCACCCCCTCCAACCCCCCCCCCCCCCCTCCCTTTGCTCCTTCTGTCTGTATGGACCTTTAAACTAAGTCGCCACAGCCTGGATACTTGCCATTAGGCTACATTCACTCTGCAGGCTCAAAGTGGCTCAAATCTGACATTTTTATGACTGTGACTTTTTCAGCCCTGGCCGTTTTCATACATGACCCTAAATCACAGACACAGATCCAGTGTTTTTCAAAGACACCTCAATCTGAACAGTCATGTCACATTTCATCCAACATGTCATGGCTCCGAGGCCATCGTTGAAACCTTTGCTCTCTTCTTTTTTTCCGAATCTTCTTCTACCACTTATCACTCCACCATAATTTCGTCGGCTCAGATTGCGCAACAATTACTGCCCCTTAAACCCCCCCCCAGGGCCTTCCTCAGATATCCCTTTACCCTCCACCTCTCTTGCCATGTGTTTTCTCCCTGTAACCACACACACACACACACACACGCTTATGGCATACGAAGCACATGCATGATCTGAACACACATGTATACATGAGATGTGGGCAGCCAGCGCCCATCAAACTTTTGACCTCCATCTCAGCCTGTGATTGGCAGATCCTCCTTGTGTGTGTGTGTGTGTGTGTGTGTGTATGTGTGTGAATGCACATGCTGTGTGTGTGTCAGTTCACATCTCACACATGTGCTAAGACTCTGCTGTGTGTGTGTGTGTGTGTGTGTGTGTGTGTGTGTGTGTGTGTGTGTGTGTGTGTGTGTGTGTGTGTGTGTGTGTGGATACAAAAGAATGACAGTGCTGGGTCAGTACTGGAGGGTTGGGTTTGTGGTTGAGGTCTGGTTCAGCAGGAGCTTTATTGTATAAGGCGATGGATTATAGGAGGCTTCAGGTTTCAGATGGGGGTTTTGGTGAGGTCAGGCTTCTATATTTCTCGTCTGCCTGTGCATAAGGTTTGGTGGACAGGCTTAGCGAGGCAGAATTCTTCTTCTTCTTCTGCTTTTTTTTAACCTCATATGCAGGGTTTTTCAATGCTTTTGCTTTAACAGGGGAGAAAATGTTCCTTTCCGGAGTTTAGCGATCCCAGTCGTCCTCACTCTGGAACACTGTGGAACATCACCATCTTTTCTGCATCTCGACCAACAATTAGGTGCAGCATTGTCCGGGCCCTTGTTAGGGTTTGTGTTCCCGACGCGCACGCTAAGCGTGGTGGAAAGCGAGAGATTGTAAAAAGCTTTAAAAACGCTCGACAATTACAGGCTGGAGACTGCGCAGCAGTCAACAATGTCAACAATTTTGTCAATGTGCGGCAGCTTTGTTATTCTCATTCTACTGTAAATGCAATTACAGTTAGACAGCTCCTGTTCTGACAAAAGCCTCGTTTAGCTCTCGGACAAATGCGTTGCTTTTGTATGGAGTGTTACATCTCCATCTGCATTTCCGGCTTTTGCTCCGTCTTTTCCTCTTCATATTCTTACTTTTCCTAGCGAGACTTTAGTTTGCTGGCCACTTCACTGACGCCATAACAATGAACAATGTTTTAGGTCAGTAGATTTCCAGATTGTGGTTTGATGTTGTTTGAACTTTTTATTTAACCATTCCACCTATAAACTATATAACTTTTCACTACCTTTTTTGTTTCTGTGAGCGTGTGAATGATCTCTGTGAATATATCTAGTATCGGACCTCCCTGCGTTGTAAGGGTACTTGTACCGTCCCTTTAAGGGCCTGTGGCAGTTTCATGACCCCACTTGAGGAGCCCTTCATCTCCAATACAGCCGAGGAAGTCTGTGCTCCGCCAGCGTGTGGAAAAGCCGGCTGCCCTCGGCTCGGCGTGCTGGTACCAGTTGAGCGTGCCTCCCCTCATCACGGCTGTCCCAGCAGTTGGATCCATCATCGCCCCGTCCCAGTTGGGTCCAATCTTGTAACTTCACACCAGCCTCTCAAGTGGGCAAAGTCACACCACATTAAAGGGCCCGTTTGACTTAAAACCTCTGCTGAACCCCCCAAACCGCACGCCTCCCTGTTACAACCCCCGCCGCTACTGTCAGATCCCATTGGACTCAGGCATATTTTTATTAATATCTCGCTGCCTCGCATCAGCCTCCAGGACTCTGGCAAAGCCAGGAAGGTTGAGGGGGGAAAGAAGCGGAGCATGAGGAGGAGCTGGAGGGGGGAGCAGTGGTAGCTAAAAAGGGAGAGAAAGGTGCAAATAACATTATTAACCTGCCTTGTCAAGAGGCTTCCGAGATTAAATTAGTGAGTCCACCACCATCGGCTGGTTAGCGTAGGGTAACACAAGCTCTGGAAGTGGTCAGATTGCACAGTTGCATTTCTCGTTTTTTAATTCTTACAAAAACAAAACGTGCACAGGAGGGTGTCACAACTCATTTGTGGCAGCAGATGTATCAATAGAAACACTATCCTGGTATGGTCTATGGTCTGGTAATATCCTGGTATCCTGGCTGTCACAGCTCAAGAAATGTCAGCAGCAATGGCCAGCCAGCTGCTTTAACAAGAATGAAATCGATTAATGTATTTGAGCATGTGAAAGCTCCACATCAAGAAGGTCCCCGGTTCAAATCCTGGTCAGATCAAGGCACTTTCTGTGTGGAGTTTGCATGTTCTTCCTGTGTCTGTTTGGGTTTTGTCCAGGTACTCCAGTTTCTCCCCCACAGTCCAAAACCATGCATGTTTAGGTTGATTGGAGACTAAAACATTAGGTGTGAGTGTGAGAGTGAATGGTCTGAGAGGATGATGGATGGATGGATGGATGGATGGATGGATGGATGGATGGATGGATGGATAGACGTTGATTACATTCATCAGCTATTCAGCTAAAGCTGAATGCTGCGTAATTAGCCCCCTGAAAACCTATATGTAATGTACATAAAGACATAAATTGCAAATCATATCTGAGGACCATCCCGAGTTTCAGTATCGGAGTGGAATACAATAAATTATGTGTGTATATCAGGAATCCAACATAATAGCCAGAAACCAGCAGAAGTGAAAATAGGAGCCAAGTAAACAAACAAGATATGGAAAATAAAGGGAAAAGAGTCGTCGGAGCCAGAGAAAGGCCTGTTTATGTTCCCAGAGCCTCCTCCTCCTCCAGCTCTCACTCCGTCAAACCCTCATTCTTTGCCTGGTGAAACTGAGCCTCGGCTTGGTATTTCTCCCTGCTTGCCAGAAACCACAGAGTGACAAAATCCGTGGGGTGTCATAAACGAGCGAGGCCGGGGGGGAGGCGGAGGGGGAGGGGGAGGGAGGGAGAAAGGTGGTTTGGAGGCGCGGGGGAGGCCGAGGAGCGGGGATGCAAGGGAAGACAGTCGGATCCATCTGGTCCTGATAAGACGGAGTGGAAAACAGATGAGTGCGGTGAGTGCGGAGGGGAGACGGAGGGGGGGAGGAGGAGGGATGGAGCGTGGATCTATTTGGGAGGATATACTGTCTGGCGTGCCCTGTCAGACCCCCTCACCACCACCACCCCCCGCCTCCCCGCCCGCATCCCTTTTACTTCTCACCATAGCACTCTCGCTCCATTCCTGCCTCCCCGAGCCGACTTGAGCAACAGTTTGTTGCCCGAGGAAAAAGCAGGAAAGCGAGGAGGAGGCAACAAAGGAGGGAGTGTTCGCCTCGCTCTGGCCTTCTTTCACTCTGTCATTCCTTCAAACCTCCCTAATCCCTCGCTGGGTGCCATCTTTCATCACGGCCTACCATGTGTGTATTATCCTCTACAGAACACTTCCCATTAATATAATAAGGGCTGCCAGAAGCACTTAGCCTTGTGAGCCTTGTGCGAGATATGCTAGCTGATACCTTGTATGTGTGTGTGTGCGAGAAAGTCTCACACACACACAAACACACTCCATCCAAGGGGAGAAAAACGAAAGCCGCCATGCGAGCGTGTCCCCCTGTAAAACTTCCACAATTTATCTCGGGGCCGATATTCCGAAGTGACTCTCTCCGCTGCTCTCTCTTGCGGGAGCCGCCGCTCCTCCACTTCCTGTCCGTCTGGGCCGGCAGGAGACCGCTTGGCAGGTGTCTGGGCCGCGCCGCAGGCCAGATGAGAACCATCCCCGGAGCCTCTGGCCGCTTGGAAATGAAATGTCAGACGCGCCGGCATCCAGGGCGCGCCGATATGGGAGCGCGGTCGTGGTGGGAGCGTAGCGTCGGCCGGCACGAGAGTTTGCAGAGGTGTTATTTAGACAGATGTGGTGCCCGTGGGAGCGGCATGTCCGCACCTCTGAACCTGGAACGGAGGAGAGCCGCAGGAGATGGGAGGAGTGTGGCTGCATTTGATTTACATGGAAAAGCTGAAAACACGCGAGAAAACATGGCTACTAGTGTCCTCCAGTGAAACGAAGGCGCACGCAAAAGGCCGACCTTAGCTTAGATGATGGGGAACAGGAGGTAAGACACCTTTAGCTGGTAAAGACCTTCTCCTCTTGTGCTTTTTTGATCATTTATAGCGACATTCAGAAGATATTATATATCAAAATATGCATCTCGATAGGATCCGTGTGCTACGACTTTTTAGCAGCAAAGTTTTTTCAAAAGGCCGGCAGCACAGCGCTGAAACTTACGTTATCTCACATTTCCGATCTCTAAACCAAGCTTGGTTCGTCTGGTCCGTCTATATCTTCAGTTTAATGGATTCTTTCATTCGACTCTCAGCCACAAAATGAACGTGTATTGACTACAGACAGTTTGCACGGGGTGAAATAAGTTCCCTTAAATCTATGCAAAAAAAAAAAAAAAACACTTAAGTCATCGATGGCAGAGGCTCGGGAATGAACAAAGACTCATCAGAAATCCGGTCGAGACATAATCAAGCGCTCCGTAATTCATCTGTGAATCCGGTCATTAGTTTCTGACATGACATCCAAATGGCGAAGGCGCCCCCCCCCCCAGCCCCTCCCCTCGAGTTTAAATCACACTCTTCCCTCATAGCGCGGGACAAATTGATCTCCCTTTAGCGGGGAGCGACACACAAGCGCGTTTCAGGAGGCGTACAGCTCCCCCGAAAACACATGTGGCAATGTGACATCCGATTAGACGCGTTCGGGGAGGAGACGGCTTTAATGTGAAGTCCAAGTCTGCCTGCTGGCAGGCGCCTCAAAGCGCACGGTCGGGCCCGAGCGGGGCTAATTTTCAGTAGCTCTTTCACCGAGGCCGACGGTACATGAGGGGGATGATGGCAGAGCCTGTGGTTTCTCAAAGAGGCGACTCGGAGTTTAGTCAGGATTTTTCCCCTTAAGATGGGGACACTGATAGGGCTTAAAAGTTAAACTAACATATGGAGCGAATAGAGGCGGCTCTTGATTTGATTTGGCTTCCCTTTGTCATTACTCATGTGGGGTAGAGA
The DNA here is from genome assembly GCA_029224185.1 of Karalla daura. Taxonomy (NCBI): domain Eukaryota; kingdom Metazoa; phylum Chordata; class Actinopteri; order Chaetodontiformes; family Leiognathidae; genus Karalla; species Karalla daura. The sequence continues at coordinate 11,714,545 of CM055205.1, forward strand.
TGTTTACTTAGGCTGATAACTGGCGGAGGAGCGACCAGCACCAGTCGCAGCGCCGGGATGTTTTCCATTTGCTTGTGGATTTGCGTGTTTATTTTCCATTTTTGATGGTGTTAATAGTAAAAGTCGGGGTCGTATTGGTCCGCATCGTACAGATGAAAGGAATAACGGCTTCTGCAGTGAGTTTAAAGATGATGGTATTAATATATCTGAGCCGACGTTAGACTGCAGATTGTTCCAATCTAACAAAGATATTTAATATGAAAATGAGAAATGACACTTTTACAGCAGTCTTATGGTTTCTATCTCTCAGCGCATGAGACTGGGGGAAGACCACGGTATCGACAGAGGCACAGAAACTCTGTGGAAGTAAATGGATTTGCATGCTTTCATTAGTGTGATAAGAAGATCAGTGCCAGCATCATATCTGGCAGAGAGATCTCAGATCTTCTGATCCGACTGGAAGCCAGACACTGACAAGCACAGTTCCACGTCTCTTTCGCTCTGCTTAGCGGGCTGAAACGTCTCTTAGTTTTCCATGTTTTTCTGATGAATAATTGTGGCTTGGTGGACTCATGTGCATGTGTGGATGCGGACCCTTTGTAGTGGATGCGCGTGTTTGTCCACAGAGATGACAGAGGGGGCAGGACTCGGGTTCATTAGCCCAGCGATGACGTCTGACAGAGGGGGAGCAAACCTCAGACAGAAGCTGTCAGACGACCGCAGAGCGTAAAGGTCGTCCCAGAATGATTACTGATCTAGTTGAAGACAGACCTAGACCCTCAAGTACTTTTACAGCTTCAGAAAAAAGTCCTTGTTTCAGTATCTTCTTGGACTTTCATTCCCTGCCCGGTTAGGAATATTGTGGCTAACGAATGTAAACGGACGGTCTTACGGTTTTGTAATTGCACGTGGAGTTGGGTTTACACATTTTAAGATGAAGAGCAGCTGTCAAAACCTTGCGCTTTAATAAACCTTAAGTCACTTTTTATCTCAAAGCGTAGGAGGGCGACTCGTTTCCCGCTGACACGCCAAAGTTCAGTTTATTTTGAGTCTTGACACTTGAAGTGACTCGCAAGCCGCACGTCCAGAGGGCCGCCACTGCTCTGGAGGAACAAAAAAAGAAAGAGTGTGCTGTGTTTTCTTTTCCTCTGGCTGGTTTTCCAGTGGTCCTTCAGATTGATCTGAGGTTTTCTGGAGTCGGCCCTTTCACATGTGTTACAGGGAGTGGCTATTGATAGGTTTCCCAATCGGCCGATATGTACATTCACGTTTAGTGAAGGTACGTGTACTGATCTGTAATATATCAAAAAGATAAATATGAATTCAAGTTGCTCTAATTGTATCTGTGTTTGAATCCCTTGACTCGTATTCATTTCGTCCTCAATAGTAATCTAGAGTCTGTGAGACAGAGGAATGTCCTCTCTCCTTCCAAAGCCGCAGCCCCAAAGCACTCCAACATGCACTGTGACTGCAGACGGAGGACGGGGTGTGAGAACCGCTTCTTTTAACAAATACACAAACAAACAGCTCGGTTAAATGCCGGCAGTGGCAGAGGCCTGCTCACTGTGTGTGAGTCTCCCTCGTTGATCAGCCGGGCTCAGTCGGCTCCTTGCAAACTGTGTCAAAGAAGCATGTTTCCAAGACTCAGAGTAGATGTGTCATCAGGCTACAGGCCGACGCGCATTCATGTTTGACCTGCATGTACAGAAAACACACAGACGTAAATCTCAGAGCTTTTCAATACAGGATCTAATGTTTCGATAGTGATAATTGAAGACGAGCGCTGCTTGAGAACGCTGTCTCAGAGCTGTTGTCTTCACCACTTTCGCAAACACTAAAACTGTCAGCGACGGCCCAGCCGACCGGGTTAGGCAATGGCGGTGTTTGCGAAACACAACCTGGCGTGTTTCTGGAGTTCGGCTGCTTCCAATTGAGCTGCGTGTGTCTGCGAGCTCCGAGCATAATAGTCCCCATCCAGCCCGTAAATTACCGCTCCACCCAGCATGATGGTGCTGGATGGCTCTGGATGGATGGATGGATGGATGGATGGGTGGATGGATGGAGGGATGAATCTGCCAGTGCGTCACACCACTTAGCCTCCCGTTGCGCTGCCACCACTGGAGCATTTTCTCATGAACTCGGCGGAGCAGACGCTTCATTGGCTCCGGGTCAGCGGAGGCTGGAGCCCGTATGGGAGGCGCAGCGAGGAGGAACCAGAACTCAATAAACACGGCATGGAGGAGGGAGAGTCGAGGGAGAGCCGGGGCAGAGCCGGCTCAAGGGTGCGCTTGTCATGATGGAGGCGGCAGTGAGCGCTCCAGTGGCCGCAGGGGTTTTGATGCTGTAATGTGAAACTGCCGGGGGTTGTGGGGGGGTGATGGGGGGGCGCAGGGGGACTACAATCCAGGTCTTTGTCACCCCTCTCTCCTCTCCTGGACGGACCCTCACCGTAGCCAGACTCATCATCATCGTCTGAGTCCCCGCGGCCGCCACCCATCACGCCGCCTTGATCTCCCTCTCTCCCTATCGCCCGTGCTCTCTCTACCGTCGCCGTTCTCGCTCCATATCTTTCTTTGTTTTGGCTCTTTTTCTCACCGTCTGCTGTTCACATCTCCACGTCCATCTCCATCTTCAGCCCCCCCACCCCCACCCCCACCCACCCCGACCTCCAACGACAGCACGTCCTTTCCCATGAAGCAATTTCACGGTGCGTCATGACTCTGCTGACTCACCCTCTCCCCTCTCTGCTCTCGACCTCAGTCTTCAGTGGTCTCCGTGGGCTTCGCCAGGTTTCACCCCAACCTGGTGGTGGGGGGGACGTACTCGGGACAGATCGTCCTGTGGGACAACCGCAGCCACCGCCGGACCCCCGTCCAGAGGACGCCCCTGTCTGCTGCCGCACACACTGTAAGCACCCAGCATCGGAGTGGCTCTGGACTGTGACTGACATACACTCATACATATATGTGTGTGTTTTATATGTACATAAAAGTAGCAGTATGAAAACTTAAAAGGAAACAGGGCTGCACAAGTTCATTTTTATACACCCGACATGAAATTATGGAAACTATGACACAGATCTACTTAAGCGCCTGGGTAATAATAGTATACTGTATGGAGAAATAAAGTGACCGACATCTAAAAGGAGAGTTATTACCAACCAAATTAGCAGCGCATGCCAACCCGTTAATCCATAAAAACGCAGCATTAATGATCCCAAAATGTAAACAAATCATGTGTTTTCAGTTTTTTCGTAATACAGGTTTAATATCGCTCATCTACGTTTACTGACTTTGGAAAATGAGCTATTTTGAAGGATCACAGCGGATCAAGAAAATTGCGACGGACATTTTTTCACCGCGTCTGTCGTATTGCGCGGTGAACGTTTATTTAATTTGTGCGGGAAAATAATCAAAAGTTTAATCAGTAATGAAAACAATTGCAGTCAGTTGCCGCTTTGGGGGAACGAGCTCTGACCTGAATGAGAGAGCTCCCCGTTGTGCTCTGATTAGCTACATAAAACAAATTCCAGTGGAGAGTTAACGTTTTCTTCAGAATTAAAAAAAAAAAAAAAGGACAAAATTTTCATCCGCAGGTTCTAATACACACACATTAAACACGTCTCTGTTCTCTGCGAGATGATGATGATGCGGCTATGAGACACTTTGTTTTCACAACAGAAACTGACTCATACAGACTGACCCCTGACTGACCAATAACATAAGACTCTGGGTTGCTGAGAATCCCACACACACACACGCACACACACACACACACACACACACACACACACTCGCTGAGTTACATGCCATCCATGCTGTAGGTTTAAACTCCAATAATGAGGCCGGCGCTCTCGTCCTCTCCAGTGATTCCAGGCAGCTCGCATGGTGCTGATTGCTGAATGGCTTCTTTGTGCTGCCCGGTACACAAATCAATTACTGCCCAGTAATGACATAATGCTTTCACACACACACACACTCACACACACGCACACACACACACACACACGCAGCAGCAGCACATGTCCCGAACATCAGGAACGACCGCACGCTGGCACGCAGGCCTGTGTGCGCGCCCGCCGCATCTGACACTCTAGTGATGTCATAGGTTTAAGGGCAAAATCACGTTATGTTGACGTTTTTTTGTTGTTTTTCACTTTTATTTTCCTGCCTCCAGACTGCAGTGCGGAGCAGGTATCATACGAGGGAACATTTTGGAGGGATTGTAATTGCATCACAGCTGAAGGGGGGAGATATTGAAGACATTATCTGTTGTGCAAGTGTTTCCTCTCGCCAGAGTGTCCTTAATTCTGTGTGTGTGTGTGTGTGTGTGTATGTGTGTGTGTGTGTGTAGCACCCGGTGTACTGTGTGAATGTGGTGGGAACCCAGAATGCCAACAACCTGATCACAGTGTCCACAGACGGCAGGATGTGCTCATGGAGCCTGGACATGCTCTCCCAGCCGCAGGTACACACACACACACACTCATACATCACCACCAGTCCAGTGTCTTTCAAAGGACATTGTAACCCAAAGTTACCGGTGAAGTGCCAGACCTTTATTAACTATGTCCGGGGGTGTGTTGGAACCCAGAGAAGTTGTGATTTCGTAGAGCCATGATTAATCAGAGTAGCAACAGTCTTGGGATGTAGCCCTGAAACAAAGCAGAGAAGTGACTGCCGGGGTTCCCACATGCAGCAGAGCTGAGCTCAATATGTGATATGTGCCATGCGATTGATGTAGTCTGCTTTTGTCAGTTCATATTTGCACAGTTTTAATTTGCAAACCTAGAGCCCTAGACTGGACTTCCAGATGACTTGGAATGATTGTAAACCATGTACAGGTTCACATTTCAAACAGCATATCAAAACTTTTTTTTTTTGTACTAAAACCATAAAAAAGAATCATGTTCGGGTTTGCGTTTTTCTTCGTTTGAACTGCTTATGCTTCCATATCATGTGCAATAATTAACTAGCAGATGAAAGAGAAATTCAAGTTCAATCAACACTCTACACGCCATTATAACAAGTTATGTGTGTGTGTGTGTGTGTGTGTGTGTGTGTGTGTGTGTGTGTGTGTGTGTGTGTGTAGGAGACCATGGAACTGTTGTACAATAAATCCAAACCGGTGGCGGTGACAGGCATGGCTTTTCCCACCGGGGACGTTAACAACTATGTGGTTGGCAGCGAGGAGGGCACTGTGTACACTGCATCCAGACATGGCAGGTTTGTGCACACACACGCACACACACACGCACACACACACACACACATACACTCACACAGGGACCAAACATCGCCATCAAAGCTGAGCGGGATCACAAGATTAGCGAAGTTTTTGCTTCAGCGATCGCTGAAAACGGCCACAGACAAAGCACGCTCAAGTGTTACCGACTCGCCGCCTTGAAAGTTAATGAAACAACGCAAACCTAATTACGAGGGGGACTGGAATTGTTTCAGAAAAATTAAACGGATTATTTTCTCTTAATTTAAGGAGTTAATTGTTTGACTTTCAATCAGAGCTTCCTGACTGTGCGGCAAATTTATTTTGATCCTAAGCACAGAGCACTTCACGACGTCTTATTTTGTGCAAGTTGTGACCACCCAAGCTGAACACACAGCTGAACCACCCCTCTGTGTGTGTGTGTGTGTGTGTGTGTGTGTGTGTGTGTGTGTGTGTGTGTGTGTCCTCCTCAGTAAGGCCGGTATCTGCGAGATGTTCGAGGGCCACCAGGGGCCCGTGACGGGCATCAGCTGCCACAGCGCGGTGGGAACCGTCGACTTCTCCCACCTCTTCATCACGTCCTCCTTCGACTGGACCGTCAAACTCTGGAGCACCAAGGTGTGTGAGAGCGTGAGTGGGGGGTTGGGGGGGGGTCGGTAGGGTGTGTGTACATGTGCGGGGGGTTGATTGTGGACTGAGACCTTGTAGAGAGAGAGAGAGAATGTGGGTGTGTGTGATAAAGAGATTGAACTAGTTAGAGAGGAGGGAGGGTGGCTGAGTACTTTTGGAAAAATCAGTCTTTATTTTACCTGGTTTGCTTGTATGTGTATGTATGTGTGTGTGTGTGTGTGTGTGTGTGTGTGTGTGTGTGTGTGTGTGTGTGTGTGTGTGAGACTGTATAGTGACCAGCAGAGTGATACAATAAGGGTCTTTGACAGGCTGTACTTAGTGTTCTACAAATTGTTTTGCTCCCTGATTATTCCGACCTGAATTCAGGCTGTCAGGCAGCCTCCTCCAGATCTACCACCACAGGGCTGTAAGTTCAATGGCCGCTGCACAACAGTAATAGTAATAGTGGGCCGGACGTCTTCACGGCTTCAGAGGAGGGCCCGGCTGCCAGGCCTGACTCAGGGAGAGAGCCTGAGGAGCAGACGATGTGTCACCTCGAGACAAAGAGCAATCACCAGAGCTGAGAAGGTGTGAGCAGGAGGTGAGAGGCTCTGATTAGCTCCACTGAGGAGATGGCGTCCACGTCACGGCTCGTTTGTTAGGGACCAACATTGACACAAGACCGTGTGTCCACAGGACCTGTCGGGCTGAACTTATTAAACTTGAGTTGAGTTTTTGGAAAACAAATGGGCTAACCGTGACTGCACTGCTCAAGAAAAGTTTGTCTTCTACTGTCAAAATGCTCAAAATATTCCCGGATAGTCCCTGTTTTCCATATCATCTTGTCCCATACGACTCTGCTATGAGGAAGATGGACGTCCATCACTGATCTCATCTGATTTAGAAAGATTTGGAGAAAACAGGTTATGTGTCAATGTGCAGCAAGCTTCTATATCCACCTCATAAGTGTTTTTGCGACATTTGAGAGGAAATAGTTTAGTTCGTTTTCGCTCATTTCTGCGGGTAATGGAAATTGTCTTGTTCCAAATACAAATGAAGCTTGTGCATCAATCTTTTCATTTTTTTACCCGATGAGTCACACATGTACTGTAGCAGCCTTCGTCACATATTCGCGTCCACCACCCCTCCCTCCCTTACGCTCCTCGGTGAGTGTTGGGTTCCCTGGACCCACCTGAAGCACGCTCCAAAGCGAAGGCGCTGCTTTTTAAGTGACCTCATCCGCTCCAGGCACTTGTTCCCCCTTTCAGAGCGACGTGACAAACTCCATTTCACAGGCGCTAAAAAGCGACCTGTCACTGATCCTGTCACAGTGTGAGTGCCGGAGAACAGAAAAGTTAGCAAATACATTCAGAGGCACTTTTCCTCTGGGGGGAGGGGGTGTGAGGGGGTGAGGGGGGGTCTGCTCAGGTACAAGCACAGAGAGGAGAAATCTCTGCCACGGAAACATGGTCGCAGGATAAAACGCCTCATTGTTAAATTCACGGGAATGAGCGAATTGGAAAAGTGAGGAGAGGCCGAGGAAAGTGAGGAGTCAGCAGGAGCAGAGGGAAAAGAGCCAGCGGGCATTTTGAACATGTTAGAGAAAAAAAAAAAGGGGGGAAAAAGAAAGAAGGAGGTTATGTTTTGTAGCGATGGCGATGGTAACGTGGACGGACAGAGGCGTCAACACCAGAAGGCTCCCGGCAGCACACACAGGCAGGAATCAAAGCGAGCCTGATTCGATATGAGGCAAATACATAATGCATGTTGCATAATACCTCCAGCCCTCGGGCCGGATCCGGTTACAGGCCGGTGACAGGCAGTAAAGCACTGGTGTTTGGGTCCATAGGAGCGAAAAGCGAAGGGTCCCGTGACACATATTAAAACATTTCTGCGGATTTTCATCAGAAGAGTGTGTTATTTTTCAGGATTTGGGAATTCCCTTTCCTTTGAGGGGCGCCGCAGGAATGCGTGTCTGTCTCTCATCCCACATAACCCATATTTGTGTGTGGGCAGGCAGAATACCTGAGTCTGTCTGCGTGTGTGTGTGTGTTTGTGTGTGTGCAAATGTAAATAAAGACACGCCGCTCACGCCTCACGTGCACCTTGAGCAAGCGGCCTTTTGCTTACCTAGAATCCCCTCGAGGTTCGCCTTCAACCAAACTGTTGAAACACACACACACACACACACACACACATGCACGCACAATTCTCTTTGCATTCACACACACGTTTGGCCCCCGCGGTTCAAAAAGGGCCGTCGTGCAACGGGTCTGCTGGTGTTTTTACACCCGGCGGTGCAAATATTGTGGTCAGCGGAAACATTTGGCGGCGGCGGCGGGCAGGAGCGCGAAGACGTCGCGGCAGCTGGGAGCGCCGGGCGGCGTGACGGCGCATAACTTAAAGGGGCCGGCGCCCTCCTGACCCCGAGGACGCCCCCCTTCCCCCTCCCCCTCCCCCGACCCAGGCTGCAAACATCCTCCACCGGCTCAGGTGCTGCTTATAAAAAGAAAAATGATCAAGTCTTTACCACTGGGTGGTTATTGAATGGAACTTTTCCGGAAAGTTGGAGGCGATGCGAGTCAGGGGGTCAGAGAGCACGACCTGCTTCACACTTTCTACCGAGACACAACCATCCAGCGCCTCCTCTGACGGTTTTCTAGTCGGAACGTGCCAGAATCCTAACCATCCACCACCCCCCGCCCCCCCCGGCCTCTCGGCACAAGCAGATAATGACAAGCGGTTGCTTCACGTGTGGCGCCACGAGGATTAAGGCTCCATTTTGAGATTAGTTTTTAAGACGCGTTGCGCCAAATCACCTCATTTCGGAGAGCCAGATTACGGTGCCACTACGGTAAAATAGCAGTTTACGTTCGGCAAACTGCGCTCGCCGTTGCCCCGGAGCTCACAGCCCCGGGCCGGCGCTCTCGGGGCTTTCGGAAGAGACAGCTGCGCCCAAGAGGCGTTAGTCAGCACGCGGGATTATGAAAGAGCGGCGGCGTCGGTAAAAGGTTAAGTTGGAGGGCGTAGCCGCGGAGCGAGCAAGCGTAAACACGAGCGGCTCGGCTGATGGAACGGCTGAGAGACGGGAGAGCGAGGTGACCTCTGCTGTCACCCCCGCCGGCTGGAAAACAGCCTCAATCCAGGCTTGAAATTGGCTGGACTCTGTTTGTTTGTTGTTGTTGTTGTTGTCCTGTTTGGCTTTTTTTCACACGCACATTTCTGTGTGTGTGTGTGTGTGGGTGTGTGTTTGTGTCTCAGCGTTTCAGAGCAACTGTGGAGTGAGTGAGTACAGGTGATGGAGGGAGAGAGAGAGAGAGAGAGAGAGAGACTGCATTCCTCCACTTCCAGCCAACCTGTCTCCTCTCCTCCTCCCCTCCCACTCTACCTGTCAGGAATGCCGTTTTTAAGCCTCTGGAATCCCAACAGCCGCTCTGAGACACACACACACACACACACACACACACACACACACACACACACACACATTTGAAGCTACATTCCCACACTTTTAATGCAGTCTGGAGGGAGAAAAAAAACAAACCATACACACAGAAAATAATAAAGGATACAAGTGCACAAGCTGCATCTGTGTGTGTTGTCACCTGTGGACCTGCTTTATTATCCTCTGATAGACATTTACACTTTTAGACTTTAGACTGACCTGTATTGATCTGTCTTGAGCTCCATCACAGACCTGTTGCACATCTGAGCTAACGAGTCAGTGTTTGTTAACATCGCACGCCGAACACTCGCATGTCACCGACAATGGAGCGAGAGGGCGCGAGACGCACACGCACGCACACATCCTTCCTCCTCCTCCTCCTCTCCTCCTGTTTCCGCCCCTGCCCGCTCGCCCTCAGACAGCTGTTGTGCTGAGGTTACAGTACACCTTGTGGAGGGGCCCTGCCTTTCATCTCTCCCAGCGGTTTTATGGCGCTGTGTGAATGTGCGAGCCTTTTTAATTAGGCTCTGCACCCAGACAGGCCCCAAGGCTGAGGCAGCGCCACTCTGTCTGAAGCTCGCACACTCCCTCTCTCCACTCCTTCTCTCCCTCTTTCTCTCTCCCTCCCTCTCTCTCTTCTCTCTCTATCTCTGGTGTGTCATCTGCTGTAATCCCCAACTCTCTCCCTCTCTCTCTCTCTCTCTCTCCGTGCACAGAGCTTTTTCACACCAGCTCTCACACACAAGCACGCACACACACACATACACGCACAGAGTCATGGATGCGCTGTTTTCCTCTCTTGCAGCACAACAAGCCTCTGTACTCGTTCGAGGACAACGCCGACTATGTGTATGACGTCATGTGGTCGCCTGTGCACCCGGCACTCTTCGCCGCCGTGGACGGCATGGGCCGCCTGGACCTGTGGAACCTCAACAACGACACCGAGGTGTGTGCGTGTGTGCGTGTGTGTGCATGCGTGCGTGTGTGTGTGGATGTAGGTCACAGTGAGCGTCCTCTCTCTCTCTCTCTGTCCTCGGGGCCTGTTGTTGGGCCTCAGCCCGAACCACACAACCAAACCCTGCAGCTTTTTTCCTTTTTCTTTCTTTCTTTTCGTTTTTTTTTTTTTTTTTTTACAACTTTCCCATCATCCCCTGCTCCACCAGCCCCTCCGCCGCATCCTCCTCTCCGCTCTCCGCTTCCAGATTCCCCCCGTGGGCGTTTCCCACACGCAGCCCTCTGGGCCTTAAATCAGCCCGGGTGACATCTCCTGGTCCCCGGCTCCCCCGCCCACACGTCCAGACGCCCCCCCCACCCCCACCCCCACCCCACCCGCACCCCACTAAACATTCCTGCAACCTCCGTCCAACACTCAGGCGACCTCAGGACCCCCCCATCCTCACACACACACACACACCATCCGCCTCGTCTCATCTGCCTCCCACACACTGTCCCCACACATGTGCAGAGAGCGACCACGAGCAGGCAGCCCCCCCCACCCCACACACACACACACACACACTCACACACACACGCAGCCCAGCATGCTCCTCCACTGCTGCAGGCTGCGGAGGAAAATGCAGCGATAAAAGGAGAAAGTTCAGGCCCTGGGTTGAGTTTCTCACTGCTCTGGGGCCAGATTTATTTTCAGAAGGGAGCATTTGAGGTCAGCAGAGAGAGGCTCATCCTATTACCCAGCAGTGGTGACATGAGATGTGTCCAGATGAAGCAGTGTTATTTACTCCGCTCCTATGAATCACGATTGTTCGCGGCTCCTAATTGATAAAAGTTTTGGAAGCGGCAGCGAATGCAAAGCTGCCCAGAGGAAATACGAGCCGCGCTCGAATGTGCTGGCGCTAATCAAACAAACGTGATAGAAGGTTTTGATTTAGACTATTAGAGGTTTAACACTGGATCGTGATGCTTCCAGTCTGTGGTCTATTTTTTTTTTTAATCTCTCTTCAAGTAAACAACTGTTGCACTGTTCCTGTCGGGAGAAAACAACATATCTCCAGCTGTGAGTCAGCGGGTCAGACTGATCAACAAATCATACAAACAAACAAATCAAACAAATCTCCCATTCTCCTCCGGCCTCCCGGACACAGCGCAGGGTTCCCATGCAGCCTGGAAAACCTGGAGAATGTCTTGATTTTACCTTTCAGTCATGGAAAACACATGGAAAATAAGAGAACAAAATCAACTGTCATATCTCGTCCGTCCGAGAAGAAATGGCAGGTCTGTTCATGCACAGTGTGCAAATGTGTCAAAATAGCTATTTAAGATATTATTTCATTGATAAGTTATCTTCCAAATCAGACAAATCAAGATGAAAGCAATCTGAGCAATGTTTGTACAATGTACAAAGAACAACTATAGAATATGACTCTGAATCATTTCAGAATGTGGTGTGACAACTTGTCTGTCACAGCTGAAAACGTCCTGGAAAAGTCCTGGAAAATGATTTCAAGAAGAGAGTGGGAACCCGGGCAGCGCCCCCCCT